>JAUYWG010000050.1:15254980-15273628 GCA_034779775.1 Enteromius afrohamiltoni
TTTTTTAATCTCTGTACTGTATAATTTGTATATGTAGAAACATTAACATAAAAATAGCATTAATAAGGATTACTGGGGTACAAGTGAATAAATCAACTATTCATTGGCTTCCAATTAATCAATGACAATTAAACAATAGCCTAAATTCAACTGAATACCCATGATTCCTCTCTGATCTGGTCCCAGAGCTCCGCCCCCAACCGATCATGCTGCTGCACAATACTTGGCACTTCAAACCTTCTAAAGGATGCAAGAAAGGGAGGGAAAGACAACAAAGAGGAAAACGCGGTTGAAATGGAGCAAGAGGGAGAAGGGGACAAGAAGCCACTCTGCAGGGTGACCCCATCACGGTGGCCCGAGGTGGGCTGGGCTTCTAATCGTCTCACTCTGACCAAACCCACTAAAGAACTCTGTCACCCCGCCCCACCCCACCACTGCCCAATGGTAATGCGGCTCTCTGAATACCCCGGCATCTCAGTCTGTGGCCCCTTAATCCACTGTGACATGAGGAAAAAAAGAGCTGCGGCCACAGCGTTACCATAGAGATGGGTGGCATTGGCGCGGAGCCACACAGGAGCATGCCATGGGCAGAACATGCGCCAGAGAAAGCAGATTAAATTAGGAACTGGAGCTTTAGGCAGACATCCTGCAAAAACTGTGACAACAACACATGCAATAAATGCACTATAATAATAAACCACACACCAAGAACTAAAATGCAAAACACAAATGTACAGGTGACAATAAGCACAGAGTAGGTGTTTCTGCTTCCTGCGGATGATGTCCACATCATCACATGTCTTGTCTCCAAAGGAACACAGGGAGTTTTACTAAGGCACAAACACACACACAGGGCTTCCCAGAGTCAAAAAACATTGGTTACGCAACACTAAAGCCCCTGTGCTCTCTCTCACCCCCCTAAATATGCCAAGAAAAACTCAAAACACACACACACAAAGCAACCAATCCAAGTCAAGAAAGCATACGAGTGCAGGTTCTTACCCCATCAAAACAAATGCTTCCTTAGAACATACTGGAGGAAAATCGGTTGCGCAAAAACAATCTGACAGAAATGGTAAATCTGTCATCACTTACTTATCCTCATGTCACTCCAAACATGCATGACTTTCTATCTTCTTGTGAAACAAAGAAGATATTCTTAAAAATGTCTGCGAAGAGTGTTTTTAGACCCCATTGACACTATATGAACTAAAACATTTCAACATTTTTCAAAACACCTTTTGTCTTCGACAGAAGCAAAATCATACAGGTTTGGAAATCCCACAATTAATATAAATAAATTTGCACTTTAATATCCACCTAGTTTTATGCCATACTGAACACATTTGTGCTGAAACAAATTATGTCAAAAACAACAGTTACACTGATCACCAAATCATTAATACTCCTAGACTGAACACAAATATTCCCTGAATCTATCCTGAACAGATGGTCAATAGTAAACACAAGTTAATGGAAAAGTACTATCAATAGTAGTAGCATTGTCATCACTTGTGCAAGAAGTTTAAATGCATCATGGGAAACCCACACTGCTCTGCTCAAACTTGATATGCAATCATTATGATCCATAAACAAACATTTCACATTTGGGGGAAAAAAGAAAAAAGTAAAGGAAGCCCAAGAGGGTGGAAAACCCTTCACTCGCTGAAGGGCAAGTAAATAAACTAAAGCAACGATGATACAGAGTCAGCCAGGCATGACACACAAACCCTTGGGCGAAGTGGAGAATGCACAGTAGTGGCAGCTCTGTAGACTTCTCACAGCGCTTGATTAATTTCAAAGACAACTCTGAAGAGTTGACTCACACTCTAAGTAAACTTCCATTCAGGAAAAAGACATCCTATAAGCTGCTTAGTGACTCACAAATGCATATATGTGCCGTTTTTTTTCCTTTTGTCACATCAGGAACAAGTGTAGACATGCTAACCCTTTCTGCCTCCATTCACAAATATGTCCATTTATCAGCCTGAAGAGGCCCAGTCATCAGTGGGAGGGAATCTAAACCCCCTTAGCTCTCTCCTAAGATTTCAGAACGGGATTTTCCACCAAAGACTCAAACTACACACATAAATGGGGGCTGATTTTATAAATAATAACATGATATGCATATTACCTATTAAATGTTCTAGACAGGCATGATAACACAAAGACTCTAAGAAATTTATAGCTCGCACATGCCAGTATTCAAGTGCACAGCATACTCAGATGCTCTTTTGATAACCATTCTTAAACAAACACTTGGCCTTACCTTCTCTGCTTGTGAGATTCCCTCTGGTCTCATCTGATTTCTGGAAGTTTATACTGGCGTAGGCACTGAGCTCTTCTATACCTTCCACAGCTCCCAGCTCCACTGGCCGAGATTGGAACGCATTCCAGTCTGGAACATGCTGCTCTCCGTTCTGCACCAGATCCAGATCGATGTAATTCAGGCCGTTCTGGTCATTGTTTGTTAATGTGGGAATTGGGCCTGAAGAGTTTTCCCATCGTCCGTTGGTTACTGTAGATGCAGGTGGAGCGGCAGGCGCAACAGAGGCCTCGCCGGGTCTTAACCACACATTCTCGAAAGAGGCGGAGCTGTGGCGCTTCACTTCACCTGACTGACAGGTGGCCGAAGTGTCGACTGACCCTCTGGTCGTTGTGGAAGCAAAGGTTTCTGAACTGTGTCGTCGTCGACCCTGCGGGTCAGCCCGAATTACTTTAGCCCCTTGGTTCCGTCCAGAAATGGAGTTTACCCGTGTGAATGCACTAAGGCCCGACAAAGGGCCGATCAGAGCAGGTCTTCCTGGAGCACCGCTTAATGGTGTCACATCATGATTGGGTGATACAGAACAAGGAGGGGCATCATCTGCATCCGGCAAGGCCTCGGTCATCAGCATCATTTGAGTATCAGGAAAGCTAGTGCAGGAGGCTAACTGCATGCTGATGTAGTCACGGTCACATATGCTCTCGCAGGGCAGTGGAGGGGAGGATACGGAGTTTGATGGAGTGATTATGGCATAGTCTGAACAGGAAGTGGAAATTTTCATTTCTGGGCACAAATGACCAGGCTGTGAGCCTAGTTGCATATTCATGTACTCAGATGATGAAAGGTCTGATGGGGCCTCAGCATCACTTCCTGAAAACACAGGTGGAAACAGCGACGCCAAGCTCACCGAAAATGCCTTGTCATTGAATTCAATGTTGACATACTCGCCAGGGCTTTTGGGCTCTGTGGGGAAGGGACTCTCACGTGTTCGTGGAAGAGTACTTGCTTTGCTAGCATCTAATGACAGCCTCGTTGGACGTGTCAGCCTCCCGTTGCCCTCTGACCTTTTAGGTTTGACAGCAGACTGCTGCGAGTTGCCTTGACCACCCAAGCTGTCGCTGCTCGCTGAAGATGAGGATGAGTCTGTGTATGCCAATCGACCCGAGCCCAGTGATATCCGAAGAGGGCTCTGGTCCTGCTTCCTGTTGGCGTGTTTGAAAGAGCGAGGCAAAGAGAAGTATGCATACATTGGCCTGGGAGGATCTTCAACAGGGTTGAAAAAGCAGTCCGGAGGCGTGCTGGTCGTTGAACAACTAGCTGGGGACATGTTTATGTAGTCTCCACAAGATGACACTTTACCTTCCATGCTCTCTATGGAGAGCTTAGGGTTGACGCCGTTAGTCCAGATCTTGCCATAGTTTGTTGTACCATCTGGAGAGCAGCTGCCATTTGGTGACATCATCATGTAACCATTGGAGTCAATATGCGAGTGTTGCCGGGGGTTGATAATTTGCTGTGGTGCAGATACACTTTTTGGACTCATGGGCATGTAGTCACCATTTTTCGCAGTTGGGGTCGCCGGCGCAACTCCTGGCAGCATAGGCATGTAGCCATCATCTTTGTGATCTGGTCCACTGTGGTCTTTCGCTTGTGAAGCGTCTATACCTTCCTCTGGGTATGAATGCGTTGGCATGAAGGAATGCCTGTATGTAGACGATGATGACGATGCAGAGCGGCTTCTTGGGTATGTAGGCATCATTACAGTGTATTCCTCCAGAGAAGTTGCAGACGATTGCGAGGGGGTTTTTTGATGGCACGGAGTTGGCGGCGAAGCACCAGAAGAATGCGTCCGTTTCCGGAAACATTTCTCCAGCTCTGGCTCCTCCAGCCTTGATGGTGTTCCCCTAGATTGGCTTCGCGATTGGCCTCCGGCACCAGGAAGTGAACCGGGCTTGGCCATGCAGATGTAGCTGTTTATCTCCTCTTCCCTGGCAGGTGGAGTGTGGCCAAGCGAGTCTGGAGTCACGCTACGGAAGGAACTCCGAAAGTCGCAGGGGCTGGATCCGTATTCATCCGAAGAGATGAATCCGCCATCACTGGGCGATCCAGATATGGAGGCGCTAGAGCGGCGTGGAAAGAGGCAGTCTGATGTGGATCCGTGGCCACTGGTGCTGCTGGAGGATAGGCTTACGGGGCTGATTGCAGAGGGGGAGCACCGTGAGGTGGGCGTGGGGATTGATCTGCTATGATTGAGTGGCGGGTGAAGTCTGGATCCACCCCTGTGTCGCTGCGATTGAGGTCGGGCTGTGCTCGGACTGCCATCCACAGACGCCGGCCTGGACATAGTGCCCTCCCCATCACTGGATGCTCTCACTCTAAACGAATGGCTGTGTTTGCCAGGTCTAACAGGAGAAATAGCCGTCACACTCTCTGCCCGTGAGTGCCTGCCTAAGCCAACCTGACTGGGGGGAGGATTGTTGTGATGATGCCTCCTGACAGGCACTGAGATGGGGTTTGAGCAGTTAGAAGATGACTGACTTTTGCTGCGGGGTCTGAACTCTTCACTCATGGCTTTCATGGCTTCTAATATAGTTTCATGCATGTTCTGAGCCACAACTGAGTCATCTACTTGCATCCAAAACTCCCCAGGCCCGGTCACAGCAGATCTCCCAACTTCAATGAAAAAGAAATTTTCAGAGTGGCCACATCTCCTAATGTTCATTAACTGCAGGACCACAGCAGCTGCATCAGAATTAAGTTTCACAAAACTGATAGTCTTATTGGTGAGGCATAATCTGTAAACACCAATTAAGTTTTTTGTGTGACCCAGACCCTTTGGTTTCAAAATTACCTGCCAAACCTCTTTGAAGGCAGGTCCCGGCGTGGCTTCGCCGTAATTATCCTCGCCAACTCCACGGCCCGCAGCAGTTTCGTGGACCTTACCTCTGTTATGAAGATCAACCAGGGCTTGGTACCACGACTCCTGCTCTAGCTCGCTGTCAGCAGCGATGGCGAAGTACTCATCCTTGGTATAAAGCGCGACGAGATGTTTGTTTTTAGAATCAGCTCTTTTGTTGATGTTAAAGCAGCTCTCCAGCGGAATGGACCTTTTCGGCGCTCCAGACTTGTGTCTCCACTTCTTCTCGTTTTCATAGTACTCCAGTCGGGATGGTCCGGAGGTGCTCGCCGTCCTCAGTACAAAAAACCTTTTGTGCATGCTTTTGGGTTTCCTCAAATAACCCACCTTCTTCACGTCCGAAAAACATCCTTGCTCCGTGGTGGGGCTTGCCATGGTATAAAAAAAATAATTTATAGAGAAACCGCAGGATCGAAAGTCAAAGCCTTATGCATGTACTATTCGCCAAATGTGAGCACGGAGACAAAAACGGTTCCATTGAGTAAAAATAGAAAAATAGCACTTAAACAGCTCACTTTTGTGCGCTCCGTCAAGAGCTTCAGTTATAACAGTTCATGGACACCGTAGTACACTTTGATTTTTTTTTCAGCAGCATTACATTGTTACAACTAAGTTTAAATAATCCATCGGACATCCTCAAAAATATTTCAAGTACCGGAAAGCACCAAGTTTATGATGTAAAAAAACACAAAACAGAAAAAATTACAAAATAGTGTCCTTTTCAGTCGGGAGATCCGAATGCATTAGCAAAACAAGCGCAGTCAGCAGCGCACGACCCCATTTACCCCGGAGATTAACGCGCTGTCTGCAAAAATCCCAAAAGTGCAATTACACAAAGCACCGACACAAAGTATGCATCTGACCGTTATTTACAACGGAAACGTACCGAGTCCGTTTGAACCGCTGCACAAGTTCCTCCAAAACTCGCTGAGTTTTCTTTTTTTGCGACGCCGTTACAGACCAAAACAAGGCACCGCTCGTGTGTTTGTATGGAGGAGTTGAGACTGGGGGGTTGCAGCCTAGCTTGTTACGATACAACTACGAACCCCGCCCCTTTTGGAACTGTCCTCGTTTGATTGGAGAGATCGAATGTCAATCATCACAGGGGCTGTGAGAGACGTGTGATTCAAACATAGTGGTGGGCTTTTTGATTCTTCCCAGTGATTCGAATCTTTTGAATTACTTCACTAAAAAGATTCATTTTCACTGACTGGTTCGTCGCGAAGCCAGTCAGAGAGGGATTCGTTTATTTAAAAGATTCACTCAAACGATTCATCCGTGAGTTATACCGCTATAAAATTTTATTTAGAGGCGGTGATGAAAAGACGCTATGTAACTATGCGCTGCCGTTATTTATAAGCACACAATTGTAAAATAGAAAGTCGGTCATACCTTACAGTGTTCATGTTACTGTCTATTTACATAGATAAATATAGTGACTAATGAACGATATGTACTGCAGGTGTAATTTCATTGCGGAGGTACTTTGAAGTTGTTTTCATTACTATGGGGATTAATTATAGTCATACATAATGTGTGTAACAGATACTTTATTTCCAGCGGGAGGAGAACTGAACTGGAAAACAGGAAAGTGTAACATTAACATAAGTAATAATTTGAAACGAATTCTACACTTGTAAAATGTGGTAACATGCAATTGTAATGGAATAATTACAAACAAGAATATAAATATAAATACGTTCATAGAAGATTCACATATAGGCACGTCCTGATTTTGCCAAGCTCTATGTGTCCCTAGGTCAACATATTTAGTTTGACCCTGGAACCAGATTTTAATGCAAAAATATAGTCTTGGCCATATCTCTACACCTAACCCTAACCTTACCCATGAGGAACGTCTACAATCAGATGTAATGATAGATGACTGACACTGCTGTACAAGCACCAAACACTGATTGTAAGCCTAAACTTCACAGAAGCTGTAAACTCTTTCTTCTGATTGGTTAATCACAATGTTGTCCCAGGGACATGTTGCACTTGGTAAAATCAGTTTTGCACACATATAGGTTAAATAGGCATATCTCTCTATTCATTGAGCAATACTGCCATCTGCAGGCAAAATACGTTTCATCGCATGAAAACAGCTAACGATACGCTTTTTATTGATTATTTGATTATGTACTTTACAAAAAAAAATGCTGCATTCATTAGCCTACTGCTTGATTTCAGCTGTAATAATCATAATTGAAATGTAATAGTGAATTTCTGTGAATGCGGTACAATTTATAGAGCCGGATAGGGATTAGATTAAACCAGGACTAGACCTTTGCTAATTTAGGACATTTAAGAATATTTAGAATCATATTTGACAAAAATGCATTATCTGTGAGCATTTTAAGAGCAAACAATGGCAATAATGTATTTTAAGATATCTCAGTGCGAGCTTTTTCCAGTTTAGACAGCTCTTAACATTTATTTTATTCTAGGACTAGTTCGGGAAACTGCCCCGTAGTGTTTATTGATTTATATTAATAGCTAAAACATTATCGTTATTATTTCCCTTGCCATACATAGACTTGGAATATGCCGTTGGTGTGTTAAAATTAATTACCATTAGAAAAGTAATTTTTATTTGTATTAATTTGATATTAAACAATAGTTTATCAAGCGTTTCTTATAGGTTTCACATAGATTTGTATTTTATGCATACGACACGAACGCTACCGTCTTCGTGTAATAACTTCTAGAAAAAAACTACAAGCGTCAGGAGCGATGACATCACGCGGCCAGAAGCCCTCGTTACATCACTTCCGTGTTTACCATCTGATGAAACATGGGTGAAATGAAAGTAAAATCTGACGTGTTTTACTGTTGATAGCTAATATTAGGACTCGGAAACGCTGCTTTTACTCACAACACAGCAAAACCGAGCGTAAACAGAAGCTGTCGTACAGATATTATGGTAAGTGATGAAATCCTATAACGTTACAGTATTTGTTTTTGTAGTATTTACTTTCTTTTACACTGCAGAGTAATAATATAGCTTTTATGGAAGTATTCTATTAAATGAGTATTCTCTTAAACTTTCAAGAATTCTAACCACACAATTATACATAAACACTTGCCCTGTTTGTTTGGGGATGTGGTTTAGATGCTGATACTCTGCTATATGTGTTTCAGATGCGTAATAGACGAAGAGGATTCAATCTCGGCCTGCTCTTGCTGGCCTCTCAGGTTTTCCAGCTGGGAATCGACAACATCCCACCTGTCACTCTTGCAACTCTAGGCCTGAATGTCTATTTGTTCCTGTTTCCTTTCAAACCTCTCCTAAAGGTACATGTTACCTTAAACACCAAAGGCCAGTAGTCAATCAATGAAGAAAACTTTTTTTTTTTCGCCATATTTTATTGTAAACAATACTGAAAATAGTTGCACGTTGTAATGTTTTTATGATATGTTTCTGTTTCGCAGACATGTTTGAGCGTTCGAGAGGTTTACGCGTACGGAGACTGGAGACGTCTACTGCTGTCACCGTTTCACCACGTTGATGATATGCACTTGTACTTCAACATGGTCTCGCTTCTATGGAAGGGCATCAAACTGGAGAGGAAACTGGGAGGTGCCTGGTTTGCGTACCTGCTCTCTGTCTTCTCTCTGCTCACCGGATTGGTCTACTTGCTTCTGGAGACAGGACTGACGCACATGACAGAAGACTATTCATATAGTTTACAGTGTGCCGTGGGCTTCTCGGGTGTGTTGGATCTGGATAATGTTTCCTAACATATTTTGAAATGTAATTTATTCCTGTGATGGCAAATATGATTTTTCTGTTGACTCCCGATTTTCAGTGTCACATGATTATTTTGATATTTGGATCAGAATGTTGAGATTATTTGTAATATTATAAATGTCTTTACGGTCACTTTGATCAATTTAATGCATCCTTTCTTAAAAAAACGACTCTTACTTTTAAATGGCTTACTAAACATTAATGCCGTACAGTACTTGCAGTTGGTGGAAAGAATAAAAGGGGTAGACAACAGAGGTCAGTTGATTGATATATTATTGGTATATTTTTCTACTGAGAAATAAGCTGTTTGTGTTTTGTTTCAGGTGTTCTGTTTGGGCTGAAGGTGGTGAATAATCATTATCATCCAGGAGGGGCCACATACATCATGGGGCTGCCCATAGCTAACCGCTATGCCTGCTGGGTAGAGTTGGTCCTCATCCATATCATGAACCCTGGGTAGGAGTTTTAATTTGTTGTAGCCCCAGGATCAGACTAGCAGTTTGTATTAACTCACATTCACACACACACACATCTCCTGCAGGACGTCATTTGTCGGGCACCTGGCTGGGATCCTGGTCGGTCTGCTCTACACGACTGGACCACTAAAGAGCCTCATGAAAACCTGTGCAGGTTAACATGTTTCTATGTTTTTTTAAGTGTGTGTGACCTCTTTCTAACATCACTGTATCGACTAAATGGTTGAAAGTAAAAATATTTATAATGTTACAAAAGATTTCCATATCAAATAATTTTTTTTGATAGCATTAAGCAATATTTATTGAGCAGCAAAGGATTCGATTACATTTTTAAATTAAAATAGGTGCAGTATGGAAGATTGACAGCTAGTGGTTGAAATGGGCACTGCATAAATAAAGGCACATTTCAGAGTAGTGGCTCTAGTCTTATTTTTCAGAGAAACAGCTATGTAAACGATCTATATATGATGTTATTTTTTGGCTTTAAAAGAGTTTAATTCACCTTTCATTCAGAAATTAATGCATACATCCATGATTGTGTCATTTCAGGCTTCGTGGCATCGAATGGGCAATACGGAGGGCAACAAACATATTACAATTCATCAGGTAAAAGCTCTTTTCAGTTTTATAGGGAAATGTTATAAAGACTGTAGTCTGATTTGATTCACTATAATTCTAGAAATGGCTCTGATTGTGAATAAATAAAGATGAAATGATTTAGGGAGTGTTTACTAGACCATTGCTCTGTCTTCAGGATCTATTATTTGTTTGTCTGTGTTCACAGGATACAGTGGATATGGCATGCCGTATCCTCCAAACTCTCAGTATGGACAGCAGTCGTTTAATTCCAGGCACTATGGCGCCCCCTACAGGCAGCAATATGACACACGCATGCCCACTGCACCACCCCAGCATCCCTATACAGCAGGACTGTCAGAAGATGAGCAGTATCAGGCAGCTGTCAGGGCCAGCCTGAACGAGAGAGGTTAATACTTTTAAAAATGCTTTGTGAAAAAAGTATATTTTTATGTTTTGTTTTATATATAAAACCCAAAAAGAAAGCTTGCATCCTCAGGCTATCAAATATGTACAGATTTGAAGAAAGCATTATTTATTAGAAGTGCAGTGCAGTGAATGGGTGCCGTCAGAATAAGAGTTCAAACAGCTGATAAAAACATGATAATTCCACTTGTGTGGGTTACTTGTGGATCATTGCGATGTTTCTATTAGCCGCTTGTACTGTCATTCTGACGGCACCCATTCACTGCAGAGGATCCATTAGTGAGGTAAGGCTACATTTCTCCAAATCGAAACTGATCTACATCCTATATGGCCTGAGAGAGAGTATATCTTATACCTATACCGTATACCTATACTTTAACACTTTAGTAGTTAGTTACAGTGTGTAACATTGTTATTTGGTTTTGTAGGTGGTTCTACACGGACTAGATCATCACATGCCACTTACGCCCACTCAAACCCAACTACTGAAGAGATGCGCTGGCGACGACTTCAGAGGTTTAACAGCTGAACGATTGGAGAACGTGACACATAATGATAATACGACTAGATTGTTTACATTAAAGACAGCACTAACAACTGCTCAGTGCTAGGGGATGAGATTTCTAGCTTTGATGCTGTTATCAGCAGGAGTTTTCAAAGTCTGTATTTCTAACTGCGAAGAGTTTGTATGCACATTTGTTTTGGCTCGAAGTGTGATCTCTTTGTATGAATGTTAATGAACATTCATGACACATGGTTGTGGATGACAGTGCCTTTTGCAGTATGCTGAATGTGCAGTAAGATGATTTTGTCAGTGTACCAATAAGTCTTACTAAGTGTATGTAAAGTCTCTCAAGCTTATAGCACTTGTTGTTTCCCAAACATTTATTCCTAAAGTATATTTTTTTGTAAATAAACAATACATCATTCTTATTCTGGTATGTTGTGGTTGGTTCCAAGACACATTCCGTTCATATTGACAGTATATCATAAAATATCAGTAACACTTTACAGTAAGTTTCATTAGTTAACGACTAAAGTCAACATGAACTAAGAATGAACAACAAATATACAGCATTATTAAATTATTAATCTTATTTAATGCTAAGTTCAGCATTTAGTAATGCATTATTAAAAACAAACAGTTAATGTACTGTGATTTAACAAACTAACAATGAATGGTTGTATTTTTATTATGTTAACAAATAGAAATAAATACTGTAGTAATTAATGTATTGTTCATTGTTTGTTCATGATAGGTAATAAATTAATGTTAACAAATGATGCCTTTTAAAAAAAAAACTAGATTTATAGTTACGTATATAAAATTACATTTAGTTAACGTGTTATTCAAATACTTCCTGCATTTAGATAACAGCATTTGCACAATACATTTACAATACACCACTATACAATAAAAAAGAATACTTTTATTTAGCAAGAATGCATTAAATTGAGCGAAATTGACAGTACAGATAATTCAAATGCTACAAAATATTTATTTTTCCAAATATGCTGGTATTTTGTACTTTTTATCCAACATAAGATCAATATCCAAGAATAAAAAAAAAAAAATCAGTTCAACAACTAAAAAAAAAAGCAGCTCAAGTGATATCAGCAAAATATAAAAATAAAATAAATCTTACCCAAATGTTTTATTTATTGTCTTGTATTTATTATATTTTAAGCCCACCAAAAAAAAAAAAAAAAAAAAAAAAAAAAAAAATTATATAAATATATATAAATATATAAAATCCTGATGTTCCCTCTCTCTCTCAAAAAAAATAAAATAAAAAAATAAAATATAGGTTTTATTAATTGAAAGAATGCACCTATATTGAGTGTGCTCAGTACAGAGTGTGTTCTAAAACTCAAAAATAGTGTATAAGAGAAGTACAAAAGCAAATGATACAGTGATTTGCAACTTCATTAGACATCTCAGTTTGGTGAGTTTATATATATTCTTTTAGGTATTATTGCATGTTATACAAATATCACAATTGATTAGAGGTTTAATACACAGTAAGAGTTGGACCTGATTGTTAATTATAAAATGCATGTGACACTAAACAAGATCAAACTTCTTGGGCACAATTTGTGTACGTCCATGCTCATGTGTAACAGTACAGTACTCAAGACATCAAAATGTCCCCAAACAAACATCTCATTGCACCTCCAACCACAAAATCAGACAAAAATAATAATCACTTCTTTTAAAAGGGAACACAATTTGCATTCACTGTTAAGTTTTTCATTTCCATCCAAAATAGCACCAAAATACCTCTAGCTAAATAAATATGTTTTAACATTTAGTAAAAATATAAAGCAAAGCTGTTTTGTCAACAGTGCACTCATATGTACAATCAGAAGAATATATCATGTTCAAAACAAGAAGTGCTTAGGACCCCTTGTGTGGACTGTAAATACAGAAAGGGTTAGTTTTATTTAATGGCTTGTGTTAGTGGGAAGTTCAATGGCAACAGTCCTTTCACAAACACCCTTACTTGTATATTGTAATGCTTTTATATGTATAATTGTATTTATTTACATTTTTACTTGTATTTTTAAACTCTTTTTGTAGTTATTCTATTTGTATTGACTTTTTACTTAATTGAGTAGACTAAATTGAGTTTTTTTTAATATATTAAACAGTACTTTAAGACTCTTCTGCCTTGTAGCCAGAAGAGTCTATTAGAAACTGTGTAGAAAACAATGAAATAAGGGGTTATTTTAACATCTACTACTGACTTAGAAACTCTTGTCTCCTCCTACCGTTCATATTTACAGCCATATTCACCTGCTAATGCTAGATTAAGAGAAACAGAGATGCATTACCTCTGGAAACCCACGTTGCTTCAAGTTGTAGAATCTTCAGATAAACGAAATTTAGTTTTATAAGCTAGTTGACTAAAAACAGCTAGGGAGCCAGTTATTGTAATTCAACTGGCAGAGCATAGCATTAACAAGGCTAACATTGTCCTTATGTAAATTAACTGTGGTTTAATTATAGTAGAATTGTAGTAAGCATCTTTCCCCCTATGGTTAAACTATGGTTAGTATAGCAAAACAACGGTTGATCTGTGGTGACCATGGTTTAGACATAACAAAAACGTAACTGTGGGAACTGTTTTTGCTAGGCGCTAAATATGTACCAATAAGTACATATATCTGCCGTTTCCAACAGAAATAAACACTAGAGGCGTTATGATTACAGCTCCACACTGTATGTTTTACTTTCCAGGCTTGCTTGGTCACACATCCTGTGAAAAACATGTCTCGTGATGAAAGAGCTCATAGATTTCTTATCGAAAAACAACCTAAAACGGCATGCTTGGTATCACATTCGCATTTGTTCATCGGGTAGGTTAGGTTAGGAGTAGTGCATATTTGTACAGAATTTTAAAATGTTACACTCAACAAACCATTCAAGAAGAATTGTAGTAACATGTATAAAACCAACATCATATAAAACGTATCATATTTAAGTTCAACAGTTTCGGGGGTGGGGGGGGACCTGAACAATCTCCTAGCGCCATTAATTCACATTTCACATGGAATGCGTCACTAAATGTACATGGCTCTAGATATTTTGCATCTTGCAAAAAAGTTTCCACAGGTACGTTTTCTTAATGAGATCAGGTTGCGCCACCGTTTTTCCATACTCCACGTTGTTCTTCCCTCAACTTAGATGAGTTGATGTGCACCTCTCCTGTCATTTTACCAAGCAAGTCATGATCCTGGATCAACATTACTGCCCAACAATGTAGACTTATCCCAATCCCTACCCAAAAAATATGCCTATAATCAGTGAGAAATTATTATCAAGGGCATAAAAGAATCCTGATCATAAGCCTAAAACAGATATTTCCAGAAATATTATGCCTCAACTCTGATTGGTTGATTAGAATGTTGACCCAGGAACATCTTGTACTTAGTGAAATCATGCTCAACCCTTTTATACAATTGCTGTAGCGCGTGGCGCCATTAATTCCTTAGAATTCTAACAGGGATGAATTGAGAAGCCACCAAACACTTCCACGTTTTTTCAGTGTAAAGATGGGTATACGACTAACGCAAGTACAAAATGTATTGCGAAAGAGCACTTCCAAGCACTTATTTTACAAATCAACAGCAAAAAATGTTGTGTTGGTTTTCTCTTGTTCAGAGCAAATAAACAGTGAAGATTTTGACATATTAGCAAAATTGCAATAATATTTTGCTATTGATGATTGTGTTGAACCAGTTGCTAAATCTGTGTGGTAAAATCTCACCTTTGAGTGAAATCGCTTGGATTTCCATTGAAATGGCTGGATTTGGCCTACAAAAAACTCACCAAATAATGATAAATGCACCTTAATTCTGCACAATGCTTGGGTTTAAATTGAAGTTTGGAAAAAACTGTACAAAACTATACCTACCTGCCACAGCAATAGCCATTTAGCTATCTACTGCTACCTGACATTTCTATTTGATTTCACTGGAATATGTGAGTTTTGTTCTCAAGGTTCATTATTCATGATAAGTTATGGTTAAAAATGGCATACTAATAATTGTAATACCAATATAATATTACGTTGATTATGTTTTGATATGCTAAAATATTGGTATATAGGCATTTGTGCAAATGGTTTTGGTTTTTGCTAGCACCAAAATGTAATACAAAAAAAAAGACCGAAAGGAAGTCATGTTAGACTGAATGTGGGAATTAATCCAGTGAAGTAAAAAGTTCACAGCCTGCAGTGAAAAGTCATTTTTATCTTCTCTGAAAAAAAAGTGACCCAAAGCGTCTCAATCACTTCCACTCCGCTGACCTATCGATGTGCATTCACAGTGCAGTTTCTCTTTAAGAAAACTCCAGTGACGTGTGTCAGTTGTTCTTCATGCAGACTCTGCATGAGCTGACACGGTCGCGTATTCCGTATCCATTTCCATTGCTAGAACCATTCTCTCTAGCCAGCCAGAAACTGAGGAGGGTGGGGGAATGCCGGCACGTGCCTTTTAAACCTTGGCACTCCACAAACAGCTGACTGCGTAATTTCTGCAAACAGCTTCCTGTCGATGACAGAGACTGTCCTCCTCCCACGTCCCCTGATCCTGTGTGCTGGAAAAAAGAAACGAAGACGCATTATGTGATTGGTTCAAAATGTTAAAACAAGTCTGACCACGGCACATTTGATCAAAGATAGATATTGTGAAATATTGCTACATTTAAAAAAATACTTTTTTGCTCTCTATTATTTATAAATGCATATAAATAATGGAGAGAACAAAAAAAGGTATTTCTGTGTGTGTGTGTGTGTGTGTGTATATATATATATGTACATTTATTTCTGTGATTCAAAGCTCAAAATTTTCATGCATCATTACTATATATATCATTACTCTAATCTATAGGAGCCATGAAAACGTTTATGTGTGATGTCATTTATGGGAGTGTCATTGATTGGGATAATTAAAGCACCTAAAATAGGAGGACAAAGAAAGGGGTGAGTGTGGGAGCACACATTTGTTTGTTGACCGTATGTTCATCCATATAAGCAAGAAATTATAAGTCTTTCATGGATCAAATAAATGTCAAGATGCAAATGGAATGGATGAGACGCATCACAAGTTATTCCCATGCATAGCTCCTGCGGCTTTGGTTAGCAGTTTATGTCGCTTCACAATCTTCAGTGTCATGTGATCATTCTGAAATATGCTGATTTGCATAAAAATGATTATATATTTAGTACAGTGACACAAAACAGAACACCATTTATTAGAAGCCGAAAACATCTGTAAAATGTACAAATTTTATGAATCGTAATTTTAGTATTAATTTCTTGTAACAATCTAATTAACTAAAGTTATAAAAAATGTTTTTACAAATAAAAAAAAAAAAAAAAAAAATCAAGGCTCTGCTGAAAAAAAACTACTTTTTGGTGGAAACTATCAAAATATTGATTCATTTTAAAATATCTTTTGAAAGGCAGTATACATAGACTAATGCTTATAGTATATTGTGACTGAAAATGATCCTTGCATGTTGGTAACATTATACTAGTTCAGATGTTTCATAACAAAATGTCTAAGTGTATAAATATATATAAATTTTATTTTGTGCTAGAAAATATTTTCGTTATATAAATATAATATTTGTGACATTTCCTTTACCACAATTAGGTAATTCAAGGCACAAGGCTTTGCAGTAGAAACACACCTAAATGTTTTAAAATTCTGATACTATGGTTCGTAAAATAAAGTATTTTGTTTTTCTTACCATAACGACTGAATATCCTATCCAGAGACTTTTCCAATTGGATGGACACTCTGGTGCAGGCCCGTCTTGACTGTGTAATGTAATGGTTGGTGATGACGCCTCACACACCACACATCTGCTGATGTGCTGTTGAATTTCCATACCGCTCAGAATGGAACTTGTGGGAATGGGGGCAGTTGTAGACAGCCAATAGGATGTGTCATTGGAACTGGCACAATCACAGGAGCCCATATTACAGCAGGAGAACGGCATGGTGCTGAATATACGCAAACATGAACCTGCCTGGCCTGGTCAAAACACACAATAATATGTTTAACCCGTTATTGTTATAAGTGCTATTATAATGAAAAAAAAAAAAGAATATGAATATATATATATATATATATATATATATATATTTTTTTTTTTACTGTTAACTCTTAAGTTTAACTGAAATAAATGTAAATCGTTTTATTTCAGCTAGTTGCAAAAGCAGCATTTAAATTAAAACAAATAAAAAAATAAAAACTATATAGACGTCTTAAAAAATGCTATAAAAATATATTGTTTTTATTTATAATAAGTTAAAAACAAATAAAAAGCACAACAAAATAACAATAATTTCAACCAAAAATATTAAAATAAAATTAATTAATAATAAAGTGAAACAGAAAATACAGAAGTAATCTAAAAAATAAATAAATAAAAAAACATACAAAATTAATTGATTGAAAACGTTAACTGAAAAAAACAACAACAAAAAAACTATACAGGTGTTTTTCTAGTTTCCAAAGTAACATTTATCATTTCCATTTAGTTTAACTTAATGCACATAAATAACTAAATTCAAAACTTAAAAAAAAAAAAACTATACTATTAAAGACAACAACTAAATGATTTCTAAGGATTTAAATATCTATAGTATTTCAATGATACTAAAATAACACTGGTTGTTACTCATCATCTGTTCCAATACCCAATCAGCTTTATACCAAGTCAGCATTTTATGAAATCACAGGTGTTTTGAGAGTGAATATACCCAGGTCTTGTGTGTGCATTTTCTTTTGACCCTCCAGATACAGCAGGCTGTAGCCGTTCCAAAGCTCTGTTAAGCCCTCAGGACAAGTGGGCACATCCTTGGACTGGCTGTGCTTCACCAAAAGGAAGCCAGAGGAAAACGGTCCCGTAGGACCCTGATCCCCAACTGGTCCTGGGGGTCCTGAGATGGAAAAAGAAATGTGTGGAAAAAGGGATGGATTGATGAATGAGTCACTCTGGAAATATCTGCTAAATTAATTAATGTAAATGTACTGGATGAACGATGGCAAGAGTACATATCAATATTAGGCTCAGTCGAGCCAATAATTACTGGAAGTTGTTAACACAGAAAAACATACCTCGAGAGCCATTGTCTCCTTTCTCACCCTCCTCTCCAGGGCTTCCATGCGGTCCGACTGGTCCTTCTGTCCCAAAATGTCCACCCTTTCCTTGTTCTCCTCTTTGTCCCTTTATACCTAAACAAAAATAAGCAGTTCATCCAAACACAAACAATTTTGACCCTCATTTACAAGAATTTGACATTAACATTCTAGGTTTGAGAAAAAGAAAATCTTTCCATTGCATCTAACTCGCTAAAGTCGCTATTTTTGTTTTCCTTCCATATGAAAAGTATTCTTGTTACTTTATAATATTACCGATGGCAGATGGAGCATTTAGATGATGTCTTTCATATTTTTCTGGACAGTCACAAACTTTTCATTCAAAATATCTTAAATTGTGTTCCGCAGAAGAACGAAGCTTTGATGCATTTGGAACGACATGGGGGGAAAGTGATTAATGACAAAATTATAATATTGGGGTGGATTAACCCTAGTATGATATATCTGAATGTTTTGAAATCAAGAAAAACTATAGTTTTGACTACTTCCAAGAAACAAGAGTGCTTTGTGCATATATAAAGTTAGATTTATTCTTTATTTATTCATTCTTTATATAGGG
>JAUYWG010000050.1:15279391-15298124 GCA_034779775.1 Enteromius afrohamiltoni
GGAAAAAAATAAACTTAACTCTAAAAAGTAAATATTTACCAATTAATAATTCTTGTAAGAATTGCTTCAATAATCTTCTAAATTAATTTTAATTTTAAAATTGTTTTTCATCTTACAAGGTTTTCTTTCAATTTTTATTTTTCATTTTAGTTCATTTCAATTACCAAAAATGATTTAGAATTTAGTTAACATTAACAACTCTGGTAAGGATAGGAGAGGTTTCATGATCTTATAAAAATAACCTTTATATTTAGTTATACCTTTTATGCCCTCATGGCCGTTAGGTCCATGATTACCAGTGTCACCACCTGCACCATCTGCACCAGGTTCACCACGAACACCAGTAAAACCCAGAGGAAGATGACAAGTAGCACCAGAACATTTGACAGCCCCAGGCTCTCCTTTTAGCCCTACAAAAAACAAAGTGGGAAAAATTTTTTAAATGAGGGTATAAATCTTTATAAACTTTACTGATTCATAAGATGGTCAGTTTGATGATCTGAAAGCTCCAATGACCTGAGTCCCCTTTGTCTCCTTTTGCACCACAAGATCCTGAGGGTCCACACCCACCTACAGCGCCAGAGGGTCCGGGAAGGCCCATATGTCCACTCTGTCCGCTTTCACCTGTGCAAAACAATAACAGAACAACGTGATTGACACAACTGTAAATATAAAGAGGCCCCAAAACCTTTGGAACACATAAGCTTTAAGCTTTAAATTATAGCTATTTATTTTACCTTTTGGACCATCTAGGCCGTCAGACCCTGGGAAGCCACTGGGCCCAGGGGGTCCTTTTCGTCCTTTACACCCTCGTGACCCAGGACGACCTGGGTCACCAAAATCACCACACACTGTGAACACACGGCCTGCCTCTCCTTGATCTCCCTTGGGCCCTGGAACAGCAAAATGTACACCATGCACAACACATAATTCTATGCATAAAAATTTGAATTTGCAGCAGTTCTATCCAAAGTAGACAAATGACCACACACACCTGGAGGTCCATCTGGCCCAGTTTGACCCCGTTCTCCGCAAAGTCCAGGTTTAGGAGTCTTACATTCATCACCACGAAAGCCTGTAGGACCCATTGGACCAGGGTCTCCTATTAAACAAAAAGGAAAAAGAAAAAAAAAAAGAGGAAAACAAAAAAGAGAAAGTGATGGTATGGATTAAAGTAGATCATGAACAGTATGATTATGATGCCAGGTATTATTTACAATTCGACTTCGAATTCGAAAATATGGAAATTAGCCATCAGTAATATATAAACAAAGTGCACTCCCGTTCAAAGGTCGATTGACATTTTTTAAACTTATGCTTACCAAGCACACAATTATTTGATTAAAAATAGAATAATTACATTAATAAAGAAAGATATATTATTTGAAATATCATGTGAAATATTATATTATTATATTACATTATTATGTAAAATATATTTTATTTACAATTTAATTTATTTCTGGGATGCAAAACTGTATTTTCAACAGCCATTACTCCAGTCTTCAGTGTCACACGCTCCTTCAGAAATCATACTAATATGCTGATTTGCTGCTGAAGAAATATTTCATAACATTATTTTTGTTTACTGTTAGTTGTGCCACTTCATATGAACTGAAATCTTCAGTAAATGTCTTTAGCGTCACAAGACATTTAGCAGTGTATCCTTTCTGAATAAAATAGATTTCTTAAGAAATAACTGTTGAATGCCATTTTTTTAAAACCTTAAGGGAAGCCTCCTGTACAATTATATAGCAACTGTCACTATGAAAGGTTATGAATAGGTTGAATAGAATTATAAGTTATGTACCTTGGTGTCCACACTGTCCTTTTGGACCTTGAACACCTGTTTGTGATCGGCCTTGCAACCCTGGGTCTCCCAGTGTCCCCTTGTCTCCGTTTGGTCCTATACACCCCTTATCACCCCTTAAATCCTCTCCTGAAGAAATACGAAAGAATAAAGGAACGGGGGATGTCTTTAATCTGGTAGTATAAAAACCTCTGACAGCAAAAACAACCTTGATATCTTACCTCTATATCCAATTTCACCCTTGTCCCCCTTCAGACCGTCAAGTCCATGGAGCCCAGGGGGCCCCGGAGGTCCTAAAAGTAAAAAAATATTTGATTGTACTAGTTTTAAAATTAGTGGCAGTTTGTATGTACGCAGCATAAGTAGTCTAACCTCTAAGGCCATCGCATCCTTGGTGTCCTTTAGGGCCCGGTTTACCCGGAGGCCCCAGAAGACCTTCTGGACCATGTCTTCCACATGGACCTGGGGGCCCAACCACCCCTGAATAGCAAAATGCGCATCAATATGCATTTAGGAAGAAGTGCAGTCACAGATGTGTGTATTAAAGCTAATTTAGAGCCTAATCTATTTTACCTGGAAGTCCAGTCAGGCCATTGTTCCCAGATGGTCCCGGTGGACCACAGCTTCCCCTTGGCCCTTGTAGGCCAGGGTCACCGTAATCTCCTTTGTCACCAGGGTAAGCTATTGGGGATAAAAAAAAATGTTTTTACTATCTATATAATTTTTTTTCAACACATTTTTGTACTATAGAAATACATCTTACAGAACAAGAATGAAGGAGGACAGTAACATTACCTGACACGCCTCTGTCTCCATGTGGTCCTCTCTCACCATTTGGTCCTGGCCCACCAATAGATTCACCTTTGTCACCTACGGTACAAGGAGGTTTTGCAATTAATACAACTTCAAAAGAGAGTTAAATGTGCATATTAAATATAATATGATTGTGTAGATGTTGTATGGGTCATAGGTTTGTATTAGTACACATACACCTTCAGAGGTTTGGAGTCTAGTACTTTTTTCAACCCGCTGTTACAAAAGATTATATAAATTCTATTCTTTTAAACTTTCTTTTCATCTGAGAATCCTGAAAACTAAGAAAATATTAAACACAACGTTTTTTAATATTAATAAGAAATGTTTCTTGAGTATTAGAATTAATTATTAAGTAATGATGCTGAAAATTCAAATTTTTTTTAAAAGAAATAACATTTTTAAATATATTAGAAAACTAAATATAATAATATTTAACAATATTAGCATTTATTTTCGATCAAATAAAAGCATTAATGAGCTTAAAAGACATTAAATAAAAAATAAAAAAAACATACCGATTTCAACATTTTGAAGGGTTGTGATGTTTGAATATGCAAGGTTTCAAGGATTGTATTTTACCTTTAGGACCATCAAACCCAGGGAAACCAGGGGTTCCTGACAGACCAGTCATTCCAGGATCACCCTACAAAGAAACAAGCGTTTACATTAGTCCTGCTTATGTACATATCTATATCTGTCACAACAAATCAAACCAACAACAAGATTAAAATAATTTGGAAAAAATTAATTAAGATTCAAGGAAGAGACCTTCCACTTACTGGATCACCATTATACCCTGGGAACCCTACAATTCCCTTTGGACCACGTTGCCCACGTGAACCAGGCTCGCCAGACAGTCCAGGAAAACCTGGTGGTCCACGCTGGCCACTTTCACACCCTTGAGGTCCTTTATGTCCGGGATACCCTGGTTGCCCAGGCGGCCCTGGGTTACCCTTATTACCTTCAAGTAAACCACATGATGCGGTGAATTTATTTATTTATTTTTTAAGGTTAAAGCCAATGAAGGATTTGAGTATTTGTTACAGATTTACCCCTTTCTCCACAGACCCCATTCTCCCCATTAGGTCCAGGTGGCCCTATCTGGCCTTTCACTGGCACTGAAATCATGTCTCCTGGTGGTCCTGGAGGCCCAGTGCATCCTGTAAAATACAGGAAACATTAGAACGTGTATTTGAGACATTTCACTACCATCATAACATAAAACCTGACCTAAAGCCTGACAAGATGAAATTAAAAGTACCTTTCTGGCCCTTAGCTCCGTTTACCCCTGGGCAACCTGGATGTCCATTGAGACCCCTACAGCCTTTCAGTCCAGGAGACCCTAAAGGGCCAGTCTTCCCAATGTTGCCAGGATAGCCATCTTGACCAGGAAATCCAGGCAAACCTGAGTTGCAATTTCAGAAAGAGTCGACTCTGAGTCCCAATCTGTTTCATACTGACATCATCATGAAACATTAGGATATTGCCTGCCCACTTGTTGATCTTTTCTTGGTTTGGTCTGAATGAAAATGCAAATACATTCTTTGGCCCTAGGTGCCTTATTATGGATTTGTTTAAATGTCACATCACACTCTTTACCCTTTGGTCCAGGGCCTCCAGAGTTCCCACTCTCCCCTTTGAGTCCTGAAGGTCCCTGAAGGCCTGCAAGTCCCTGACAGCCTGGGGTACCAGGCATACCACGTTCTCCTTTGGCTCCAATGCCTGCAGATCCAGCCCCCCCAGGTGGTCCTTTCTCTCCAGGGCAGCCTTAAACAGAAACGTGACATTATTATGAAAACAGTCTCAACAAACCGTCCATACAGTGGTCTCTACTTGCCTCTCTGCCCAATAAAGCCCCTGGGTCCTGGTTTACCAGGTGTACCAGCTTGTCCTTTGTCACATAACTCTGGTATCCCGCCTCGCAAACCAGGTGCTCCCGGTGCACCATCTATTCCTTTTTCCCCTTTTCTACCAGGAAGTCCAGGAACTCCACAGGCACCTGCAGAAAAAGTCAATTAATACTAATGGACTTCACTGGATATTTTCAGATCCTAAAACCTTTATTTAATAACCATAAAATGCTATTTTCATTATATTCTACTGCTGTTTGTCAGATAGTTTCAACTTTCAATGTCTCAATGTACTACCTTGTAAACCAATTGGTCCAGGAGGTCCAGGGACACCTTTAGGGCCCTGAAATCCCTGAATCCCGCTGGGCCCCATCGGTCCTGGGGCCCCTGTAGTAGAGTCTCCACAAGACCCTTTCAGACCCTGGGGTCCACGATTACCAGGTGTGCCAGGTGAGCCATCAATACTGGTGCCATCTGGGCCAGTGTCACCTGAATCTCCTGAATATCCAACTGGACCTGTGGAAGAGATTTCAGAGATATTACATTTTTGTAATACTTTTAAAATTGAAGTGCTCTATTTGAGTTGATACTGTGGGTATATTGTGTGGATATAGAATAAGTGGTAAATGCATGTTTGTTTATTCAAAAATGTAGAAACATTTATAAAATTGAACAGAAATATTCTAAAACCCAAAAACCAAAACCTTAAATTAAAATCTCTACCTTGACCTCCTGGTAACCCACAACTGCCAGGATCTCCACACTCTCCCTTGGGACCAGTTGGTCCAATTTGTCCTTGGAATCCTGGATTTCCAAGCCTCCCTATCACACCTGGAAGACATAAATGTTTTGATCATAAAGTGTATCTGATGACATTCATGAGTGCTGTGATATTTTTACTTTACTTTATTATAGGACTGGTTCCTTTTCAACTCATGTATTTTTATTTTAAGATAAATGTTTTTTAAATAAATTTTTGAGTCCAAAACAGTTTTTTTTAGTTCAATACAAACTATGCAACCAAACATCAACTAAGTATGACAAAAAATTCCACGCATATTCTTGAAAAGTAAAATACATGTGAAATGTAAGAAATTAGGATCAAATTTATTTCAGATTTACAATTATTTCACTAAACTAAGCTACAATCTGTCAAAGGAATTAACATTTTTCCAGAGATTTTGTGACCACTAAATGTCCGCCACATTATTTTCAATTAATTTAAAAAACATCAATAAAAATATCCTGATTTGAATCTATTGGTTATATCATGAACTGATTTTACAATATTCAGTTCCTCTTATTCCTCGAAAAAACTCTCATTCTTTCAGTCGTATAATTTTTTCAACCAAACTGAGAGAAAGCTCAGTTTTTAATTCAGAAACTATTACTATATATACCTTTAAAACCAGGCATTCCTTTACAACCAGCAGCTCCAGGTATGCCAGGTCCACAGGGAAGGGTATCACCTATTAAAAAAAAAACATACATCTAACATTTGAACAGTAGTGTCCATTACACATCATTAACAGATTTTAACATCCTCGATTCTGACATTTGTTTTCAACAAATTGTTTTAGTAAACCTTACTTAGCTTACTAAACGCCTTGCTTACCTTGAATGCCTTTAGGACCAGGGTATCCCGTTTGGCCTTGAGGTCCTGGTTCCCCTGGTTCCCCTCGTCGCCCAACTGACCCCATCATAGTAGGGCCAGGAGGACCAGTTGGACCTCTAGGGCCTTTTACACCAGCAGCTCCTGGACACCCCCTGTCACCTGGCAAACCATCAATACTGTCTCCCTGGAAAGTTTTATTTACATTTTTTTAAGAAATGAATTAAGAAATTAAACAACAATTGTAAATTGCTGCATAAATAAATCACCCTATATATATATTTACACACACATACACATTTTTTGCAGTCTCATGATAGGACACATTGATACGTCAACTATATCTATCAATCTATCTGTCTGTCTAGCTATCATTTAATTGAAAGTGTTTTAGGGTATAATTTAATGGCTTGGTTTGAGTAAATAATGTCTGTAAATAACAAGATTATAAGAATGGAAAAATCGATTGATCAGCTGAATGAAATGGCAGTAAGGAGGAAAGCTTTGGCTATAAGTGGAGAAACAACACACCTTCTGAACTGTGCTTTTTTTTTTTTTACAACAAAACAAAACCATTACTCTTATCTTTACATGAACTTCAGAAATCATTACACAGCAATACTGCACAACTATCTATGACTAGTAATTGTTTACATTTCTTACCAGAGATCCAGGATCTCCAAGTTCACCCATCTGCCCATCAGCCCCTTTCCTCCCATCACATCCTGGTTTTCCAAATGGTCCAGCAGGTCCTGTGTCACCTTTATCCCCTTTTTTATATTGTGCAAAAAGTTCTGATCAATGAATGTTAGCTTGTATGTAAAATTAATATAACAGTTTGATGGATAATTTTAAAAAAATCTGAAGAAATGTAAAGCTTTAATATAATATAATAATATAATACTGTGAATATATTTATTCACAGTTCTGACATAATGCTCAGGGATAAAGATATTTCTATTTTAAATATTTTGATTATCAGGCATTTAATATCATATTAGTTCATGCTGTATTATAACACAGTGTAACATTGGAGACATAGGCATGTGGTTGACACAGAGAACCAATCCAAACTGAATATATGCTTTACCCTTTTCGCAGATCATCATAACCTCTCCTTTCTGTCCTTTACACCCTTTGACACCTATGAAGCCTCTGGGACCCTTAGAAACAACAATAGACACAAACAAACAAAATAATTTATTAAGACACACAAGCACAATACAAATATATTGAATTTCAACCAAGTTTACGTACAGTTACACCTCTCCCACCCATCTCTCCTCTGGGTCCTATATCACCAGGAGGACCGTGAAACCCTCTTGGCCCTGGACCACCTTGTACACCCGGAGGGCCTGGGGGGCCAGGATCACCAGGTAGATCACCAAGGGGGTCACATGCACATCCCCCATCAGGACCTGAAAAGAAACACACAAGCCTATGTGCTCATAGTTGGGTTAGAAAATATGCACTCTTTGCTCCCTACTAAATGGACACCGATGCAGAGTACAAATAACTTTACAGCTTGAATAAAAGAACTAAAATCAATCAGCACCACGGACAGCACCAGGAAACAAAAATGCACTTGGACAATTAAGTCTCATCTAAAATCCAAATTGCATTACATAAAATTTCAAAAGAGCACATATTTTAATGTAATGCTTGACAACTTAAATAGACCCTCAGACAGCATCATGTAAATGTATAAGCTCACCTTTTCTCCCCTGAACACCTCTTAATCCAGAAACCCCTCTATTTCCCAACTGTCCGGGTTCTCCACGGCCGCCAGGCACACAGTAGTAACCTGTTCAACAGACAAATACTCTCATTACAGTGCATTAGCTGTATTTCTTTCAAATTATAGCTCTTAAAGATGAATGCCTTATGTATCCAAGTATTATGTAACATGGATAAAGATGCTGGATAAATGCATGTAGCATGTGACAGTCAAAACATTGTGCTCACCGCAAACTGTTCACTCGAAACACATGACAAGACAAA
Source organism: Enteromius afrohamiltoni (assembly GCA_034779775.1). NCBI lineage: Eukaryota > Metazoa > Chordata > Actinopteri > Cypriniformes > Cyprinidae > Enteromius > Enteromius afrohamiltoni. Next base: position 15,287,481 of record JAUYWG010000050.1, read on the forward strand.
TGTTGACACCGTAACAGGATGGACAAACACACAAAAGACCACATGCAAGCAGGCAAACAAAGAAGAATGACATGCTTTGAAGAACAAACAATAACATCAGTGATGATGAACATACATCGGACATAAAAATGAGACATAGGTTAGTGCGTCTACACTAAACATGCAAAATGTTTTATAAAAATAAATAAATAAAATGAAAAGATTAAAAAAGGACAAAATACATCTCAATGACAATAGGCATTTATGAAAAGCTGCACTATAATCAATAAACAAAAGCATTACTGCAACCAAGTAAACACTTACATGCTCTCAAATTTCTAATTATAAAGACTTACGGTTTTCATTTCTTGCCTCTCCCTAATTACAAGTATGTACAGATCAATCACATCAATTTGTCAGGGCTGGTTAGGACAAAATCCACATCCACTCACCAGGATTGCCAGGACTTCCTTTTTGTCCTTTTGGTCCAGGATGGCCACGTTTTCCAGGTTCCCCTAAGGAAGAGCGATTATACGTTACTAAACTCTACACCAAAGCCATAAAAAAAAAATCTATTTTTTGACATTTAAATTGAAAGAGTGAGAAAACAGTTCACTACAGTACAAATCATTGGCGTCAGAAAGTTTTTTTGTTGTTGTTTTAATTATTATTTTTATTTTTTATTTTTATTATTATTTTTAAATAAATGCTGCTCTCTGAACTTTCTATTCATCAAAGAATCCTAGAATAAATGTTTAACAAACTGGTTTATTGACCAGAAAATCAGCACACAAGACCAATTATATATTTACTTTACATAAATAGAACCAATACATAAATAGAACAATGTATGCCACAAACACAAACAATACAATAATGCTTTCAAATCATTATAATGTCTAGGAAAAAACATACTAATAATATTTTGAGACTTAATATTTTTATTTTTTATTTTTTTTAAAGAAAGACAAAAAATTTAAAATATTACCATAGTTTATGTCCATGTTTATTCTTCCTGGGTCACCTTTTTCACCCATGAGTCCATTAAGACCCGGCAAACCAGATTCACCCACAGAACCTAAAAGCAGAGCAGAGTTAAAAAGAACAGAACAGAAACAGAAAGAAAAACACACATGGAAACATCTAATTATATAAATACCTTACAAATATGACATTTAAGACAATTCTGACCTCTTATAGATGGTCCTGGATTACCAAGGGGTCCAGGTGTACCCACTGGCCCTCTATCTCCAGGAGGTCCAGCAACACCAGGAGGCCCACTATCTCCAGGTTGTCCTAAAACACACACAAAAAAAATCATAAGACGTAACGCACAATATTAAAATCTTTTAAAATTAAATAGCATATTTACTTTTTGCTTTAATTGTATATTATACATTTGATATATTAAAACAATGATACACTGAAAACTCTCAAAACAGTTCCACCTCATCTGAAACTCTCAATATGAAGAATTGTAGCTTGCTAAAGGGTTACTTCACACCAAAATGAAAATTTAGTCATTAATCATTTAATTACATCAAAACCCTTATCTCGCTTGAAACCCATTAAAGCTACATTTGTCTTCGGAAAAAAATGTAAGATAATTTGGATGAAAATCGGGAGGCTTGTGACAGCCTTGGTGCTGAACATAATGAAAGACGTCACTTGAATCTGCCTTCAGTGGTTCCAAAATGGTGCTACAGTGACGTTGGGGTGTCAAATCATTAAAAAAATCATTATTTTTTTGTTTTCACGTAGCTTCATAATATTACGGTTGAACCACTGAAGGCAGATTCAAGTGACGTCTTACATGCTTATCTGCACCAAGACATTGTTCCGAAGATAAACAAGCTTTTATGGATTTGGACGACATGGGGGTGAGTGCTTAGTGACAAATGTTTTATTTTGGGGTGGAGTAATCCTTTAAGAAATGAAGTGACGCAAGCTTCATGGTAAATACTGTACCTCACCACAGACAGTAAATGTCTTTGTGTTTGATCTAGTGTTAACTCCATTACCTATCATTTTGTTGTAATGGAGCTTATTTTCTCCTTGAGGTCCACACTCTCCTGGGGTTCCCTGTTACACATTCACAGCAGCGTCAGCAAACAAATGACAATATACCACAAGCAGTTAACTGCAAGTAACTAAATCAATTGCTTTTATACAATATCTAATCAAAAATGCGCGTTGACCTTTGGCCCTGGGTTGCCATATAGACCAGGGAGACCATCATCTCCAACTGCGCCCTGTATATGTAAAACAACATCAGAAGTGACAAAAAGCATAATTCAACAAACCTATCATTTAAAAATAAATAAATCATTATTAATTGTAAATTATGAATTATTAATAAGCATACCTTTAGTCCTGGAAAGCCATGTCTTCCTGGATATCCAGGGAAGCCCTATTGTTAAAAAAAACATATATAACGGAAAAAGTGAATGTACGAGTAAGAGTTTGTGAAGGTGAAGAGATCTGGTTACTAAATAACTTTTCTAGCACAATCTTAGTGTTTAACAAAGATTTGATGCTTAATCCTGATACTTTAATCGGTTATCCTGGAATGTTTTGATTGGTTGGTTTGACGTGTTATGTTCGGCTAGATTGCGATGTTGGTTTGTAATGGATTAACTGATATAGATACTAGTGAATAATCTTACTCTTTGACCAGGTAAACCGATTATGCCTTTCTCTCCTTTTTCAGTTGGAGGCCCTTCAAGACCCTGAGGAACACAAAAATAAATGTGATACATTAGGGCTTGCTATGTTACTTCAGAAGTAGTTAGAATTAGGGATGCATGATCATGATTTTTCATGGCCGATTCCGGTATATTTTTTATAAGCAAAGATTCAGTTTCTTGCAGATTCTGATTTTAAGAAACAAAAAGAATAAAGCAATACTCACATCTGGGCCACGTGGTCCACAAAATCCTTTCGGACCTTTCCTCCCCTACAAAAAAAGTTATGAAATTCCACCATCATTTTCTCCTGGAAAGCCTCAACAACTGATAACTTGTTTCATATATGGATGTTTTACCTTTTCACCTTTTACATAATCTTCAGGGTTGGGTTCCACGTATTCAAAAGGACCTGGTTCCCCCTGTTCCCCCTGTTCCCCCTGTAAGAGAATCAAGATAAAGTTAAACACAAGTTCAAGTATAATACAAAGCCAGCACTGCCATGTGTGTTATTTACCTCATCTCCTTTTGGTCCAGGCAGTGATCTTCCAGAGTCTCCCTATGGACAAACAGAACAAAATATCATTCATTTAAAATAACCAAAACAGCTTCCTATTATGCACATGCAGCAGAACAACAAGAGGAAGTGAATGCTAAATGAAAAATGTAAGAAGTCTAGGGCTGCTGCCCTCCAAACAAAGATTTTTTTAAGTTTCGAATCTGAGCTAATGAACGTCAGATAAATTCTTCATTATAACTCATTATTAACTCAATATTCGTCATTATAACTTCTCAGTGAATCTTCAGTTTCATAGGCATGCACTCGCATAACTCACCGGCGGGCCTCTTTGACCTGGTAATCCTTGAAAGCCCTAGAATAATAAAATTTTAAAATGTAATTTTGCTAAAAAAAAAAACAAACAAACAAAAAAAAACATATACATAATAATAGCATACAATAGCAATAACAAAAATGGTACTATTTGAAGAGTAAGATGCTTTTCTTACCGTATATCCATCAGCTCCCATTTGTCCTGGTGGACCTTGTGGGCCACAGAGCCCTTTTAGCCCCTTTGTGCACATGCAAGCAGACACACACAAACAAAACAAACCTAACTTATAAATAAAATTGCAAACTAATACATTACAGCTTATACGAGGACAGTTAGTACATACTTCTGGTCCAGGTAGCCCAGGTTGTCCATCGACACCCTGTGAATGAGAATAACAGAAATAAAACATAACTGTTTAAGAAACCAACTTTATTTAACACTACTAAACCTCTGTACTGTATGCTGTCAGAAGTAATAAAATATAAACACATAAATAGAATGTTTGGAATTATACATACTCGTGTTCCAGGTAGGAACATTATCCTTGTGGATGGGTCTCCTTTTTCTCCTTTTAACCCTGCTAGTCCCTGAAACAAGAAAAAAAGAGAGAAAAGAATCATGGACGTGAATCATGGGTTTACAATGGGAATGAACACACTCCGTTAACAGAGTGAACATGAAAAATACAACAAAAAAAAAACCCAAAGGGATGTAGATTCATTGTGTTCCAAAATAAAATTGCTTGAAACATCTCTCATACCACGGGTCCTGGGAAGCCAGGTCGTCCCATCTCACCATTCAACCCACTCTGCCCTCTGGTTCCATTACAGCCGTCCTTTCCTGGCAACCCAGGAAGACCACCAGGTCCTGGATGACCCTGAAACATGAATATAATATAATTTAATATAATAATTCACACATGCTGTATTGTATACAGATTCATTGTTACATTGCATTTCTCTTGTTGAATATTTCAAACTGAAGATTGTCACTTACAGGCACTCCTTCTACTCCAGTATAGCCATCATTTCCTTGAGAGCCCTAATACAAAAAAAATGCAAAAGAATAAAAGTCCTTGTATTCCGTTTTCTAAAACTATGTGTGGGTCAGTTTGTATTTCTATGTACTTCGTCTCCTCTCGGGCCAGAGATCCCAGGCAATCCTATGGGTCCACGTTGACCCTTTTCGCCTTGAAGTCCATAAGGGCCAGGCATACCTGGAAGCCCCTGCTGGCCCTTCCGACCCAACTCACCAGGATTCCCCTAGAAAAAAAGAGCAGCAAAATATTAATATAATATTATGGTAACACTCCCTGCTCAAGAGTAGGTTCAAAGTGGTAAGGAAAAAAAGCAAGTTTGTACCTTTATTTACCCAAAAATGACACAAAAATTAATTTAGGTCCATATATATAATCTGGACTCATGATTCTTTTTTTAGTATTTTAGCAGCTGACCAAAACATATTTGTGTATAAAATGGTTTTAATCCCTACGCATTTAATGTCATATTTTTGATAAATTAAAAAGTAACATTTTATGTGAAGGGGTGTGCTAAGACTGATATGACACCTTCATAATCATGACATTATATACGTCATGAAAATGAAAAAGGATTTTTTGCACGTTTATGACAACTGTCATTAAATGTCATTCGCTCAGTGATGTCATTTTTAATGCAAAGATGGCACTGTTTGAGATGCCTTTGTTATGACAACTTGACATAAACCTAGACAACATAACCCGTAATCATGCAAGTAGGGCTCGCTGCAGCACACAAGATCCAGGGGGGTGTGGTTTGGTCCACATCTAGGGGATGGAGATTGGTAGGTTTATGGGTGGGTTTAGGTATATGTAACTGTGTCATGAACATTTTTCTGACCACTTTTATTTAGTAGTACAAATTGAATTTGTCATTAAGTGTTAATATTCTGTCAAATTATTTTATGACAATATTTATTTTATTTATTATTATTTATTTATTAGTTTTTTTTTTTGTGTTGTCTTGCTAGCCTGAAGTTGTCATGACACAGACACTGACAGGTTATGTTGTGTTGGTTTATGTCAAGTTGTCATAACAAAGGCATCTCAAACAGTGTCATCTTTGCATTAAAAATAACATCACTGAGCGAATGACATTTAATGACAGTTGTCATAAACATGCATAAAACATCCCTCATACTTTATTATGAAGGTGTCATATCAGTCTTAAGTACACTCCTTCAAGTAAAGTGTTACCAATTGTTCCAGATTTAGCATACACTACCACTCATTAAGTTAAAATAAATGAATAAATATTAATTTAATTAATTTCTTTTTGTTAAATGTATGCTTTAATTCAGGAAGAATGCCATGAAAATGTTTATGTTACCAAAAATGTCAATTTTAAATACATGTTGCTCTTATGAACTTTCTATAAACAATAAAAAGAATCTAGAAAGAATCTTTCTACAATCTTTACAAAAATATTAAGCAACACAACTGGTTTTAGCGCTGAAAACAATAACAAATGTTTGAGGCAAATCAGCATATTAGACTCAAATATTTCTGAAAGACACTAAAGATATTTTATTTTGAAGTTATTTTAAACTGTAAATCATATTTCACAGTATTACACACAGCACTGATGAACATGAGAGACTTACTTCAAAACCACAATAAAATCACACAGATAGCAAACTTTGGACCGTTACTGTGTTTTTACAAAGTCACCACAAGGGTGTGACAAAACATCAAGAACATATTGCATGCACAGCACTGCTGGGCTTGAGTGTGATTGGTCACTGACTTTAAGTTCTCTCTTACTGGTTGAGCGTGATTCATCATCATACTTTCTGTATATAATTGCATGTACCATATAAAAACAAACTGTATCGCAATCTGATTAAAGCTACAAATATAAATATAATTATCGGTCTTCCTTTTATTACATAATTACAAAAAACCTTTGTTGAATGTTCTACGTTAAGCTAGCTGAGACTTCCCATAGCACTTGCATATCATTGTTCTTTTGTTTTTTGTTATTTTGATTGCTTTCATCGTCCTCATTTATTAATCACTTTGGATAAAAGCGTATGCAACATGACTAAATGTAAATGCGAAAGAAATAAAATAAAACAAAACAAACAACAACAAAAAAACTTGCCTGAGAATGAATTAGTGAACTTCATGAGTGACTGACTATCTAAAGGAGCTCTGACAGAAACAACACACTGAAGGGAACTAAGAGCACACACACACACACATAAACGCAGTTGGAAACAGCAGTGGAACACTGGGATTTGGCAGTGTGTATACACACACACAGCAAAAATCCTCAAAAGAGTAAAGTGGCAAACGTGAAATATTTGACTAAAAGTAGTCCATGTGCACACACATCCTCTCTTCGAGCTCACACTGCTGAACAGCCTCCCTAAATGGGAGGAAAGAACCATGTTAATTGCGGGTTCTTTCCACATCTGGTTTGTGACAGTTTTAGAGCACTTTTAATTAAAATACCAGGAACTATTCTCTCTCTCTCTCTCTCTCTCTCTTCCTCTGGTCACTATCTTGAGCTGACGAAGCCAAAAGGTTTCTTATTTAATTTATGCAAACACACAGGCATGTTTTTTGGGGAATTAATTCTTTGACCTGTGAAGCATTAGATTTGACTTTGATCAGACACAGTATCACTGACAGGATAAGTCAATGAGTAAAAAACTACAGACTAAAGAGTGTGGGTGTGTGTGTGGGTTTGCTTAAAACGTTGCCCATATGCACACTACTGTTCAAAAGTTTTGGTTCATTAAAATAAAAGTATTATAATTTAAACGTGACCATAAAGACATTTATAATGTTAATGTAAAGTTCTCTAGTTCAAATAAATTCAGCAATTTTGAAAAAAAAAAAATTAAATAATTTTGAACAACAGTAGCCACAATATTTATCTTCATATAACTTTGACATTTAGCAACTAAACGAAAAAGATATTCTACTTGACTTTGTGATGTGAAACAAGCATGAGAGTATGTGTGTGTGTTAAGCAGTATGCACTCAGTGGTTGTGACAGAGGTAGATCAGTGTGTGTCGAGGATGTTCACAGTCTTTCAGTGAAGGCAGTGACTGTGATAATTACTAAAGACCCAATGGATTCCCTCAGCAACACACACACATCCGTACACCTCTGGTTTACAATTATGGCTTGCACAGCAAAATACAGCTGTCCACACCAACACACGACTCTTGAACCATATAGACATGTATTGACATGTAAACCACTTTTGAAGATCGATAGAGCTGTTCGGGTTCTAGTGTTAAAAAACAGAAGTAAATTAGCACGTTGAAGTGGGTTTTTAATTACAGTAGTTTCTGATTTATTAGTGAAAAGCCAACATTAATTAAAGAAACTTTATTATTTTGATCATGCATTGTTTCTTTTGAAACTGCTGTGTGCATCAAAGGAATGCTAACAAGTGGCTATCAAGAAACAGAATAGACATAAAAAAAAAAAACATTTTTGTCATAACTGCTCTCTGAGGGATTGGCATGGTAATGTACATGACAATGTTAATGTGTTTGGTCTTGGCGGATAAATTCACTACTTCAAGACCTACTACTGCCAAAACATCTACAACATGCTGCTGTTGCACATATAACATGAAATAACCCCCATATAGCATATATGAACACCCCGTATGCAGGTGAAATTGGGGAAGGTGGAGCGTTTCTGAAGGGCACTGCAACTTACAGTAAGCACTAGCTAAGTATTTGATCGTTGAGTAGCAAGCACATTGGCCACTGATACAAAAAGATCTGGTTGGCTGGAACATGTGATGATATTGGCTGTGTATCCATCCAAAGATGTGAATTTAAAAGGAAAACACCACTGTTTTTTGCCATGTCCTTCCCTCAACTTAATCGCTCTAGCCACTTTGTTAGCTCCATTAATTCCTTAGCATTCAAACAGGGATAAATTTACGTTTTACTTCCACGTTTTCCCTATTTAAAGATGATAAAAAGTGGATAAAAAAAAGATAACTTTAATGTATGGCGGAGGAGCACTTCGACCTCAGCGCAGTAATATCATCACTCCTTGGTTAGATTGACGAAAGTAAGAGGGTGAGTTTTCATGAGTGATTAAATTTCTGTGCCAAGGTCGAAGTGATGCAAAGTGCTCTTCGGCCATACATTGCGCCGTGTAAGTGCATGCACTAAGATGGGAGAGGTATGCATCAACTCTTCCAACTTGAGGGAAGAACTTAGTGGAATATGGGAAAACGGTGGCATTTTCTTTTAACTTTAGAGCACAATTTAAGGCTGATATTTTGGCTGAAAATCGGTAGGCTTGTGACTGTCCCATTGACTGCCAAAGAATGAACAGTGTCGACACCCACAAAAGCATGAAAGACATATTCAAGAGTATTCTCGTTGCAAAAAAAATCTGAAAAATCAAAAAAATCTGATTTATGTCACCTCATAATAAAAAGGGTAGATATTTCTAGTGAACACACTTGAATAAACAAGCATTTATTTGAAGACTCAAGGTCAAAAGAGATGTAGCTAATACCTGCGTTTGCAAGACTCATTAATCCTTCTCATGCAAACATTCCACAGTTCTAACGACAGCCATGCAAATGTCCTCAAAACCCTCCCATAATCTCCTTCTTAAGATTTCCGCTAGACCAACACTCGTGACACACAAGTGCATGACATTCTTAGTCCTAGCCAGAATTTAAAAATGACCTAAAATGTCCAGGTTTTGGCTTTGTTGTCCTATTGAAAAGCTCCTCACAGTCATCATACATTATATAGTACTGTATGTGTGCTTATTTGAATTGCTTTGACCATTCTCTGTAGATCCTACCTTCTCACATATTCCAATTGGTTGATTACCTACCATGGCTGCACTCTATTGGCCAAACTACATTTTTAATCATTAACATCAGAAATTATAAAAAGAAAAAGATATTTAGGCAATTAAGAAAACCCGGCCAGTACTTAGGTCACCCTAACTTAGCACCTATGTGCTGTGTCCCAGCAGTGAACTCTGAAAGAAAGATAGGCGTCATGATGGACAGTATTATTATTTACACTAAAAACACACCGCAAACCCACAGGCATACGCAAGCACACACACACACACCATCACACCTTTCATTAGAGAAAGTACTAGATGTTAGCAGCTCAAAGCCTACAGACTCTGTGATTATGGGAGCCAGAGAAAGTGTTCTCTCACACACACACACACACACTAATGCACAGACGCTGAGTTGTGCCTTACTAGTTCAGGGGTCAAAGACTAGACTAGCAGACATGTGGCCTGAGGCATGAGACCCGAGACTTCTGTCCTCATATTGGAACAACAGAACCAAGACATGAGAGACAACATAATTCAGCACGGGACACACACAGAGGCAATCTGGGTCCCTTGTTATAGGTTATTATTCTAGTCAAATTACTGGTTACTGTTTTACTACGACTAATTTAACACATACTGGATTATTAATGAAACAGTAAAACATTAAGTAACACGTCAGGGTAAAATGTGCATGTGTCTGCTCAAACAGCCCAACACCGTGCAGGACGTTTAGCATTCGCCAGAGAACATCAAGATTGGCAAATGCACCACTGGTGCCCTGTGCTCTTCACAGATGAAAGCAGGTCCACACTGAGCACATGTGACAGATGTGATAGAGTCTGGAGATGCCGTGGAGAACTTTCTGCTGCCTGCAACATCCTCCAGCATGACCGGTTTAGCAGTGGGTCAGTAATGGTGTGGGGTGGCTTTTCTTTGTGGGGCCGCACAGCCCTCAATGGGCGCGTCAGAGGTTGCCTGACTGCCATTAGGTACAGAGATGAGATCCTCAGACCACTTGTGAGACCATATGCCAGGGCGGTTGGCCCTGGTTTCCTCCTAATGCAAGACAATGCTAGACCTCATGTGGCTAGAGTGTGTCAGCAGTTCCTGCAAGACGAGGGCATTGATGCTATGGACTGACCTGAATCCAACTGAGCACATCTGGAACATTGGTTGCTTTAGTCCAGATCTGGGAGGAGATCCCTCAGAAGACCATCCTCCATCTCATCAGGAGCATGCCCAGGCTTTGTAGGGAGGTCATACAGGCACGTGGAGGCCACACACACTACTGAGCCTCATTTTGACTTGTTTTAAGGA
>JAUYWG010000050.1:15301736-15322505 GCA_034779775.1 Enteromius afrohamiltoni
ACTATATGAAAATCTGGAATCTGAGGGTACAGAAAAATCTAAATGCTGAGAAAAATCACCTTTAAAGTTGTCCAAATTAGATCTTATCAATGCACATTACTTATCAAAGTTTGTATATATTTTCAGTAAAATATATTCTGACTAAATATCTTCACAAAACATGATATTTACTTACTATCCTAAGGATCCTTGGCAAAAAAGAAAAATCAATAATTTTGACCCATACAATGTATTTTTGGCTATTGCTACAAATATACCCCAGTGACTTAAGACTGGTTTTGTGGTCCAGGGTCACACATATACACACACACACACACATATATATATATATATATATACACAAAAATATAAAAAAAGTAAATAGAGCTAAAAAAAAAAAAAAAAAACAGCCAATCAAAAGATGTTATTTGTTCTTTGCCAATTCTTTAGTTATTTTGTACAGAGGGGGTGCCAACATACAAAACTGACAGCAAAATAACACTGCTGAAAACTTAGTGCACACCTGACAGACACAAATAAAGACACAGACACACAATGTATACACCCAGTAACATTCCATTTTAAATCTTTGCTTAATCGAAGTGAAGCATTCGTGCCTCTGAAATACTCATTAACACCATTTAATCTTTTTTTCCTCTTCTAAGAACATGCCAAGAACTGCATTATGCCAACACCTGGATGGAGCTGCTCAGGTACAGACATGAACAGGCATGAAACTGGGTCAGTGTGCCAGTGCAAATGTGAGTGAACATCAACTAAATGCCAAAACAGAATAAATACGATTACAGTGAGCCTTATTTCATGAGACTTCCACAAACACACACACCATGTGTCTCAAAACCCAGCCTTCCGGGAAGAACTAGACAAGTGTAAAGGGCAGTTGTTGCTATGACTTATCGCAAAGGTTTACGTTTTAGCCGCATAACGTTGTTTAATAGAAATGCCGTCATTTCGCAATTCTTTTTTTATCAACATTTTATAAGTTTTGTGCAAATCTGTAATGGAAACGCGGCTAATGATATCATAATGTCCACAAAGTCAACATGATGCAATGGACTTACCCTCTCTCCTTTGGGGGGGAAACACTGGCAGATGGTGCAGTCTCGACCATCACACCTTTCTGTCTTGTCTCCCTAAAACAAAGAAATATAGTTCCATGAATGGAGTAAAACACGTACACACGCTTTCAATTGCTGTACAGTTTGTTAGGATAGGATAATATTTGGCTAAGATAAAACAATTTGAAAATCTGGACTCTGTTTAAAGTTGCCCAAATGAAGTTCTTAGCCTTGCATATTAGTAAGCAGAAATTAGGTTTTGATACATTTATGGTAGGAAATATTCGAAATATCTTCATATTTTGGCAAAAAAGAAAGGAATCGATAATTCTGGCTAACACAATGTATTTTTGACTATATACCCATATATGCTACTTAAGACTGGTTTTGTGGCATAGGGTCACATATATAAAAATCAATCAATATTCAAGATTTACAACACTAAATCCAAAAAACATTTTTTTTTTATTATTTCACGATTGTTTTGGGTCATTTTGCTTAAAAATGATGATTATATTTAACATAAATAAAGTATCATACCAAGAAAAATCAAAATTTTATTTCAGCTACAATAGGCCAAGATCAGCGTCAGGATTACATGACTTTTTCACATTATGCACCGTTTTAAATTGCAATGTTTTTGATTGGTATCAGTACATGTGACGCTTATCTCGTCTACACCAGGGTTTTTGACATTACACTTCGATTCTTAACACAGTCTATGGCAAACTAGACTAGATGTTTGATATTGAGGCTACGAGAGATCCACAGACATGCACGTGACCTAACAACAACAATAGCAGGAATGTCAACACAAAGATAATGAAAGAGATAGAGAAAGAGACACAAAGACAAGAAAGGCAGATAGGAGGCACAGACTGAAATATGTGATCGCATTAAGTACAAGTGGGAGAGAGGAAGTTTAGGTCAGATGTGTTTAGTCTGTTTGGAAGTAGTCAACCACGTAAAGAGAGGAAGAGAGAGAGAGTGATAAACCGCACTTGCAATCAGACGCCATTCTTTCACTTATCGCACATGCATGTGCAGTGTCTACACATAGACGCACATCTCAAATGAACATGTGATGAACTTTTACATTCACTTTGCCCCTACGGTTGAATGATCTTTTCAATGTACAGTTCAGTCCCTTTTTTTTGCAACAATGCATCTCTTCCATGAGTTCTTCCTTGTAGCAGTTTACATGACTTTAGTTTTCTTTGCACACAAAATGCATTCTTATAGCTTCAAAAATGCTTGAACTACGGTTTTCACATGGACTATTTTAATAATAATTAGGAAGAATTTACTAAATATTTGTAAATTAATAATTTTTTAACAAAAAAAATAAACATGTGCATATGTAGTTACTTAAAAATAGTACTGTTATTTTTTGTAAATAAATAAAAAAATTAAATTCCTTCCTAATGGCTTTTCATCTCATTTGCTCAAGAAGTTGTTGCGTGACGAATCTGCATTTTGGCTGGTATTAGCCTATTATTACTGCTTGCCTGTTGCATGACATGCCCCTAATCCGCCACAGGCAGCCCCTGATTCACCACAGCCACAGGTAGCTCCTGATCCACCATGGCCCGCTACGGCTCCTGATCCCCCATGTCCTGCGGGGACTCAAGATCTGCCATGGCCCGTTAAGGCTCCTGATCCGTGCTGGCCCGTTAAAGCTACGATACCGCCCTGGAGGCGACTAGTGACTTTGCCCAGTGCAGCCTCTAGGGTGCACAACCACCCCCCATCCCCCATCAGATGTTTTGTGGTGCTCACCTTCCAGGAGGTCCTCTGTACGCTGATCCCAACGCAGTCACCTACACCTGCTCTCAGTCGCCAGACTAATGAGTAATTGGACACACCTGCGATCAGTCACCTACACCAGTTATAAGCCCAAATCCCCAATAGCTCGATGGTTGAGCTCGAAGATGACATTAGGGTGAGTAATTTGAATATTCTGACAGAACCCATTCACTGAAGGGTTGTTGAATAAGTATTGCAACGTAAAGATTTTTCCAAAACTGTTCTAATGAAGAAACTCATCTACATCTTGAATAGGGATGCAGCTATTAACTGTGATTGAAATCCTCACGGTTAATTAACAGTATAGGTTCCACTAAACCGAGTTTTATCATTTAAATATTGCAGTAAAAAACTGCTGCTAAAGAATGAATACATAATGAATAACGGACGGCTAGATGTACATTGACCGATTTTAATGCACGGCATGAACCACCTGACGCGAAGCTATGAGCGTGTTAGCTCAACATTGTAACCACTGCAAACTAGAATGAAATAAAAGTGAAGTAAGATCCCATTTACTTAAATCAGTTATCTACTTGAATTAAGTATTCAGTCGATCGATCGAGAGAGGTGACAGCTGCGTGTTTGAATTAGTCTATCCTACCTATGGATGACAGTTGATTATAATGATATTTTAGTTCATTTCCTTTATTAGTAACAGTTTCCCCTGTGGGTTAAATAAAGAGAACAAAACATTAATATGAAAATGTCATATTGCCAATAGGGGTGCAATTGTAGTATACAGTCTTATGGGATGTTTTTTAGGGAGTTGGACAAACGACTCATATGAGCGTATTGAGTAATGGATAGATTTAGAAACCCATGCCTATACTCACTTGTCCTATTCTACAAAATGTTTGAAACTTTTTACTGTCAGTACTCTTTATGCTATTGCTTCGCTGAAAATCGCTTTATTGTGTTTTCATTAATCTGTGAGGTGCTTTGAACAAAACAAAAGTGAAGTCACAGTTAAAATATTTCCTTCTGGATGCTTTTCAATTCAGAGCTCCTGGAAAAAACGGCACATTTTAACCAGGCTGAACAACAAAAAGCTCTCACATTTTGGCAAGGACACAGAGCATGTTAAAAAGTACCAGAAGTAACATCCTTTAAAAGGGTAAAAGGACAATCTCTGACTGCACAGACAAATGGAAGCCGAAAGGCACACAATGATTATGAATGCCGCAAATTCATGCACACTTGTGCAAAGGTATATAATGTTTTATAAAGTAATTCTATTCTTAAACTGTGCCAAAAAAAAGAAGGATCAGTTAATGAAAATGGTTAACCCAATCGTCCTTTACTCACCCTCAAGCAGTTCCAAATCTGTATGAATTTCTTTGTTCTGCTGAACACAAAGGAAGATATTTTGAAAAAAGTTTGTAACCAGGCTGTTTTGAGTCACCACTGACTTCCATAGTATTTTTTTCCCTACTATGGAAGTCAATAGCTGCCACTATCGGGCCAAATGGTTCTAACTGTCAGGTACGGTTCCAGTTGTGTTCCCACATGAGCCTGGTACGGTGCGGCACAATTACAAACCGCTCTCAGCCCGGAATTCTTAGCACTTTGTTTTCAAAACATTTTCATTTGTGTTTGGCAGAACAAAGAAATTCATACAGGTTTGGAACTACTTGAGGGTATGATGACAGTATTTAAGTATTACCTATTCCTAACAACAACACAAATGACCCTGGTCATATGTGATAAGGGTACATTTTTAAAGTGATCTAAACCATCTGAAAGCTGTATAAATAAGATGTTTACTATCTGCAAATTCAAGGGTGCAAAACAATATATTGAGAAAAGAAAAGCCTTTTAAGCTGTCCAAATGAAGTCCTTAGCAAAGCATCACTAATCAAAAATTAAGCTCTAATATTTTTACGGTACGACACCGACATTTTGGATGGTTGCTTACATACAATGTATGCATATGCAACACGTGTTTAATAGCATATGTTTTTAAGGGGTTGTGACCTACACATACGTTAATGGTTTTAAGTGCAGGTGATGACATCAGGGACTGAGATAAAGTGTGCTCACTGGTTGGTGAGCATAACTGCACGCTTCACTCCAAGTCAATCAGATGTACGAGAGAACTGGCT
This sequence comes from Enteromius afrohamiltoni, assembly GCA_034779775.1. NCBI lineage: Eukaryota > Metazoa > Chordata > Actinopteri > Cypriniformes > Cyprinidae > Enteromius > Enteromius afrohamiltoni. The sequence continues at coordinate 15,306,706 of JAUYWG010000050.1, forward strand.
TGATGGTTGTTGCATGACTGAGAGACACGCTTCCCCTATTCCCTCACTTTTTCTGTTTTGCTCCATCTTTTTCCATCACTCTTTCCCTCATGTTAGCTGTACTGTGCATTAGCCCATCACCACCAAAAACATACATTATTTGAGACTGTGTTACACTAGATCCAGGCTAAGTTCCACTTAATGAGGTTATGATGTAAAGGATCTAGCTATCCAAGTCTTGGTCTTCAACATCAAACTATGCAACAATTTAACAATACAATTTAAGAAAAAAATTAGCATAATATTTTAGGAAGTAATCTTAGGACATCCAAAAACCGGCACTTACAAGCAAATTTTGCCAAAAATAAATAAATAATAATACTGATTTTAATAATAGCATAAGAGCCTAAAAGATATTACAAATTCTTACAAAACTCAAACTGGTCCAAATCCCAATACCTGATCCAGTTGATCATGGTCTAAAGTTGACTAAAGAAGCCAGGTTTATATCAGTTAGCCTGACTTATTGCCAGTTGATTTGGTTTAAAATAAGTCACACAAACTGCATAAAGCCTGGCTTACAGTATGTACACTTATTTCATGAAACAGGCCACTGGATTATAAGAAACATCCAAGCAGGTGTGAGTTGGAGCGGGTTGGAGCTAAACTCTGCAGAGCTGTGGCTCTCCAAAAGTTGAGTTTGACACCACTGTTTTAAATAGTATTTTGGAACTGAGAGAGCCATAAACAAATAATATACAAACTATAGATTCTTTCATGTCTTTTTTGGGGGGGCTTTTCAAGGTCTCACAAATCTAACAGTACAGATTTACAAGAATTTATGTACTGACACATTTGGATGTGATAAAATGTCTTTCTGTATCTTCCCCCATCCATCTGCTCTTCCCTACCTGTACGCCCGCTTTACTCTAACAGGATGTTGACCAGACAGCCGTTCAAAGACAGTACAGTAGATAACTCTCTAAATGAGTAATTTTGGCCTATGCATTGGACAGGGCAAACTAATTATGCCATAATTTGTTAACACATTGCAACCCAAATAACTTATAGTTGGAACATCTGGACTGAGCTTAGTAAGTCTAGATGCAGGAGCTTCAGCTGCAAAAATCATCCAAACTAGGAAATTGGAACATTAGGAACCGTCTAGAGGTCAGCAAATGTTTAACAAAACAAAAACAGTTTATTTAAACCAATTTATATTTGCATGCTCTAATTCCAAGCATTTAAGCCTTTAAATCATAAGGGTTTGAAAGCGCACATGAAACAAACTCAGTTGGTAGTGTAACTCGTCATGTTAAAAGTTACTCCTTCATGCAGTGAAAATGTATGCATCTACAATAAAAGGATGTGTCTTTGTGTGTGTGTATGTGTGTGTGTGTGTGTGTGTGAGGAAGCACCTGCTTTGTGACACCTGGTCATTTGTTCAGGTTTACAACTTAGCCCTGACCCCCTTCACACAGAATCAGACAAAATGCCTTAGGCAAAATCATCTGTGCAGGAACATGCCATCAGTACTTTTACTTTTCTGAAATTCCTCAACTTCCGAAAAATGCTGACATTATTAACCCACCCTCATGCCATTCTAAACCTGCATGGCTTTCTTTCTTTCTTGAACAGAACAAAAAAGATGAATATCCTGGTGGCTCTTTTCAGTAAAATCAAAGTGGACCACACAACACTATACTCCAAAGTCTACACTCTATCTTCTGAATACATTCAATAGCTTTTTTCTGAGAAAAAGACTGTAATTTAGTAATTTTGCTATTTAGAAAAAAAAACTGACATACATGAGTTCATTTGAAAAACAGTGACATTTAATGAAAGGTTTTGGAAGAGACATTTGTTAGTGAGTCTTTTATTACTATTAAATAATTTGAAAAGTAGTGATGTTTGATTCAAGAATAGAGTTCTTCTGAGTCACATCATTTCAGTGAATCTTTCATTAGAGTTCGCTCGGGAGGGAGTAATGTTCGATGGCAATATCAATAGCTGACTGATTTAAAAAAAATCTTTTTAGTGAATCTTTCATGAGAGCTAGTAGTGATGGCTGACTGAAGAATCAAACCGAGTCAGATCTTTTCAGTGAATCTTTTATGAATATTCACTGAAGAATTAATGATGTCCAGTTCAAAAACCAAGTTTTTTTAAGTCTTTTCAGTGAATCTTTCATTAGAGTTCATTAGAGAATTAATGACATTCAACAATCAGTAGATCTTTTCAGTGTATCTTTCATGAGAGTTCACTGGAGAAGAAGCAGCTTGATTCAAGAATCAATGGTTCTTTTCACTCAGTGACCTGGTCTAAGCAGTCACCAGCTCAACAGAAGAAAAGATTATTAGGTATAATAACTAACATACAGCTGATTATTCAGGTAATTCACAAAAAAGTTAATGTGTGAATATGCTGCTTTCACATCCTTTTTAAAGCTTAAAGACTTTGCAAATCCATGCAAAAAAAACAACTTTATTCAAAGCTTCTCCTTTTCTATTTTATGGAAGAAAAACGTGTTCGGAGCAGCACAAGAGTAAATAATTGATGACAGAATTTTGCACAGCTCATTTACAATAGTTGGATTGTTTGCATTAGAAATATGTCTGCATTCCTCTTCTCTTACGTCAAGTATGGGCATTGATCTAGATGAGGTTTTCTTATCTTCTCAGTGATTGTACCTCACTACCTATCTTTTTGGCTCTCATTCCCTCTTCTGTTCAGCGCTAGCGAAAGTATGACGGCAATCTCCATCCATCTGCCCTCACAAGTAATGTTCTGTATACATCGGTGCTTGTGCATTCTATCAGCCAAGCCCAGCTCAGAGACATTGCCTGAAAGAGGCCTTATGGACAGACCAGGGAAACTACAATACACACTCATCAATAACCTGGCAGGAAAGCAAACACAAATGATAACAGAATCCATTTATGCCAACTAATCACTCCCATTTAAACATCTATCAATCAAATACTCTACCACTGTTCACCAGCAACACATATTTCTTCATGGGTGACTGGGGATGAAAGATTTTTTTAACCTTTAAAACCTTTTTCAAATATGTCTGTATCCCTTATGCCATCATAGCCCCTTTGGATCATATGACACTTGACTTCAAAGCTTGTTCTATGCCAGTGAAATCAGAAGATGAGTGCATTTAAACCATTGCTTAACATGTTAAGATAATCAGCACAGGACCTCTTCATCAATACTTCCATCTCACCATCAAACTACAGTGGTGGTCACTCCAGAAATTAGGCCAGACTTAAAGAAGTGCTTTTTTAATGTGTGATCACATTTACTGTACCGTTGCTTGTAAAAATCTAGTCATTTAAAAACACATTCCCAGAAAGAACATGGTGATTGTTACATAATAAGATAGAAGAAAGGTATTTCATTGTGTTGTCTTGCAACACTACTGTGTTCCCCCAGGTCCTTTTGCACTTATTCATAATAATACTGCATTCCCCTGAGAAACTGAGCTTGCTAGCAAAACTTTTGCTTTCCCCTGACAGACTTTGCATTCTGTCCCAAAAGTTTTGTGACAGAAATAATATGAGGTGGGAGGAAAAACTACATTTCAGTGTTTTTGTCTGCAAATGCAACTTTCGTCAAGGGAAGCAATACCTTTGTGAGAAAATGCAAAGACTTTAATAAGATGGCATAATTTTTTTGAGAGAACTCAATTGTTTTTGCAAAAGAACATAACAATAACAATCCTTGAGAAATGCAATATGTTTCGTAGAGAAGCATATTTTTCCATGATCATTAGGGGCTTCGTATTCCAATAAAAATCATGCTTGGTAGTTTCTCGTGAAAATGCAGATTTTGCTCATGTAAAAGTTGGTCATGCAATTCAATGTTGACCAACAAAAGGTTGCTCGGTTTCAAAGCTTGGTTTAAGCAGTTCTTTATATGCCATAGCACTATTGTCAGTGAACAATCCAAACGTACTTTTGATCTCAATAGACATTCATAGTCACCGCTGTTATATCTGGTGCAGGTTGTTGCTTTTGAAATTTTCTTTGGTTCCCCTCAGCTGACCTGACTCATCATTGACACCACCTTTCTCACCCCTAGTGACAGGCTAGTTCACCTGAAAGCTCGGCCATCGCTTACTGACCCTCATATAAATCAAAAACTTTCTTCTCCAAAACAATGTTGGTATCCAAATAGTTTTAGTGACCACTGACTTCCATTGAGGAAAAAAACAACACTGAAACATATCTCCGTTTTATGTTCCGCAAAATAAATGATGCAATACTCTAAAAACATAAAATGTCAGTATATACAAATCTAATTGTAAATATCATTAAGACAAATTTATGAGGATAATACTCACCCCCAAAGCTGTGTGTATCATCATAAGTGCCAATAAAAGCCTCCTGCTGAAAAATAAAGGATTGAGGCATAATGTTCGTAACTATAAAGAAATTAGTTGACTTTCAGGAACATACACAGTACCAAATGTGTGGGGTGGGTAAGATTTAAAGAAAAAGTCTCTTGGGCTGCATTTATATGATCAAAAATACAGTAAAGATCATAGTATTGTGCTTTTTTTACAATTAATAATTCCGCAATGGCAAAATAATTTTTTTTAGCATTATCACCCAAGTCTTCAAGGGATAGTTCACCCAAAAATTATAAATATTGTCATTAATTACTCACTGTCGTTTCAAATCCATAAGACAAGTTCATTTTAATCACAAATTAAGATATTAAGCCATCTGAGCCTCCACAGACAGCAATACAACTGAAATGACCATAGATCCAGAAACATCAGTAAGACTGTCCATGTGATATCAGTGGATCAACTTCACTTTTGCGATGCTAGGAGAACACTTTTTTTTGTGCAAATAAAACAAAAATAAAAATTCTCTCTTCTCTTGTGAAATACCATTTTAGAGAGTATCTCAACGCACTGTATATGCAAGCTTTAACATATTTGATGTAATTAACCTGGTTTCCATCCGGGTTTCCATCCGCATGTTTACTACAGGAAAGCGTACACTTAATGAGCAATACTCTATAAAATGGCAGATGACGTGAGTCATAGGAGAAGAATGGTTGCGTTTACAAATGTTATTGTTGTTTTCTTTGCGCAAAAAAAAAAAAAGTATTCTTGTAGTGTCGCAAAACTAAAGTTGAGCCACTGATATCACATGGACATTTTTACATGTGTTTTTACCACGTTTCTGGGATCATTTCAGTTGTATTGGTGTCTATGGAGGGTCAGATGGCTCTCTGATATCATCAAAAATATCTTAATTTCTATTTTGAAGGTCTTACAGGTTTTGGAACAACACAAGGGTAATTAGTGATCGAATTTTCATTTTTGAGTGAACTAAACCTTTCAGTGCTGCATGATCAATGTCGATTTGCTGCTTAAGAAACATTTCTAATTAATAATGCTGAAAATGGTTGCATGTTTAATATTTTTGAGGAAACTGCGATACATTTTTTCAATATTATTTAAAACAGAAATATAGAACTAAAAATGTATTTACTGATACTTTTGATCAACACAATGCATCTTTGCTGAACACAAGTATTATTATTATTACTTGTTGTTTATTCTTTTAAATAATAGTTTATGCAGTTTTCTAAGTGACCTCCTCACAAAAGCAACGTTACCTATGCCAGCAGAGATAAATCCTGGGAACAGTGTTTAAGATCAGATGATTTGATGACAGTTGTGTAATTAGATGCACGGATTTAATCGGCTGATTAGGATTTGTTTGATTTAACTGAATTATGATAGATTTCAAAGGATGATTGGAATATTAAGACAATAGGGACTCTTACCAGAGAAAAAGGCTGCTCGAGGTCATCCGGCGGGGGCGTGTCATCTCAGCCACCACTCAGGGCATGTGCTACCTGTTGATATATATATCCACTGCCTTAGAATGGTGTGGTCAGTGATGTAGGCCTAGCTATGGCTCCTGAAGTCCACACGGACAACTCATCCACCTGAGAGAAAAAAAATTAAGAGATGAACGCACAGGAAATTCACAAATGGTGTAACTGACAGATTAAGATATATGTTACAGATAATATCTCTTTTAGCTGACAATACAGTGGATGTGGTGAAAAAAGGGAGTGAAAATGAAAGAGACCGGCTAAATCAATACAACAGATGGAGCCAGGACAAAGTTGATCTTTCCGGATGGCTTCTTTTTCATGGCACACAAGTCAAGAACTCAGTGACATGGACAATGGCCACACAAACTAGACAGACAGGTGCATATCCAGGAAATATAACGACATTAAAATCATTGGAAGGTTAAGGGCTTTAACATGGCTGAATTTACCAGACATCAGCTGCACACTCAAGCCATAACATTTCTCATACTTCTTTCTGGCCTGATTTGACGATAAATGTTATTATTTATAACAAACTGTTATCTAACTGGTCAATATAATTTTTCAACATTTGTTGTACAAAGAGTGCTGCTGCAAAAAAATTTAATGAAATGCTACATTTTCTTAATGCATAATTGTAATAAATAAATGCATAGAACATAGGCAAGAAAAAAAACAAGGTTTGTGTTTGTGCCAACTGTTGCAAATGTGGCCCGTGTACTCTCCAATTTTGTGCAATCTTGCAAAACTCCTGTCATTCAAACAAGTAACTAACATTTGTGTCTGTTATACATCAAATGCAAGCTATTAATTAAAAGTTAGAAGTATTTTCACCAAGAGACGTGCAAATTCTGTCACACCAGAAAGGTGATGGTCAAGGAAGACCATACATACAGTGATTTCAACCTGTAGCCTGTTTAATTTCTAACTGCTAAAACTCATGGCTACGCATTTGACCATACGCTACTGACAACAGGATACTTGACTGAGAGGTTTATTAAACAAAGCACGCCGTTAAGCACCAATGAAACGACATTCACAAGTGCAAGACATTTAATCAAACACCCAAATACAACAACAAGCAAACAAAGTAAACTCCTCACCTGCTGCCGTAGTTCCCTGCGCCACCGCGGCTTTACATTAACGCCTAAAATACCATATATAGTAGGTGCACGCCGAAAACGTTAACAGAAACGCGCAAAAGAGTCGGCCAAAGTGATCCGGTAAAGTTAGCCGCCGCGGCTCTTCGTTTCATAATGACGTCATGAGCTTCCTAATGACAAACGCAGGTACGACAGAATCCGACAAACACACTTCCTCGAACCCCCAGAGATTTGATATTCTTGAGGATTCACAGACAGCAGGAAAAAGGTTTATTTATGAGATGGTCGCAGTCCTGCAGGTGACACCGGAGGTAGATTCGGAGATATTCGTTTGAGATTCGTTTCCGATTGGACCGGTGGGAATTGCGCGCGGATGAGAGAAGATGGGTTCTTGCTTGAAATTGCGAGCGACCCTTTACGGAATGATATTGCTGGGACTTCTTACTCCTGCACAAACTAAATCGGTGAGTTTCATAAAAGATTGCGTCTACTAAAAAGCTTACTAGCTACTCCTCCAGTATTTATTTTTGAGTACGGGTCATTTTAACGAAGAAAAGAAAAAGTAATTTAAGAAAGTGGAGAAATTATTTCATATTTCTCAGCTAGCTCTAGATTTTAATTAGCCTGGTTCATGACAAGAATATATCAGAATTATTGTGAAAAATACAATATCTTAAACATATTTGTTTTTTAATTAATTATTTGGGAATAACCGCAGATATTATAAGTAACTTTCGCGTAACTGTTCTCTGAGAAGTTGCGGTTACCATAGCAACAGAAAATCGCTCGAGGGCTTTCTGTCGTGATACATATCAGACGGTAACATTACATCATAAATATCTTAATGTTCATTATTTTATTACACCTTTATTTCTCTGAATTATATGACAGACGCTTTGTTTAGAAGTGCCTTTTAAATTTGTTTGTTGCGTCAAAAGACACGCGTTAGACGAACTTAAACAAATAATGCCTCAGATAGAAGTTCCCTCGAAATAAGTAAGACTTAACTGTGAAATCATTTCTAGTCTACCTACACCTTCAGACTCCAGCAGGGGCGCTCAATAGTGACGTCAAAACAAAACAAGTTCACAGATCAACCTGAGCGATATAACGCTATTTTGAGAAACGAAATATCATGTCTGTTTTCTCTGCGATCTAATTGTTTTGCTTGCAAAATATGTTATTCACAAATGTAAAACTGTGAAAGATATCCCCAATTAGTTTCATTTTCAAGAAGATATTAAGATTTATATAAAATATTTGCCTCTTGTAACACAAAGGCTATCAAAACTCAAAATGTAGGTTCCTTTTAAGTGTTTTTGTATAAATACAATGTTTATTATTTTTATAATTGGAGTTCTTATTTATTTATTTATTCTTGTTTTCTTTCTATCTATTTCTCTATGTATTTTTATTATTTGATTTTTGAACTCAAATGTTATGCAGTGATTGGTCATCCATGAAATCCTGGCGTTCTGGGTTTTTTTTTTTTGTTGTTGTTGTTGTTTTTTTTTACTTTGACCACTGTTTGTGTGTATGAGAATGAGTGTGGGGTCAGTATTATTCTACAGTATGTGTACCATCTCTCTGTCGTTATCAGAAGCAGACATTTTTATGCAGGCTGTGTCTTGTCTTTGCTGTCCCTCATCCAGACCCAGGTCTCTCACACCTCTGTCTCTCTCTCACGCCATCTGCCTATCTCCTCCATCTCCATCTCACCCCAGATATGCCACATTTGAACAGTAAGCTTTGAATTCAAGTAGTGAAGGTGAGCATTTTTAGTTAAGTCTGTTATTTGTACTGTGTTTTGCTAGAGATTTAGGGCACATGATTTGGGATTTCCATGTTGTGTCAATTACGTTGTCTTGCAGAAGAGAGTTTGTCAAAACATGACTCCGGCTAGCAGAGTGTTTATGTTCAAAGAAAGTCAGAGAGGTTTTTCTGTGGTGGCGTGGAAATGCAGGGAATAAACCGGGAAATGCCAGGAATGTTATGAAGTCAATAACTTCTGCATCAGCCCTGAGGGTGAAGATATCATGGAGGAGAGAAATAAGAGCAGAAACAAACACAAGAAGCTTGTCTTTTCTCTCTTCTTGTCTCTTCTCCACTGCTAAAACCTAATCCTATTTCCCGACTGTGACCTGTGTGTTTTTAGTCCCTGGATTGAGTGCATTGTCCAGCCTGCCTGTTGATTCAGAGTCCCTCTATTCATATAAAGCCAGTAGGACTAATCATCGCCCACTGAGGGATTTACAGATGCAGCATTGACCCCGCCATGTTTATTTTTCTGCATGTTTGACCAATCAGAAGGCCTGACTGAGCTCAGCCATTCCAAGCAGCAGGAAGTCAGAGTGGTGGTAATGTGTGTGTTCGATGGATGTTGGGAAGATGGTGTTGATCAGACAATTTTGCCTGGAGCAGAATAAAACAGCGGACATCCAACAGGTGTCTTTTGACTTTAGCCTGTAAGAAACCACCTAGCAATCATAAATCTCTATATTCATGCTATATGTCAACCAGATACCGTAACAAAAGTTTTACGGTCATATTTTCAAGTCTTTTATACTCACCAAAGGCTGCATTTAATGCATTATATTATATAGAAATGCAGTACAAACAGTAATATTGTTTTTTCAGCAGCCAATAATTAAGTGTCCTTTAGAAAGCATTTTAAAAGTGCAGCCACATTAGCAAAATTCAAACTTTCTGTTGGTCTGAAAAAAGAATTGAGTGAGAAACTTGGATTACTGTTTACTGGGAAATTTTGCCAAGCGAAAAGTGACTGTGACTGCAACTTAATATGCTAATCGATACAGCATTTGATGCTATCTTGAATAGTATTTTGCTATTGGAGTCTATTGTAATCTTGGGCACTGCCCTGACTTGGTTTCAGTCTTATCTAATGAGTCATACTCAGATTGTACAGCTGAAGCAGCTTACATCAAAGCTTGCATGTGTTACTAGTGGGGTTCCCCAGGACTCAGTTTTGGGTCCTCTCTTATTTATCTTCTACCTCTCTGTAATATTTTTCAAAGAATTTTGGTATTCAGTTTCAGTGCTATGTTGATGACACCCAAATGTACCTGTCTTCCAAACCCGCCTCTGTTTTTCCTGTCTTTCAGTCTTCTCAGATTGTGTAGCTGATATTAAAGTCCGATTCACATAAAATCTGGAAGACTTAAATGTGAAATCTTCTTGTTGGCTCAAAAACCAGACTGGCCGACTGGCACAAGTTATTTACAGAACTATAATATAACTCCTGTATTGCATTGGCTCCTGGTTAATTACCATGTTGAATTTAAAATACTAAGGCACTCAGTTGCTCCTTTATACTGTGCCTATCTGACTTTCTTCATATTTACACTTCTACTCATACTCTAAGATCATCTTCTGTACTCACTCTTGCTTCTCCTCCAATTTCAGCTTCTATGGGGTTTCAGGCCTTTGTTTATGGATGACAAAACCAGTCATAAGGGTCCATTTTTTAAAATTGAGATTATAAATAATCTGAAATCTGAATAAATAAGCTTTTTTAATTGATATGGTTTGTTAGGACATGACAAATAGTTAAGATACAACTACTTGAAAATCTGGAATCTGAGTGTGCAGATAAAAGAGAAAATCAATATTTCTTAAAAACAAAAGACTTCTTGACCCCAAACTTTAGAAAGGCAGTGTAGCTCATTCATATTTTATCAGGAAACTCCAGTAGAATGGGTGTTGACTAAGAGACATTCAGTGCCTTGTGTCTCATTTTACACCTGGTATGCATCCTGACAGCATTTCTTGGTGGGTTTCCATTGTGTTGTGTTCAGTGTAAATGTTTTTGTCTTAATGTCAGTCAGCTTCCAAGGGCATGTTAATACACAGTAGTGTTACTGACAGACCGTGAGTTAACTCATTTTCTGTTGATACGAGAAGACATCTGGATGATGACTACAGGCTCTTCACAAGCAGACGAACATTAGCTTGATTATTTCAGACAGGTATCAGATAGATGCCAGATCCCATGCATATTGGCACACAAGACTTACAGTGTCTGTATGCTGTCAGCCTGAGCCCGTCTGTGTGTTCTGAGAGACTAGGAGAGTGTTTATGAATATTTCCTATTCATCGCTACACCGCTCTTACTTTGGGCTTGGTTCAACTATTTTAAAACTAACACAAGCGGTTTGCTTTGCTCACATTTGATACTTTTTTGTGGTCTAATTTTCTCTTCTGTTTCTATTCTGTTTCAAATTTACTTATCTTTTTTTCCAATGGTCTCATCAAGTCTCATCTCGCCTCATCTCTAATGTATTTGAAATCGTATTGGTGGGACCACGAAATGATTTTCCAAATGATTGATGAGTGACATTTCAATGTGAGACATGCTTTGTAAAAATATTTTGAGCATGTTGGTGTGTGTGCTTGGTGTTTACCTGTCAGAACGTGACCGGACCTGAGCACACCTGCATAGAGGCTGTGCATCTGTAAGCAAAAATAAACTCATTCTGCAGGGCCCTTTGAAGCTTCTTGAAGCCCCCAGCACATCTGCATCTGGACTTCTCAATCATCTTTAGATATCTCAGTAGGCCACATATTTCATTACACATGCCTCTGTGTATATTAAAGTATGTGTCATGTCATACCTTATCTGCATTACCAGCATAGCTTATGATTTTTGACTTTGGTAAACGTTATATGTATTGTGGTTTAGTTTTAGTGTAGGTTTTAAGTTGCATGCTTTTTAGACATTGTGCTAGTGTTATGGCAACGGGAGAAAGACAAAAACTTTTCAATGCTGATTCAAGCAAGGATTAACAACAAAAAATTATAGATACGATTATAGCAGAGCTCTCTAGGGATACGGGGTTTGGCTGTGAGGTCAGAGAAAAGGGGTTTGAGGGGATCTTTTCACCTAAAAATTGCCATTCTGTCTTCATTCTGACGGCCAAACAGTTGCTGATTCCTCGCAAAGTATGAAAAAGAAATAGTATGGAAGTCAATGGAGCCCAGGAACCCGCATTCTTAATCATAATTATATACGTAATAATAGGTGAACTGTCCCTTTAAGTTTTCCATAAGGCTAACACAGAGATAATTTAAGTAGAACTTTTAAGCAGTTAAATATATACACTCAAACATCTCAAGATCATCTCAGATTTAGGAATGTCATTTCATCGTTTGCATATTGCTAATAGTGGCACTTGGTTGAAATGGATGAAAATCCTTTCTGTTTTTCCACCTTGTCCACTTTCATCTCCATCTCTCTCTCTCTTTCCTCAGGCAAATGCAGGTCTGTATCTGATTCTGGTCTTTTGTGATGATATCTGTTCAATGTCAGCTGGTTCAGAAGTTTCACAGAACAGTGACTATAGATCTATCATGACTGATAACACACAGACACTCCCATACGGGCCTATGCATGCACACATGCACACAAAACACATATAAATCGCATATAATTGCACATCACATGTACAATTGAACTGAAATGAATTCCAAATTGTTAAACATTCCTGAAGTGCTCCATTGAAGTCCCACGTCCCTGTTTACAGTGTTCATCCCTCCAGACATGTTAATGTGTGTGCATTTTAGGGTGGGTGAGTCTCTCTCTCTTAGTGTTACATGCACGGTAAAACCCAAACAACCCGAACCCAAACAGATTGTCTATCACAGCCCATCTGATCATGGTTTGTCTGTATACAGACTCTTTTATCCATCAGAACTGCACATAGACTACACTCACAATACTAGACAAGTAGATTCAGTTACACTGAAGGAGGGTTGCTCCATTGACAATAGTCTTACTCATCTGAGAACATCAGGAGACATGTTTTGTCTTAGTGGGTTCAAGTGTACGCAGGTCCACCCTGTGTATCTGAACTTTGATAACAAATCAACAGTTTGGTCCTGTAGACTTCTGAAACACTCTCACAACATTTGTCTCCTAAATGTCCAACAGTGGAGATGCATGGATTATTAGGCAATTATGTAATTGAAAAAACTGATTTAAGATTAAATTTTGGGTCAAGGATAAAACAATACAATTTGCACACTACTGGACAAAATTTAAGAATAAGAACAAGATTTTTAAAAGTCCTATATGTTCCCCAAGACTGCATTACCAGTAAAAACAGTGATATTGTGACGTATTACTACAATTTGAAAGAACTGTTTTCTGCTGCCATATATTTTAAAATATACACAATTCATGTGATGAAAAAGATTACAAAAAAACTTCAGAATCTTTATAATGATTTGTAAAGAATCATGTGACACTGAAATCTAAAATTCCATTTTCCATCACAGGAATAAATAACATTTTTAATATAACAATAGAAAATGGTTATTTTAAGTAATAAAGATATTTCATAATATTACTTTTGATCATTTGATGAATTAGATTTTTTTTATTCTAAACTTTTGAATGGTAGTATACACCTTTAAAAGTGCTTAAGTGCCATTTTGGTTCCTTAAAGAACCATCTATCTCTTTTCTTACCTTTTAATAATCTGTAGAACCTTCTGTCACCACAAAGAACATTTTGTGAAACAGAAAGGTTCTTCATATGTTAAAGGTGTATATGAAACATTTATAATGTTATTTTTAAGCATAACTTTGCTATTCCAAAGACATAACTATGATTATGTGATCTCAAATAGTGAGATGTGAGGCCATGACCCCATGCGTGTTGCTGTCATATCTTTTAATTTTAGAGTTCATCCGGAACAATGCATGTTCATGCAGAGCCAGAGAAACTCCTGGTATTCCTTTAAGCTATTAATTTTTATGCATTTCATGATTAGTTGATTTCATTTTCATTTTGGGTGTTTGATTTCGTGCCTACAGTCAATTAACTACTAATGACAAGATGCTACAAAACCACAAAGGATTAGAGTTTTTAATCAATATTTCAGACTTTATTTTCTTATCAGTGATTAAGCATGATGCTTTTATGGTGCTACTTCAACGGTAAATGCATTTTTGCAGTCATGCTGTTATTTTGCTTGTGTTTTCTTCACAGGGCTGTTTTTGCAGTGAAAAATCAGGCTGCAACTGTCAAGGAATTAAAGGACAAAAGGTAACAGAACATGTCAACAAACATATACATATTTATATTTAAATGATATTTACGCACAAATGACAATGCAATTTCACAAATATATACTATACTACCATTATCTTTACAGTGTGTTCAGGACATGAGTGGAGCTAGTGTGAAAATATCTAGAGCTCCTAAAGTTAAACATGCAGGGACATTAACATTTAAATCAAATGTAAATGCTGCCCCCGTCTGGTGAACGATTCTGGTGCAGAAGGTTTTACAATTGCCTCGCAATAGTGGAATGATTTCAGATTTATTATTATAGTGCTTTTTACAGCACACATTGTTTCAAAGCAGCTAAAAAGTGTGGATTATTGTGATATTTTTGTTCTGCTGAACATTTTACTAAATTCAGTGAGGACCAGCTACTGTTTGGTTACTTAGAATATCTGATTTAGCACAAGAAAGAAATTAATACAGGTTTGGGACAACATGTAAGGGAGTAAATAATGACACAATTATATTTTTTTAATGAACTATCCCTTTAATTGACACGTGGCAGCGTGTTTAGTCCTGTCCCTTTAAGAGCTGAACGCATCTAATATAACTGGCACGCATCCGTTTTTATCCGCGTTTACCTTCACTTTAGACACAAGCAACTGTGTTTTTGACAGTGTTACCGCAATCAGATGTGATAAATATCTTAACTCGGTAATTAGGCGCTACTTGACAGGCTTTTAGTGCGCGCGCGCTTCAGATGCACTGGAAAAGCGCGTGAGGACAGCACACAAATAAAAATGATTAATCGGCAAATAATGTACTTTTGTGAGTGCGAATAAGTGCAGTGTACTCTACCACTGAGTTAGCACTGATATGAATGTAATGACACGTTGTTCAGCATGTCGAGAAGTGCAGATGATAAAATAGCACGATACTAGGATATTTCTTAAGAGGAGATATGATCAAAAATCATCATAATGCACACCCCTACCTGAAAAATGTCAATTTATACGTTTTGCTATATTGCATTATTACAAAACACAAAATATCAATTATTGGTTGTGGTTGTCTCTACATCAGGAATTCTGAAGGTCCAAAATTGAAAAAAGCATATTTTGTGGTGGTGGGTGGCCTCATATCTATTTCTAGGTAACGTGATAGATGTATTGGCCACCCAGGTGTCCGTATCACCCTATCACTGTATTCCTAGCTACACTATTGATGCCCAAAGCTACAGAACACTTATCAGCAATACAAGTCATGCATCTGTTCCTCTGTATATGTCCACCTGTGCAGAAAAGTCTGTGTTCTACTTTCTATACACATATGTTTGGCATACCTGTCATGGGATGTTCATTGCAATAAAGGCTAGGGTTGTACATGGAATTAGATAGTCCATGGAGCTATTTGTCCATGGAGTTTTCAAGTCTCTGTGTTATTCCAAGATATAAACTCGCAACTCTGCCTTTTCTACTCGCAGATGCAAGTTTATGTCTCGCAATTCTGGCTTTTTTCTTATAATTGCAACTTTATATCTTTACAATTATACAATTCTGCCATTATAGCTCATAATTGTGTCGTGCAATTTTGAGAACCGTGAGATAAAAACTCGCAATATTTTAGTTTTTTCAGTGGTGGAAAAGAGCTTACATAATGTGTCTTTTTGCAGTAAATTCATTACTGATTCATGAATTTTATACTGATTTTTATACATATACTTAAGAATACCTTTTATATTGTTAGTAATATTTCAATATGATCTCGGACTGTGAAGCAAGCTTGATTATCCATTTTTTATTTTTGTTGAAAAATCACAA
>JAUYWG010000050.1:15324938-15361414 GCA_034779775.1 Enteromius afrohamiltoni
CTTTTGCAGGTGTTTAGAGTTAATTAGTTGATTCAGATGATTAGGTTAATAGCTCGTTTAGAGAAACTTTTCATGATATGCTAATTTTTTGAGATGTATGCCAAAATCATCAATATTAAATCAATTAAAGGCTTGAACTAATTCAGTTGTGTGTAATGAATCTAAAATATATGAAAGTCTAATGTTTATCAGTACATTTCAGAAAATAATGAGCTTTATCACAATATTAAAATTTTTTGAGAAGGACATGTATATAGGCTATGTATAATGAAATTATATATATATATAATTTTAAATTTATATATAATATAATAAAATATAATCCCTTTTTTGTAATGTTATTCCGGTTTCGGAAAGTTTCAATTTAGTGTTTGTAGTGCCAAAAATGTGTTGTTTGAGCACTGTGCTGATCTGCTGAGCTTATAATCTTAGAAAAGTCTGAGAAAAGTATTAAACAGGGAGCAAAGCACAGAGCACTAAGCAAGAGCGTCCGAACAGTAGCAAAGCCGGAAGTAGCCGGATAGGAAAGTGTTCATAGTATGCCTACTTCTCACCTACTAATTTTTGAATGCTATGAATTCGGACATACTACTCGCCTTGCATACTGTTTTTCACGTACTATATAGTAGGGAAGTAAGCGATTTCGGATGCAGCATGGGAGTTAAATCAAACTCCTCGAACCGAAGTATCGAATCGTTGACTATTCGCGTACACCCCTAAAAAACTAGACATAAACATGACAAAAACGTATTAACATTTTTTTTTAAATTTAATTAAAATACAATAAAAACTAAATATATTTATAAAAAATATATTTACATTATCAAGCTCTTGATAGCAGGATTGATTCCAGTTGGCTGTCAGTGTTTATATCGCTCATCCTCTGAACAAAATCGTCCTACAAATCATTCAAACTATATCGTTTTGTTTTTTAATATTTTTATTGGAAACACGCCAATTAATTTGTTCAACTATGCAACTCCACCCCTTAATCTATCCGTTACAAAAAATTATGTGAAAACATGACTCAATGGGTTTTATGAGCATGTGCATTCTACCTCATCTAGTTTAATATTATCATCATCATTCATGACATAGTTTTACCTCTGTCCTGTTTTTCTTATTCTTCTTCTCCTCTTTTTTTTTCTTCCCCTTTTTGACATTATGGTAGATGTTCAATTATAAATTGTCACTATCAGGTAACTGATGCATATGAAAGTGGCTGCACAAGGAAAGATAGATCATGCATTGAGTCAGGAGAGCAATAAAATAGATATTTTTTTGTGGGATAATCTCTCTCTTTGTAATTAAAAATTAAATTGTGAGAAAAAATAAAACTCGTTGGACTGAACCCTTAGCATTTGCCTATTCCACCCATGCCCAGGGCTTTAAAGATGATCTTGTGAATATCATGTTTTCCTCTTTCAGGGGTTCCCTGGAAAAGAGGGGCCGAGAGGGCCTCATGGTCTCCCAGGATGCAATGGAACAAAGGTTATACACAAGTTATTTTGTGAATAAATTGTAATTAATTATTTAACTATATGAACATTTAATGTAATCAATGACATTCTTCTTTCAGGGTGAGCCTGGTCCCCCAGGCTTTATAGGGCCGATGGGAGCTCCTGGGAGGCAGGTGAGTTAAGTAAGCATATATAGTGTGAATTATATACAGTATATGTATATCTATATGTGTGTATGCAACAAACTGATTGCTGTCAATATGAAAACTTCACATCTAAACTAAACATTCTAATTCTTATTTTCTTTCAGTAAGGGTTAAAAATGTGGGCATTGTGAGAAATAAAAACACTTTTTTCCCTTTAGACTTGTGTGTGTGTGTGTGTCTGGATTTGAGCCTTACTCTAACATAAGCTGTCAATTTAAACAGCACACTTTTTGTTTTTGTTGTTTTCAGGGGTGGCCAGGAATGAAAGGACTTAAGGTGTGTTTTATTTGATCAACTTTTGTCCTTTATGTTAATAAGCTTAAATACTTATTTTTTTAAAAATGCAATCATGTCAATGATAAAATGATGATCATAAAGAATTGTTATTTTTAAGGGAGATAGCTATTACTTGCCACCCTCTAGACAACTGAAAGGACTTCGTGGTTTTCCAGGCAGAGATGGAGATAAAGTAAGAGAATTCAATATGAAAATAAAGTTAAAAATGTGCATTGAACAATTGAACAAGCACTTTATGGCTTATATTATGTATTCGGTTATATTTTGAGTGAGCTTTTCTAAATGTTTATGGATCTGCAGGGTTCACTTGGGTTGCCAGGGTTACCAGGATCAATTGGACCAGAAGGACCTAGAGGTTTTTCAGTAAGTCAATGTTTTTATATCTCATTTGTGAATAAGATTTTGATTATGTTATTGCCATATTGATTTAAATGTTTAATGCTTCTAGGGAGAAAACGGCATGCCTGGACCACAAGGAGAGAAGGTTTTTGTTGATTTGCTAATGGTAACATGTCAGGTCAGTGTAATGTGTAAATATAACATTGTTTATTACACATAGGGTCTAGAGGGTCGAAGCATGGTTGTACCTGGACCCATAGGTCAAAAGGTCAGTATTAGCAACTTTTGAGTTTTTGCTTTCTCTTACAAAACAATTATATGACCTACAGAAAATGAATGTACAAAGTAATTTTTCAAAGTTTATATAAACTGATTTTATAAAATTACTGGGACTTGGCTATAGGGGCAGAGGGGACCACCTGGTATACCTGGACAAAAAGGTGTGAAGTTATTTGCATCAGGACCAAAGGAGCCCAAGGTAACATGCTCCTTAATTAAAAGTCATGCATTGTCATTTTATGTGTTTTTGACCAGTATATACTGTTGTACACTGCAATCCAAATCCAATGGATTTTATAAAAAGTCACCCTCCTTTTGGTTTCAGGGTGACACTGGAGATCCTGGAGACATTGGATGTCCTGGTCCACCTGTTAGTTGACAAACCCAATAGTTTTATTGTTGTTACTGTTGTTTAAATTGTTTAATTGGCATTGCTTTAAATTATGTGCAACTGCTGTATTCTGCAGGGTTTTCGTGGTCGTCCTGGTCGTAAGGGGAAGAAAGGGGAAACTGGGGAGCCTGGGGGTCCGGTAAATAATTAAATAAAGAGATACAGAAAAAGAGAGAGAGAGAAAAATTGAACAACTCAAGTTCTACCTATTTATACTTAAATCTATTTGCATTAAGTTCAGATGTTTAGCATAAAAACATTTAAATTTTATCTTTCTATTTGAATGATTTCTTACAAATATTTTGTACTGTTGTTTTAAAAATTGTGTGTGTACAGTATGTGTGTGTGTATATATATATACACGTACACAGTATATAGGTTTTTAGTATTATTATTTATTTTAATTAATGATTTTCAGGGTAAACCCGGAAAGGAAGGGCTGACAGGAGAGTATGGCCCTAAGGTGAGCAAAAAAACCCATCATATTTAACCATCATGCTCTTTAAATTAAGTAATAAAGGTGTAGGGTAAAAGGGTATTTAGCTGGAATGCAAATTTAATGACAATGAGTTTTGCGTTTTGTCCTCCCAGGGAATACCTGGAGAGCGAGGAAATCGAGGAGCCACTGGAATAGCAGGAAAAGAGGTATCTCTCTGTCCATCTGTTGTTCAGTCATGTGCTATATGTACAGTGCTGTCTCACTTTGCCTAAAATTTTTGCCTTTTTATGTGCAATTGGATAGCACCCTCTTGTGGATGCTTTTTTCGAACGTAATCGCAATATTCATATATCAGTTGATATACTACTATACTTGAATTCATTTATCTGTTTCTTTGTGTGTGTATCTTCAGGGTCCAAAGGGTGACTGTGGTCCCACTGGTAAACCTGGAACGGTAGCGATACATTCACTTATTAAAGTCATACAATCTCCAAATGTTACACTTTTTATTCTATTCATTAGCTGACGAAGTAATAATAAAATATGGCTAGATATTTTTAATGGTGAATGTATATTTTTTTAAATTACAGATGAAGTGTTATTAAAATTTGTTCTGTATTTTAGTTCACTGTAAAGGATATTGAGATCAAAGGTCAAAAAGGTTTTTGTGGGCCTCCTGGACTTCCTGGTCTACGAGGTAGTGAAGGTAGTGAAAACTCCTGGCTGTACAATATTCACTCACAAACCATGGCTTTGTTGCCTTGGTTGTTATGCACTAGCATTTAGCATTTATGTAGTGAAAAGTCACAGTAATGACATGTACTGTATGTTACAAAATTGCAAATGTAAAAAAAAATGCTGTTCTTTTGAACTTTCGCTTCATTGAAGAATCCTGATCAAATGAATGAAATGAAGCGGCCCTACTGTTTTGAACATTGATAATAATAAGAAATGTTTCCTTTACAAATGTTGTATTTATATACACACATAATAAATACTGTAAACACAGTACACATACATAGATGTAAACTTATATTTTGGATGCAGTTAATTGTTTGACAGCAATTATTTTATATATATCAAATTAAAAAGTGGTACTTTAAATGCTAATAATTTTTCACAATATTTCTGATTTACTATTGTGTTTAATCATATAAATTCAGCCTTGTAAAACACTTCTTTCAAAATAATAAAAAAAGACAATAAAAAAATTGTTATCATTGATTTCTCTTTTCTAAAGGTTTCATTGGAAATCCTGGATATTTAGGTCCTCCAGGTAAATTCTGTATATGAGTTTATTCTTCTATTTTGTTGCACATATGCAAGTACATACATAAACTGAAAAACAAATACTCACTCTTTACTCAAATATGTCAGGGGCCGGCATACCAGGACCTACTGGTAAACCAGGTCCCCCAGGGTTTAGAGGTGTGAAAGGGGAAAGAGGAGATCCTGCTCCTTACAGCACAGGACCCAAAGGACTAGATGGCCCACCAGGGGAACAAGGACTCCCTGGAGACCCTGGACCTCCAGGAATTCAAAGTAACTCTCCTTTGTTAAAGTTTTTTGCACATTTCAGTAAACAAGCAGGATAAGCACATGGAAAGTTACAGAAAGTCACCTTAGTATAGCTGTTATGTGGATGATATGACTGTTTGTGCCTCTCCTGCATTCACAGAAGTCAACGCCCGTTGGGGACCAAAAGGGTTAAAGGGTGAAAGAGGCTCAACAGGCCCTCGGGGTCTGCATGGAGATCCTGGCACACAAGGCATGTTTCACCTATGTCATGGCGTATGTTAATGTTCCAGGTTAAATGGTTAAATGAAATCAAGTTAAGCTTTATATATTACCATTAAAATATTTAGATTTATCTTTTGTAAGTTCCTTTCCTATAGAGTATATTTTCTATGGCAATCGGCATCATGCCACAAATCTTATCCAAGTCTTTATTATCTAAATGCAAACAACAAAAAAACATGCTACACACACACTTAATACTGCTTCTGACATTTTGATATAGGCGAGCAAGGAGAACTTTGCAAGCTGTGTGCTTCCTCTTTTACTGAACCTGGACCTCCAGGACGTTGTGGAGATTCAGGCGACCCCGGAGTGCCAGGTGACCTCATTATTAGTATGGCCAGAACACCTTAGCAACTGAACAGATTTTAAAATGTTAGGCATCGTACACTTGCCGACTTTGTATATTTACAGAGAAAAAACAACTAAAGGAATGATGCTTACACACTATGTTCAATTACAGACAAAAACAAATTCTAATTCATTGTGCAGGTATTGAAGGACGCCCAGGCAGTAAAGGAAACCACGGATTCAAAGGTCTAGATGGTCCACCTGGTCCTCCGGTCAGTTTACCTGCATACTGCCACTTTACCCATTCACCATCCTCATTACTCAGCGAAAACTATAGTTTGTCCACTCCAATTATGCAGTTGGTATTTTAAAAAAATGCCTTCACATTCTCAAGAACAGTTGAATATTATGAGAATTAATGTGTTTTTACAGGGTTACTTAGGTCTTCCAGGGCATCCAGGGCCACCAGGTCCCAAAGGAGACCAGGAGATGATGCATGTGCTTGGGGAGAAAGGACAGAGAGGAAACTGTGGTGCAGAAGGACCACTGGGGATAAAAGGGCAAGACGGCAGGCCAGGTACTCCTGGCTTCAAAGGACCACCAGGAGCAAAAGGAAATCCAGTTAGTACTTAGTGACCACAACCTTTGAGAAAACGTCAAGAAAGCTTAAATTTGTGTAGCCAACTTTAAAGCAGCAAGTTTTGATGTTGACAGAATTCAAAACTTATTTCATGACTTATCTTCCAGAGTCCTTTAGGTCCAAAGGGCAACCAAGGAACTGCTGGAAATTGTGGGGAGCCTGGCTGCCGAGGTGCAATGGGTATCCAAGGGTCAATGGGTGTTGGACGACCAGGGGCACCTGGAGAGAAAGGATGTATGGGAATAGCTGGCCGGCATGGAAATCCTGGAGAACCAGGTATGAAAGAAAAATATAAGATGTCAGATTTTAACCGTAGAAATTAAGTACAAAGTGTTAGACAGTCTAAAGCTGATAGCAAACTTCATCTAAATGTCATCTAACTGGAAAAGAAATGCAGGCTCAGATATTACAGTTGCATCCCACAGGTGAGAAAGGACGTCCAGGGCCAGTGCAAAGGACACCAGGAGACCCAGGTGAGCCTGGACAGCCTGGTCCACCTGGTCAACAAGGACCTCCGGGTAAGTGGAGGGGCTAAAAGTCTTGGCAGATGATAAGTGGGTTGAGAACAGGATATAATATAGATAACATCTGGTTTAATGTGTTGGTTTTTAGGTAATGATGGATGTGCAGGACTTCAAGGATTAGCAGGATTCAGTGGGTTAAAAGGAGAGAAAGGACCATCGATGCCAGGAGCTCCTGGATTTACTGGTCCCAAAGGTGGGTAATGTAGAGCAATGCAATAAGTATTCATAAAAAAGGTTATTTCTGATAAATCTAAAATACTGTATCCATTCATTGGTCACTTCAAATTAGATGTTAAATCATAGTTCTGCATTCATTTTTTGTCTTTGTTGTAGATTGTTGACTTTAAATGACAGCACTCCTCCTCTATGATTTCAATTTCTTTTACTGTTGCAGGTGACAAGGGTGTGAAAGGTAAACAAGGTCCGTCTGGTTTTGGAAGTATAGGCCGTCCTGGACCCCCAGGACCACCAGGAAATCCAGGTCCAAAGGTCAGGGCGGTGATACTCATTGTTTTCATAACAAGCTATGTATAAATGTTCATGCATAAATGAGTTTTGAGAGCTATGGAAGAAATGGTCAATGAATAGGCCCTGATGCTTACATTTTGGCCTGTTCTCTATAGAAGCTTCAGAAGACTTGGAATATAGTGGCAAATGATATGGGTCACTTTAATTGAATTTTAATATAGTATTTTTGTGTTTTTTGTAGCTTTTTTTGTAGCTTTATAGCTCTACAGTACCTAGATCAAAAAAAGAGTAAAATTAAATTCCACCTGCAGGGTGAAATAACATTTGGCTCCCCGGGGCCCAAGGGTCGGCAGGGCTTGCCAGGAGATGAAGGGTGCCTCGGGCAACCAGGAATTTCTGGCCCCCCTGGATTATCAGGATGTTCAGGTCAAAGAGGACGAGATGGACCAACAGGAGAATGTGGTTGGTGGATTCCATGCCAATGCACCTAATTTCTTAAGCACAGTCCTTCCCTATAGAATATGCAATATATACAACAAAAGTGTACAACCAATCTGTTTCTCTCTCTGTGCATCTGTTTATTAGTCTGACTCTCACCTGAAACTGTGCACACAGGTGTGCGGGGTCTTGATGGTTTGCCTGGAGTGCCTGGTGTTCCTGGATGCTGTACACCAGGAGCCAAAGGTGATGAAGGGCCTTTAGGCATTAGAGGGCTAGATGGACCCAATGGTAAGTAAATTGCACATTTAATGGCAAAAGTTATCGTCACTATAACCATGGTGTTGGTATGTTGGTGCTAAGGTGTTTTAAGAGCTTGCCTTGCTTATAGCAGGATGGGTTGTAATGCAAAATGACTGACTTAGGGCTAAGAATTAATTAAAATACTTCAGGGCTACCAGGACAGAAGGGGCCACAGGGTGAACCTGGACTGCCTGGACATGGTGTACCTGGCATAACAGGGCAAACGGGAATAGCTGGAAAAATCGGAGACACAGGTTTGGTTGGTATCCGGGGACGTAAAGGATGTCAAGGACAGAATGGTTCACCAGGCTTTCCAGGTAATTGACATCCAATTTTTTTTACTTGGAGGCTGGTCTAACACTTAATCAATAGAGATACTATTTTCTAAAACACAGAAATCAGTTGAAGCAGATTTTCCCCAACAAGCTTAGTGTCCCCTTTGTTTTTCCTTCAGGTACACGAGGAGATCAAGGAATTCCTGGATTTATTGGTCTACCTGGAGTAGATGGAAATCCTGGACCACTGGGATTCCAGGGACCCAAAGGTTTAAATATATATATATATATATATACAAATTCAACAATGATATTTGTTTTAAGGTGCTTTTTAAGATGGCTTGAGAAAGCTGAAATCTAACTTAAACTTTATTTAAAATTATTCTTCTGAAACTAAAATGATCAAACGCTACTTCTCCTAGAACTTTAACACTAAAAAGCTCCAAACCCAGCCCAGCTCTTCAGACTGATGTTGCGGAGTGTGCTATATCTTTTGAGACTGATCTAACTTACAGTTAAAAAAAAATCATAAAAATCAAAGTTAATCTTACAGAATCCTGTGAGACGATCACGCTTCCCTTCTATGTTCTATTTCTAACCCATTCAAGCTCATTCAAACTCATCTATTACTCATCTATTTTCTTATGCATCCATCAAACTTTACGTTTTTAAAAAACTACTTAAAACTATTTCAGACTGAAAACGTCAAACTTTTTTTTTTTTTTTTTTGTTTTCTCAAGCCAACTTAGAGTTTGACTCTACAAACTTTTTTATCTAGTTTATATTGCCGTAATTTGTCATATTACGATGATCTCTCATTAGGTTTAATGGGAAGGAATGGACTACCAGGTGATGTAGGAAAACACGGGAATCCAGGAGACCGTGGGGCCTGTGGACTCAAGGGACTAGCATCAGATTATATAAATCCAGGGGATCCTGGTGACCTTGGCCTACCAGGTGACCCTTTCAACACCTGGTATACACCTGAATATGCAAGCCGTTATGTCCATCTGTTCCTTAATTACCATTTTTTGTAATCTCAACCCAGATGAAGGAACTGCAAAACTTTGCAGACATTAAACGTAACATCTTTTATGTGTTTTAGGTCTTCTTGGTCTACCTGGCACTAAAGGAGAATTAGGATTCCCAGGCAACTATGGACAATGTGGGAAGAATGGAGTTCCAGGCAGACCTGGTCCACCAGGTGCAGATGCTGAAATTCAAAACTTTGCTGTCCACGTTAGAACATATTATAAACATTCTGTTTTTCAGGCCCTCCTGGTGACGCTGGCCAGAATGGACTTCCTGGAATTCGAGGTTCTGATGGATACTTTGGGGATCCAGGAGTCATGGGGTTTCCAGGAAAGTTCATACACAACCTTAAATATAAACGTTGCCTCAACATCATGATGCTTCAGATGTCAGTCATTTCACATGTGCAAATGATTTTCACTTGCAGGAGTGAAAGGCTCCAAAGGTGTACCTGGTGTTCGTGGGGAGACTGGGACTCCTGGTGTCCCAGGACCAACTGGACCAAAGGGGGTCAAAGGTGAACCCAGCCCCTGTGCGCTAGGACTTCGAGGACAACCTGGTGAAAAAGTATCAATTTTAATAATACAGTTCTTATCGTTTCAAACGTAGTGTGTTGCCTTGCTGACATCATAGGTACTTTTCTTAAGCCTTAAGTCTTTTGATTTTGTTCTCTTATTCCAACAGGGTGAGCCAGGCTTTCCAGGACATAGAGGGGAAAAGGGTAACAAGGGTATATGTGGAGCAAGCGGGCCCCCAGGTTTATCAGGGGCTCCTGGTGAAAGAGGCCAAACTGGAGTACCAGGAGTTCCAGGTATTTAATAATCAGAAAAGCATCATTATCCCATCACTTTCTCACAGGCACATGAAAACATGATCCTATTATCCAATGTCTAATTGTCAGGACCCCCTGGAGCTCCAGGTGATGAAG
The DNA here is from genome assembly GCA_034779775.1 of Enteromius afrohamiltoni. Classification (NCBI taxonomy): domain Eukaryota; kingdom Metazoa; phylum Chordata; class Actinopteri; order Cypriniformes; family Cyprinidae; genus Enteromius; species Enteromius afrohamiltoni. The sequence continues at coordinate 15,335,046 of JAUYWG010000050.1, forward strand.
GTTCAAGTGGGTTGCAAGGTCCACCTGGATGTGAAGGGCCCTGTGGTCTACCAGGTACAATCCCATTCTTAAATTATAAATGTAATGTAACAATAATACTGTATTCTACAGTTGTAAATGAAATGTAATAATTCACTGGTGCATTATTTCTTTCCAGTGATGTTCTCTGTTGTTTCTTAAGGTGTTCCTGGTTCAGCTGGAGATCCTGGGTCTCCAGGACTTCGTGGAGACCAAGGCAAGGATGGCTTTCCCGGACCAGCAGGGGGTAAAGGAGACAGAGGGTGTAAGATGCCACGCATACACACACATATGCTCATATAAAGGGATGTTCTTATTCTTATTAAACATTTTTTTAGTCCCAGGAATTGGAAATCCTGGCCCATCTGGTATTAAGGGTCAGAAAGGTAAGTAAAAGAACAGCCACTCTTTTAATATACAGATCTTAATCTCTTTGCCGTGTTTACAATATGTGTGAATGTTTAATTTCAGGTACTAAAGGCTGTTCTGGACTCCCTGGGCCAATTGGACCACCAGGACCATGTGGTCCTGCTGGAGATATAGGTCCTCAGGGCCAACTTGGGGAAATGGGGCCACGCGGGTGTCCAGGTCCACCTGGTTCCTGTATCAATGGTCCAAAAGGGGAGCAAGGACCTAATGGATCACCTGGCCTACAAGGTGATTAGCTGTCTTTGATTATTAGTAGTCCTTTGTAATTACTATTGCTCGTACTTTTGGTTAGCATTTTTTCAACACTTCTATACTTGCTACAGACATGAATGATACCTCAAATTCTGAAGTCTGTTTAGGAGAGCCATTACTGCCATTACTTTTCTAAGTGGTCCGGTAAAGAAATGTAGAAAATCATATAGATTTGATATTTTGAGCAACATCTACTATTGTTTACTTTCAACCTGCTATTAATTACTCTGGTCTTCTGGTTTGTTTCTGTGTGTATTTTTGAATATAGGACTCAAAGGACCATGTGGGCCTGCTGGCGAACCAGGTCCAGGCATAAAGGGAGATAAAGGCAACATCGGGCCCCAGGGTCTTGTGGGATTACCTGGCTGTGTTGGTGATTATGGAGTTTCAGGGTTGCAAGTAAGTGGACAAAAAAGGAGATAACTGCACACTCAACTTGGAGACTGTACTGTAGACTTTCACAAAGGCCATGTTCACAGAACACCACTTAGACATCCAGCCATTGAGACCCAGCAGTCTGCTGTGTATCTCATCACCCCGGTAAGCAGGGAGGGGACCAGAGCATATTACAGTGTCTGACATTGTACTTGCAAGTTCACACACCTCTTTAACATTATTTAACATTTAACATTATTTTTAGCCCTCACATTCTGACTGTCCTCAGTTAAAGTATGGATGCGTGTCTCTAGTTCTAGGACCTTCTCTGTCAGCCTAACTATTATAGAGAGAGATAAACTGTACATGTGGCATGACGTGCAAACAACAACAGAGGGAAAAGTCATACTCACCGAGATTGATGGATTATTCACTTACCACTGTTGTTTGATAAATTTGTGAAAAACGGAGCGTACAATAATAATTTAGTAATAATTTAATTTGAAACAATAATTTAAATAGATCGGGAGAAAGCAATTAAATAAGAGGAGACGATGCTAGAAAAACAGTAGTAGTATCCGCAAGTGTAGCGCGAGGGACGCGAAAGATATGCTAACCGGCAGATAAATGCTAATCAGCTGCACTCGCGGTTTTAAGAGTGAACGCGAACGATCAACAAACAGATAGATTTGATATATAAAATAGAAAATATCAAGGCAGTTAGGTTGTATATTTATCACTATAAACAGCAGCTAGTAGCAGACAGAAAAACAAGGCTTATGGAGCTACAAACACATGCTACAAACTCACAGCAAACTCTCAGCAGGCAGGAGCAATTGAGCAGGATGTGATTTGGTAAATCAGACTTCCTGACAACAGCTTTTAAATTTGGGTGGAGAGAGGAGAATTTGAACTGCACCCAGAACACAAAACCGACGGGAGTGGCTGCTGCTCCAGTGGAAAACAGACATTATCTAAAACTTTCATATGACACATAGCTCATTTCTCCGTCAATATAAGTTACTCATCCTTGAGTAGTTCCAAATCTGTATGAATTTCTTTATTCTGCTAAACACAAAGGAAGATATTTTGAAGAAAGTTTGTAACCAGGCTGTTTTGGGTTACCGTTGACTTCCATAGTAATTTTTTTTCCAATTTTCTTTGCAAAATATCTTTCTTTGTGTTCGTCAGAACAAAGAAATTCATACAGGTTTGAAACTACTCATGGGTGAGTAAATAATGAGTTTAAATAATTAGTTTTTAACATATAATTGTAGTTTTATTACAGTATGTATTTAATATGCTTACGATATGTATTTTCTTTTTTTATTTTAGTTTTAGTCATTTTAGTACTTCAAATTATTTAAAAAAAAATTTAAGAACATGTTTTTCATATATTATTTATTTTCAATTACCAAAAACTTTTTCTAATAATTTAAAATAGTTGACATTAAGAATAACAAGACTGAGTCATATAGAATTTGTTTATCCAGTCATGAGAACTGTATTGTTTCCAGGGTAAAAATGGAGATCCTGGTTTCAAGGGTCCGAAAGGAAATTTGGGGCCATCAGGTTCTACTGGACCACCTGGTGAGAAGCCTGAAATAAATCTGAATTTAATAAAAATCTTCAATTAATGAAACAGACTAGTAAATAAATATGCATTTTAATATAGTTTTGTTTCCCTATAACTTTATTATAGGCCAAAAAGGACAACGTGGTCCAATTGGGCCTCCTGGATTAAAAGGTTGTAAAGGAACTCCTGGAACTAAAGGTGAGCTTTTATATACAGTGGGTACGGAAAATATTCAGACCCCCTTATTTTTCACTCTTTTGTTATATTGCATTATATTTTTCCTCATTAATGTACACACAGCACCCAATATTGACAGAAAAACACACAAGTGTTGACATTTTTGCAGATTTATTAAAAAAGAAAAACTGAAATATTAAATGGTTCTGTGACACTCATATATTTAACTCAGGTGCTGTTCATTTCTTCTGATCATGCTTGAGATGGTTCTGCACCTTCTGTGCTGCTGTGTTTGATTATACTGATTGGACTTGATTAGGAAAGCCACACACCTGTCTATATAAGACCTTACAGCTCACAATGCATGTCATGAGATCAAAGGAACTGCCTGAAGAGCTCAGAGGCAGAATTGTGGCAAGGCACAGATCTGGCCATGGTTACAAAAAAAATTCTGCTGCACTTAAGGTTCCTAAGAGCACAGTGGCCTCCATAATCCTTAAATGGAAGATGTTTGGGATGACCAGAACCCTTCCTAGAGCTGGCCGTCCGCCACACTGAGCTATCGGGGAAGAAGAGCCTTGGTGAGAGAGGTAAAGAAGAACCCAAAGATCACTGTGTCTGAGCTCCAGAGATGCAGTCGGGAGAAAGTTGTAGAAAGTCAACAATCACTGCAGCCCTCCACCAGTCAGGGCTTTATGGCAGAATGGCCCGACAGAAGCTTCTCCTTAGTGCAAGACCCATGAAAGTTAAAGTTTGCTAAAAAACACCTTAAGGACTCCAAGATGGTGAGAAATAAGATTCTCTGGTTTGATGAGACCAAGATCAAGATTTTTGGCTTTAATTCTAAGCAGTGTGTGTGGAGAAAACCATGCGTATACATTAATGAGAAAAAAAAAAAACCTTGATTGTAGCAAATAGCTGCTCTATATATAGAGTGAAAAATGTAAGGGGTCTGAACACTTTCCGTACCCACTGTACTACCATAACAATATTTTATCATCATTTTAATAACATGCAGTTACAGTCATGTCTTTTATGAGGAAATCACAAAAACTTGCAGGCCCGAAATGTCCAAAAAGTTGTGTAATGTGTAAGCCACAGTAATATTTTGAAAATGAAAAAAGTCAACAAAAATGCAAATTAAAGATGAAAAAAGCCAAATACACAGCTTTACTGAGGAAACAACATTTAAGTCATAACATGGCCTCATCCAGTGCCTAATCATATTGATTTATGAACGGATATGAATATTTTCCCACTCTTTGTAAATATTTAGGGCCTAAAGGGTGTGATGTTGTGGGTAAGGTCATTCCTGTCAGAGGAGACCCTGGTCACCTTGGACAACGCGGCAAAAAAGGAGAACGAGGAGAACCAGGACCTCCAGGGCCACCAGGTCCACCAGGTACAATGCCACAAGCACAATGCTCTAATTCTCTCTGAAGTTTTGTGATTTTATCTTATGTTTGCACAATGACCCACCTTTTAGGAACAGAAGGTCAAAGAGGAAGCAAAGGTCTAGATGGAGATACTGGACAAAAGGGGCAACGTGGACCAAAGGGAGGCACTGGCCCAAAAGGACAAAAAGGTAAGTCTTAAAACTTTAAACACCTAGAAGGTTTTCTATGACTATAGAAGGTGGACTATAACTAAGAATAAAGTACTATATAGTAATTTTTGGATCTGTAATTTTATTTGTATTTATTTTTTTATCTCTTATTCTTATTACTCTTTTTATTTAATCGATAGCAAAAAAGTATTAATGTGAAATCTTTTTGTACACATTTAAATCTCACATGAGCTTTCAGAAATCACTGTTATTTGCTGACCACTACTACTATAGTCGCAAGTTACGTCGTTACCAGCATAGTTCACTGATTCGGTGTTTCCCGAAAGCATAGTTCAAATGAACAATCGCAGTCAACGTCACAAATGTACGTGGTTTGAACTACAGCACTGGACCTGTAGTTAGAAGCATAGTTTCTTGTCAGTAAGATATTATGGGCTTTAATAAATATGCTCTTGGGCACAAGAAGCAAACTAACATGCGTTACTATCTTTATCTTCCATTCTATCTAAATATAAAAATCACATATTTTTTAATCACATATTTTTGCACGTCATTAGTCAATACAGCAGCAATCTTGGAGATCTCTACTCAGGTAAATAGCGCAAGTTATTCCACATGCGTGTGATGTCATTAACAATGTGCCTATGTTGTTGAACTAATGTGGTTCGAACACAGAGATGCAACCATGTTCTGGAAACAGTCGTGTGCAGCTAGTTTCCAAAACAATCAGCGAGTTACATCATTGTTCAGGAAACGCACCCCTGATGCGCAAAACCATTTCTTCTTCATAGCACAGTTGAAAACAGCTGTGCTTTTTAATATTTTTCTGAAACTACTATGTGTGTGTGTGTGTGTATATATATATATATATCCCAAAAAACGTTTTGTTTTCAAAATTGCAAAAAAAAAAAGTGAAAATTCTAATACCAAACGTGTTTTTCTCCTAAGGTTTTCCTGGTTTATCAGGCGAAGTGGGTCCCAAGGGTTCACAAGGTCCACCTGGCACAACAGACGGTTTCTTTTTTACCAAGCATAGTCAGAACGTATTGGAACCAGCCTGTCCTCCTGGGTCAAAATATATGTACTCTGGATATTCGCTTCTCTTCATCAAAGCCAATGAGCGCGGACATGGACAAGACCTAGGCATGAAACACAGACAGAACATTCATCCCACATACATAGATGTGGGAACATATGTTAACATAACATGTACACAACCGTTATGTGCGCAGATTTTCAGTCTGTGTGTGCTTGCGTGTTTGTAGGAACTGTGGGAAGCTGTTTGAAAATGTTCTCCACCATGCCTTTCCTGGTGTGCTATCCCAACGACACATGTCAATATGCCTCACAAAATCATCACTCCTATTGGCTGTCTACAGACAAACCGACGTCTCCCACCATCCAACCGATATCTGGTGGTTTGTTGACTGAATATATTAGCAGGTAAACGCAGAGCCTGTGTTTCCTCAGTAGTTCCTCAGTTAATAATATGGAATAAGTCAGTTTGTATTTTTACATGGATAGATAATATAAGTTCAACGTTTTTTCTCTCATCTCCTCAAAGGTGTTCAGTATGTGAGGCACCAACTAAGGTAATAGCAGTTCACAGCCAGACCACGAAAATCCCAGAATGCCCAACAGGATGGCTTCCACTATGGAATGGTTACTCCTTTGTAATGGTAAGAGGCAGTTATTACACTGCAAAAAATGCTTTCTAAGACAAGATTTTTTTGTCTTATTTCCAGCCAAAATATGTAGAAATTCTGAAATCAAGAACAATTTTCTAGACAAGAAAAATTACTGTCTTGTTTTCAGAAAAAAAATTAAGTAACTTTTTGCTTAAAACAAGGAAAATAATCTGCCAATGGGGTAAGCAAAATATTCTTATTTTAGACAGAAAACAAGATTATTTTGCTTGTTTCAAGTAAAAACTCACTTAATTTTAGCTTGTTTTTCTTGATTTGAGAATTTCTAGATATTTTGGCTGGAAATAAGACAAAAATCTTGTCTTAGAAAGCATTTTTTGCAGTGTATTTACAAACTATGTCAATAAAGGCATCTTCATAGCTTGAAAGGCATCCAGTATTTTTAGTGCATTGTTGAACGTTTACAAAAACTTTACACTTCCAATTTAATATTAAAATGAAAATAAAAGCTTGTACTTCAAAAAATGTTTCAGTATTTTTTATAAATAGTAACAAGCATTTAATCATGTTATTTTTGTAATATTGCAACAAAAATGGTTTGCGGTCATTTTCGGTTGCAATAAATTAGGCATTAGGACTAAATTATATTTAAAAATATATTAAAATGGCAAACAGTTAATTTTATTTTATAATATTACTGTATTTTTGATCAAATATATGCAGCGTTGCTGAGCATGTAACATACTGTATACATTCACAGTATATAACTGTGCTTGAACTGATTTATTTCTTAGCAAACAGGTGCGGGTGCAAATGCAGAAGGTTCCGGGCAGCCGCTGATTTCTCCTGGATCCTGTCTGGAAAAATTCCAGATGATTCCATTCATAGAATGTCATAAGCGTGGCACCTGTAAATTTCTTAATTCCTACAGCTTCTGGCTTGCATCACTGGATCCAAGCAGAATGTTCAGGTACAGGAATTTTGAACATTTTATTTGAATCTGATTTCCCAATTCGATCTAGTAACTCTTTTTCCCTTTGAAGAAAAAAAAAACTATTTTCTTAAATCAGATTTGACTCTTCAAGTCTGTCTTTACAATTCAATGCTTAAATCCTAAACTAGAATTGTTCAAATTAAAATAATGCTGTTATATTAAATAAACAACACTAAGAACCTTTATTCCTTTTTATTTTCATTCCTCAGTACCCCAGTTCGCCAGACAGCAGTACAGCAAGACATCAGCCGCTGCCGGGTCTGTATGAAGCAGTAGTTTTGAAATCAGAGGTGCCTTGGTAAAAGACTTGAATTATGGACTTCCATTGGTGGGTTTTTCATGACTTGTCGGTAAGATCTGTGAAGTCAGCCCTCAAGTGCCTCAACTGAAACAACTGGATATATAGTTCTCCCTGGATATATATCGTCATTGTGGTCCAGTCCAGGAAAAATAGTACTTACCCTCAGGCCAAGATGTAGATGAGTCTTAATCAGAACTGATTTGGAGAAAATTATCATTACATCACTTCCTCAATGGTTCCTTTGCAGTGAATGGGTGCCGTCAGAATGAGAGCTGATAAATCACAATAATCCACACCACTCCAGTCCACAAGCAGTGAAAGTAAGAAACAAAGCCATAGTTTCTGCCCAGATACAAGCCCACGATCCATAATGACACTGCATCTCTTGTTGACTTCTCACATCAACAATCTGTTTTGGATGTTTTCGCATGTAAAGAAGAGACTATTAGTTTTCACTGGGAAAAGCAAAAAAGGTTTGAAGTTAAAAGCAACTTAATGAAGGATGTTTATTATAAACATCCATGTATTTGCTGCACAGGATGTTAATTGATGGACTGAGTTGTATGGATTACTTGTAGATTGTGATGTTTTTTTTCCTGAACATCAGGTTGACATGCATGCAAGGTCAAGAAACATTTTTATTTTCTTATAATATGCTTTTATTTTTTACCTTATTTCGTTCAACGACTCCCAAACGATTTGTTTAACGATTCATTTATCCAAACCCCTCCTTGACCTGCTCTGATTGGTTGATTTAATTCAAAGCAGTGTTTGTGAGCTATTAACGCTCCAACAGCAACACTTAGTGGCAAATAATTAATTAGCATTTTAATTCAAACCAACGCTAAAATCTAATTTTCCCAGGGTTTTCGCTTGCAACACGTGGGCGGGCAATATGCTAATGTTTCAAAAATCCATAAAAGGGGCACTTTAACAGCAGTTCTTCATTTTGGATTTGCTAAATCCAAGGTACCAGCTCAGTATTTCTCAATTTCAAGGGTTATTCAGCATTCTTTACTTTATCTTTGACATGTCCAGCACATATAAATGTGTTTTCTCTCAAAATTACTCATAACAGATTTTACTACTACTTCTCATTACTAAACTATTTTTCATTTGTAGTTAATCACAAATGGTTTTTGCATGCAGGAATAGCAGTTATAGGCATTAGAAAATCCTGGCTAGATTCAAGTGGGCATTGAGAAACAGGCTCAGTGAATAATAAATCGAGCTCAGATTGCTCATATTGAGCATAAATTGTGTATAATGAATTTGATATTTAAAACCGAAACAAAATAGCTAATCTACGCTCTAGTAATGCTACTGAAAAATAGTTTAGTAATTAAATTTGAAATATTTTGTTTATTTTTGTCATTATTATTTGTTAACTAATACACTTGACATTAATGTCTTCCTTAGTAACACTGTATAAACAAATGTTAATATTACTAATTTAATAATCAAGTACAAATAAATCAAAAAGCCCAAATGTATTTGAATATAAACCCTTTAAATAATTCCATAAATATCTTAAAATAAGTTTCAGCTGTTCTCTGCTTATGTATTTTAAACGTGTGTGCAATTGTGTAAGCCATTAGGACTTTACTCACGAAAGAAACAAAGTCTTACTTCGTAGCGTACAAAACTGTTCGTACAAAGATGTTTTTGGTGCTGAGTTTTGCAAAGTGTATTTAAGCTTGTTCATATTTAACACTGAATGACTCAGAGTTAATGGTGCTATTTGTTCGTTTATAAAAAAAGGAAAACAAACTTGAGAAGCGCTGAGAGAGAAACAAAGTGTGTTTATGTGTAGTCATTACGTGAATTTACCAGACACTTATTATTATAGCATTGCATTAAAGAGCTTTCCATATGACTCATTTTCTGTTGTAATCAGTTGTATACTGTAAACAGGAATTGTAATGAAATAATATATATAAAAGCTTGGCAATGCCAAATTAACTGATAAATTAGGAGTGTAGTCTTGAAAAAACTTCCCCTACAAAAAAAATGAAAACTGTCATCATTGTGTCATCACCTGCTTTATCAAAGATCTATTGCACTCAGTCAGGTGTATATGTCTGCTCTTTTTCGTTACTAAACAACATAAAGCCGAATAGCCTAAGTGGGATTCATGTGTCCATATGACTCACAAATGATGTGTTTTGTGCTTTCATAATAGCAGGATTTCATGTTTAGTATAGAAGTTAATGGTCTCTCTATTTTTTTTGACTGCGGTGTTTAATAGCTCAAGAACTGCATAGAAAATCCTTTTGTCAGAATAATAAAAAAATCAAAATAATGTGTATATATTTTTATACTCCATCAGGCCATAAATAAAGAATATTGTGTTTGGATGTGTAGTAACATTGCACTAATTTAATAAATAATCTTTTGGATGAAATGCATATTTACTCATTTTTGTTTATACATATATATGTATATTTGTACTGTATATGTTATTATAATTAAATATTAAGGATGTAACAGCACATATTTGGACCAAAGCTTTTCTTCAAAATAACTGTTGTTTTAAGTTAAATTAAAACTCTTATTTTCCCCCCTAGGATAAAACAGTATACTTTAAATTGATACACTTTGTTTTTGGTAACACCCAAAAAAAAGGGGGGGGGGAGATGAAGGACACAAAGTGAGTTCAAATTATCTTAAACATGCTTTAAAAACACACTCTCAGAAATAAAGGTACAAAAGCTGACACTGGGAAGGGACTTTTTCAAAAGGTACACTTTTGTACCTATTAGGTTCAAATATGTACACTGGTACTAATATGTACCTTTAAGGTACTAAAATAGACCCTTTGGGTCAGGGGTGGGGAACGATGATCCTGGAGGGCCATTCTCCTGCAGAAATATAACTGCATCCTGAAGACCTTGATTAGCTGGCACAGGTGTGTTTGATTAAGGTTGGAGCAAACCTCTGCAGGGACACCGTCCCTTCAGGATCAACGTTCTCCACCACTGCTTTAGGTCCAAACATGTTCCTTTTGAATAGGGACCGCCCCAGTGACAGCTTTTGAGAGTGCACTATAAACTAAAATCAACATAAACCTTCTGCCCTACTGTTACATGTGTGTGTCAAATGTTTAATATATGAATTCTACATTTTATGTAATCTTGCGTTTAATAATTTGTTTGCTTTTCCTAAGTCATGACTGCTTAAGGCTGACCACAAGATGTCAGGCCAGAGTCTCTTTTAAATACCTAATGCAAACTTTTTTTTTTTTGTCACTTTTGCTTTGTGATTTTGAGTTTGGCTTTAAAAATTATTTATAATCAACAATTTATTATATTCACTCTTAAAGTGAATGTGACCTCACATTAAAAACACTTTTTCTAACTAATTGCTACAACCTGGGACTTAAAGTCACAAATATAAATAAATTAACAATTTTGGAAGGTTGTCTACCACCATCATATTCTTCTAATAATTATGATATGGCATTACTGTGAAAACCTTTTGGGATCTTTATTTTCAAGACTGCAGACTGTTGCTAATGGCCCATATTCCTCTACCTAATATTTGGGTTTGAGGAGATAAGCAAAACCATATAAGCAAAAGTGACACTCTTCGGTAGAATACATATTATTATACTAAGTACATTTGAGTTTGTTTTCTAATCCATATCACAGCTGCCACTATATCTTTAATCAATGCTTTGAAGCTTAATTCAGAACTCACTAATAATTAAATTCATTAATTTATCTCTACAGTGCGAATGGAAGATGTTCCCAAAAGCACAAATGCTTGTACTTCTCGAGTTAACACTTCAAGAAACGCACATTAAACTCTTCACTCAGAATCAATTAAGTTTATAAAGGCTTTTATTCTTCACTTCTGCTGTGGCGTGTGTGCTTCAGAGCGATGTAGAAGCACACCCAGGCATTTCTCTGTTGTATTTGTTTTAGATTAGCTGAACAAACCCGAATCCATTCAGACTAATGCTTTCATTGTAGCCCCCATTGTCAAGTCGCAATTCGTTCATTTGCGTTATCTAAATGAGAGTGTTTCCCATTAGTGTGGCACCAGAAGAATCTTAATGCTTTATGACATCACAATCCACTATCACCCGGCAACCGGGCAGCTGTCAGTCAATCGTACGAGTGGAAGGAGAGTTTAAAAAGAGCGCTTGGGATTTCTGAGGGTCCAGAACCAGAACCACAGCTACAAAGAGACACTTCGTGAGCGGAAGACAGAGCTTTGAGATGAGACTGTGTGAGCTGCAGTGTTATTTGGCCCTGTTGGGTTTGTCACTTATGCTATGTGGTCGCAGTGCAAATTCACAGCTAGAACCGGACCTGGACCTCCGCCATCGCAGACTTATGCAGAGAGCAAGAGCGATTGGACAGGCAACACAGGTGAGTCTTAAATGAACATTAACATGAAATCTGGGGCCCGTATTTATCAGCTAGCATCTGGTTTTGGTCTGCATGTTTAAGCCTGCCACGCATCGCAAAATCACATTCAACTAAATATAATAGATAGTTATAGATTTGTCATTTACTCATCTTCATTTCACTGAAATAAGGTACAGACTGACTTTCTAATGCGAAACACAAAAGAAGCATTTCAACGTGTTCAGTCCAAACTTTTGGGGTCCAGTGTTTGGAGTCCATAAAAACACTGGACCCCATTGATTTCAATGTATGAACAATATATATATTCTGTTTGTGTTCTGCAAAAGAAACAATGTTATAACGATTTTAAAATGGGGAAAAATGGCAACTTCGGCACATTTTTGGAAGGACTATACTTTTAAATAAAGCAACTAAACCTATATTTCAGTTTGTTTAATGGTCTAGTTCATTCTGCTTTTAATAGACATTTAAATGGGAAATGAATACAATCCTGAACTAATTCTATAGGACGACATCATTACTTTCAGTCCCTCTCTCTCGCTCACTTTCGTAGCCTACGCACATTTCTAAATCACCCAGTGTTTTTCTCATTTACGTCTTGGCAAGTAAATGCATTATCTTTTACTATACAGGAACTCCGAGTTAATGAAATGTATTTAGTTCTAATGAAAACCCACATTGCCCTATAAATACAAAATGGCTTTTCTCGTTTAGCCTCATGTATACCTTGATCTAAATGAATGCGCACCGTTAGCTTTACTATGTGTTTATTTTCCCAATAAAAGCGGGGAAATAGATTGAGATGCCAATCCCATCTTTTGTGTTTTAACATTTCTCTCAGGACTGGACTAAGAAAGATCTGGAAGAGTTCCTTTCCCTGCTTTCCATGCCTGAAATGGAGATGCGCGGGACTGACATTTCAACGGCAGGTCAAAATGAGGACCTGCGGGTGGAGATAGAACGTTCGGCGGAAAGCTCAAACCACCTGCCCGCTCGGGAACGCAAGGCAGGATGCAAAAACTTCTACTGGAAGGGCTTCACTTCCTGCTGAGGCCCTCACTTGAAATCGCCAATTAACACCTACTCAAATCTCTTGCTAAGCTAACTGCTGTGGTCAAACCACAAGTTAATTGGTTCTGTCAGTCAATTGATTGATTGTAAGTTAATAAAATTCTAAATAAAGAATAAAATTAGAAGCTTTTTGTTGTGAATGACATGGTGTGTATAGCCTACATTTAGAATGCTATTCTTTGGACTACATTTGTGAGGCAACATTAGCATTAATGATATGTGTGCGTTTGTTTACGTGATGTCACAATGGTGATTAGCGGTAATTAACAAGCATTAGGGATCATTCCGTTCTATTAAACATGGTGAGAGGCACGACACACCAATATTATTAAGAATGACAAAGTAGAGAGAGCGACGAAAAAACATTCTGTTCTGGATTCACCTTTCCACCATTAAAGCCACATGTCCTCTTTAGACGAGCACGCATGACTGACGGAACATCTATGAAGAGAACAAATAGCCTATCTCTCGCGCGCACACTTCAGTTCGATGTGTTCTTCGTTAGCTTGTTATTGGCAAAACAGACACTGTATGGCAAGCCATTTCAACATTTAATCTATAATCCGCACTACTATCTATTTCCATATTACAAGTACTTATTTTTAGATACTAATATCTTTTCCATTAAGTACTAGTGCTTATTCTTTAAAGGTGCAGTGTGTAATATTTCGAATTTATGAGCAGAAATGCAATATAACATACAAAACTGTTTTCAGAGGTGTGTAAAGACCTTACATAATAAGCCGTTATGATTTTATAACCTTAGAACAAGCAATTTACATACGCTTCGGGTCCCCTTACATGGAAGTCGCCATTTAGTGCTGCCATGTTTCTATAGTAGCCCTAAACGGACAAACTTCTACAGAACGCATTTCGTCAGTACATTGTTCTACTTCTTCCTCCGCTCGTGTCGTCACCACGTTGAAATGTGCACAAAGCAGAAGTAGTAGTGGTAGTATTAGCAACCAAGTCAGCAATGTTTTTCTGGTGGAAGTAAGAGGACATCAAATTTAAGTACCAGTCAAAACTGAATAGCTGATATCTCAATGACAGATCTCCATAGAAGTCAATGACAGTTTTTTTTTTTTTTTTTTTACTAGTAAGAATATAATAGCTACTATTATAGCTACTATTGAAATAAGTACTAGTATCTAATGAATACATACTAGCATCTAATAAATAAGTACTAGTATTTGTAGCAAATTAGCTCAGACAAAGAATCCAATCAGAATCATTCTGAAGGGAATGTTTTATTGACAATCTCCTTCTTGAGTTGGGATTCTCAATAGTATTCTTTTATGTCAATGTTGCAAGCTGTCCTGTGACAGTCTGTTGGATCTGCTTGCAAGAGGTAGGCAACAGGGTGCCATGGGCTGATTTATGACTTCCTGTTGTCTTGAGGCCTCTTTGTGGAATTCAGCTCCTCCTGTTTCAATGTTACGATCGAATATTAAATGTCTGATTTCTAATGAATAAGTAATAGCGACTTCACATAAGACACTAGTATCTAAAGCAATAGTAGCTAAATAATAAGCACAAGTACTTAATCTAATCTAAACAATAAGAACCAGTAACATGAAAATAGATACTAGTGCTCTTTGTAGATTAAATGTTTAAACAGCTTGCCATATACACTGCTCCATGACTCCCGTCCCTTGAGGCTCGCGCATGGACGCACAGACAGGGTGGAAAAGGCTGTTAGTCAGTTGTAATTGTTATTTAATTATGGTCCTGAAAGCACCGCAAATATTTCGACACATCTGGACTGTTTGATTAGCAAGTCTGAGAAGAGACTTCGTCAAGCATTATGAACGGCTCTCTGCTGCTGTGTTTACAGAGTACACACATTTCTGTCTCTTTCTGTGTGTGTGTATGGAGAGAGGTTTAGGCTACACATCATTCTTTTACCTAGAGAAAAGGACAAGCTTGCATTAGAATAATCAAACGGTATATAAATGTGTTTGACCTTCTCTGTAGCTCTTTACTGTTTACTAACCCTAACCCTAAAAAAATTTAAAACTCGAAAGAAAATCTCTAATATGTTTCATTTTTCCTAAAAATTAGATTAAATGGAGAACAAATGGCTTTTTTGTTGACGTATTCTGCTTTTTAAAAGTAAACGACCCCAGAAATCTTAATAAAGTGACACTGTGGTCAGATGATTTGTAATCGAATGTCAAAAGATTAAAAATATATTTTTTATATTTCAGGAAATAACTGCTTCTTATTTATAGTTTTTTTTGTTACACACATTTAACAAAAAAATACATTTTCCATGTTATTCCCTCATAATTCCCCTCATCCAGCTAAAACAAAACACAAATATCCCACAATCCCTCTGTTACAAGGACAACAATAGCTCTAATGCATGAATTGAGTGTATCTTCTCCGTCCACACAGCTCTAGCAAAGCCAGTGACGTGTCATGCTCTCTCAACAAAAGCCTCATTACTGTCTTTCACGATCCCCTCAGCGTGCAAGAATAAGTGAAGTAAATCTGGCACACAGCCAAAGTTATTTCAATTCATTGCAGTGCAGCTTATATATGGTATTTTGCTCAGTCTGGTCAGATGGAGATACACCGGCCACTGTGTCTGCATCTGTCAATCAAACCAATTAGTCATGCCACACTAAATGTAATGAGTCATCATGTCAGCTGGTTGATTTCTCTTTATCAGCTCTCACTGTCTGCCTACAACCAACTGTTATTTCTCATGGAGACATATTTGATTTTTTGATTAATATTTAGTACAAATATTTGCAAATGTTGCAATGTGATGCTGCCAAACTGCTGTTAAGCTGATGCAAAAGTCAAAAGCTATTTAAATAATATCGGCAATTAAATAAATACTTTATACTAGAACCTGATTTTATTTTATTCTAATATTTTATTTTTTTAATTAGATTGTGTTTTATTTAGTAGAAGTAATAGTAGTATTATCATTGTTATTATTAATCTCTATAGTGTGTTATTAAATTTTTATGATATTATTATTATTGTACGTAAGTAAGTAAGTAAGTCGATAGCGCTAGTGTGATTACGTACATGTGCATTGTCTTAATAGAATCATTAGTCTGTGAACAATGCAGGCAATCGTCAAAGAATTATTCAAACAACACATCACAATCATTCATCCATTTGAGCATCCACAGCACGGCTTCCTAAACACAGTGGTGTGTGCGTTTGAGTTTTTAATGCATGCTGTGAGAAGACCAGCATGCTGTCTGCACACACTAAGCTGGTCCATTAGCCTTTGAGGCCTTAAACACTCCCTACCATTCATCCCATTAAACACCATTTAACATTCTTCCCAAAGCTAGGCCACCTATCAAGATCTCTCTAGCATGTTTGTGTGTTGTGTATGGTTTCATATGCTCTGATGCTGATGGAAGATGACTGAACTGATGACAGACAGTGACTTGGTCAGAGGTCTATAACATCACACCCTGGCAACTAATACTGAGAATACACACGACTGAACTCAAGCGCACTGAACACACACAAACAAACAGATTCTCTGTAAAAACTCGGCCAACAATTTTATCAACAATTTCTGGTTGGCTAAATGATTTAAATTAATCGATTTGATTAAATAAAGTTTTTTTCCATTGATAACGCTGTCAAACGATTAATTGGCTACATAGGCTACATACATATATTATTCGGACTGGTCTGCCATTAATGTATACATTTAATTATTTGTCAGTTTGTAAATCAATTCACACTGGTTGTATTGTGTGTTTTTGATTCACTAAAAAGAACCGGTTCATTAGAGTCATATGCTTGAGAATCAGAATCATGTGTAGCATTGCAGTCAGCGGGATAACTAATAAAAAAAATTGTTTTTTAATCATTATTTCTGGGTACACAATCTTTTATTACATCACCTTCAACACTGACTGGGAGCTCATATTCTCAACTTTATTTATTTTATTTTACTGTGATTTGTTGGCGTGACGCTGAAGATTCTTCAAAGGGCAGCGGACGGTACAGTTAGAGTTGCGTGTTTTATCGGAAGAGACCTTCAATTATGCAGCTTTTTTGAAAGTTTTCTACCGCAGTAAAGTTCTAATGAGGTCCTGTATCTACTAAGAAAGTGTTCAGAGCAAGGCAGTGAAAAGCGCCGCCTTCTAGTCATTTTACACCGACATTAAATTAACTTCATTACCAGCACACTGCACCATCAGCAGGGAAAGAACATTAGAGAAATGAGCCAGCACAAATATGTCCACTTCTGCCTCCAAATCCTCATTTAAACTCGCTTAAATTCTACCTCCTCAGTGACTCATATAGAAAATTACTGTAGGATAAACCCAAGCCAGACTGTACACTCAACTGCCTCAGCTGTAGCAATATTTTTTTCTCCATCATTAAAACACTTTGGAGGACTCCTTTATTGTGTTGCAGTGTTTCTGTAGAAAAATTGGGTCATTTGAGGGTAGGGATGGTCCTGTACCGTTCGGTAGTTCACCGTTAAATGAAAATTTGCAAAAAATGTACTCACCCTGAGGCTATTCCAGATCTAGATGAGTTTGTTTCTTTCTAAAACAACTTAATGATGGATAGTTTCCTTAAAAAAATGCAACAATTGCACTTTTTCCACTAATTAGATGTTAATAAATGGATTGGAATAATGTTGTTTCCTTGTGGATTATTGTAATGTTTTTTTATTAGACTTTCATTTTCCTGGCACCCATTCACTGCAAAATATTTATAAAGGGATGTGATGCTAAACTACGTTTTGCATGGCCTTGAGTAAATAAATCTATTTTTTTATTCTTTTAAACACTATTGTGTTGTGTTTTAAATTTTAAATATCTATGTAAACGCTATTATTTGTCATATGTAGTATTTTTACGATTTTATGTTGATGCTCTGAGGCCGTGGAATTATGTGTCTGGGTTCTTTTCGTCATCTTCACACTAGCAAATTAAACTCATTAAATCACAGATGCTCGAAGCAGACCTGATGATACATCAATGTTAAAATATTCTGTTAAATCATCATGCTGTCCTATGGGAAAGCTAATTTGCTGTTTTAGAAAAGAAGATAGAGGAAGAGTGAGTGAGAGAGGGAGACCACCTGACCTTCATCCACTACATGTTGATATGCCTGCAAACCATTGCAAATACAGAATAGGGTGCGTATCACATCTCTCATTTCCATAAAGGTTAGACGTGTGTGTACTACAGGCAGACAGATGCATTAACACAGACTGATAGGTCAGCGGGTGGCAGCACTGAGAGCCAGAGAAAGCCTAAGATGTCAATGTATTGAGATATAGAATTGATTCCCTGCGTCTGTGGTGGTCATGCTGTTTTTGTGAATGGAACCTCTGGATATAAGTATAAACTTCTTTGGCGTGCCTGTTAAAGACCCCCAGTGGTGTAAAACGAGTTTTAAATGTTGTTTACATGTCTGGTGATTTTGATATGCTTAGAGGCAAACCATGTGCAAATTCATCAGTCAACACCATTGCTGACCATTTGCTCTGCAGAATACCAAAAAATCAACCTGTTGGTGAGGTTTTATCATTGGCGAAACATTTCTGTGTTGATTTTGAGAATGTATAGCAGTCTAATATGGTTTGGATTGTGTAAGCAACACATTATTATAGCTGTTTCATAAGAGGCCAACGGCTAATGATATCAATTACGCGTGCAATGTTGTAGAAAGTGATACACAAAATGCATTATCATTCTGATATATCGACTTGATATAAATGACACTGTATAATTCACTCTTCCTCTTCCTCTTGAGAATCACTTTATGGTTCAAACATGTGTATACTGTATGGCTGAACGAATCCAGTATCACCATTTGCTATTGTGTAGCATTTACTACATAACTGAGTGAAAGTGAATGCGCAAATCTATACTAAACGAGGTAAGGATGGAGTTTAAAAGGGGAAATGGGAAAAACATTTCAACATGTCATTTTGATTATCAACAATGGGATTAAGGGATAAAATTAGGGACTGCACGAAGAATGTAGAATGATGTGTCAATGAGATTTTATGCTTTTGCAATGCATTGTTCTAGAACCCTCAGAATGGAATATGTAAATAAGTATGACTCACGTTCAAATAAATATGTAAATCACAGAGGTGACTGTAGGAAGTGACATCATAGCAAACGGTGTCTGATTTTAGCGACAGCTTCGAAAAGAACGAAATAAATTAAGCAATTAAGAAGTGCATGTGACGAAAAACTGATAATTGCGTAATTTGTTAAACAAGCAAAGTAGTTTGGAGCTGTCGGCTGATTAGCATGAATTCTGCATATGCATGAATAGCTCCCAAAACTGGTAACGTTTTCATATTCCTGACACAGGAGAAAAGAGATTTGATGTTATTTAAGCTGCATAAAAGAATCACAGCGGTTCAATTGCAGCCGATTCATTGTTGCAAAAACGGAGATGAAAGCAATGAAAGCAATTTATTTCGAGACGCTCAGGAGATCATTTTGACCTGCTCAAAGACATTCATACACACACACACACACTTGAGAGAAAGTATGTGGAAGAGCTGATTAGCAGTGTGAGGGTGGGTAGACGGGGTTCGGCGAGGCTGTGTTTAAATATCAATGCTGAATGATTCCGCTGCCAGGTGCTCTTTTCTCTCGGCTCTGCCTGACTGCTCCATCACTAAATACCATTGATTCTGCTATTACACACATGGGGTGTAACGCTTTTCAGAAGTACCATTTGTTTGAGACTGTGTGAGTATGTTTGCTTGAACCTGATGAGAAATACAGTGAGTAATGTTGTGTCATAGGGCAGGTGTCTGAAGCTCATGATTTCACAATGCATAGAACTGCGAAAATGTTGAATCATGTTCTCTACATACTGGATGCAGTACATTCTACAGAAAGCATTAACTTTGAAAGAGAGTGAAAAGACATAGAATGCAATGTGATTGCATAGGATTTCATAGTGAAAAGTGAAATGTTTCATAATGTTTGCATGTACACACACACACACACACACACACACATATATATATATATATATATATATTAGTGCTGGGCAACAATTAATCGTGATTAATCGCATCCAAAATAAAAGTTTTTGTGTACATAATATATGTGTGTGTACTGTTTATTATTTATATATAAATACACACACACATTCATATATTTAAGAACATGTTATGTTTATATATTAAATACATTTATGTATAATATCAATTGTATGAATATAAATACATGCATGCTAATACAACAAAATATTTTCTAAATATACACTGTGTGTGTCTTTATATTTACAAAATAAATATACACAGTACACACATATATATACAAAAACTTTTATTTTGGATGCGATTAATCACGATTGATCGTTGCCCAACACTAATATATATATATAGCTTGTGTTTCACTCACCCTCAAGCCATAGGTGTATATGACTTTCTTCTTTCAGACAAATCTAGCTGGAGTTATATTAAAAGCCCTAATAATTTTAGTGGGCAGTCCAAAACACGTAACTGTAAATACATTGCGCACATTCCTAATAACATGTGCCTCACATGGCTATGGGGCATGAATAAAGGACTCCTGTGGCAAATCCATGCATTTTTTTAACAAAATAAACACTTTTTTTCATCACTTATGCTTTTTGTCATACAAGCAGCCCTGGCGAATGTCGTAGGATGTCGGCATTGTGAGATCAGTGACGAATGAAGAGTGAGAACAAAACAAAATGCCGGCCATGAATTAGAAGAACAAAATGAGGATTTGTAAAAAAGGATTATGATACTGTATAAGCCAAGAGGAGACTGGTTTTCCTTTGCTAAAGTAAGGAAACTTTGCTTACTTAAATTTGCGAGACTAGTTTATCTTTGAGGTGCCTGCATGATGCATAATAAGCGCATTTGGCGTGCTGTCCAGGGAGTGGGCTGGTAACTCAGTGGACCCCGAGCCCTAGGGATTTTAACCACTAGAGCTCTGTGTCTGGCCTGATCCCTGCATGTGCCCCGGGAGGAAGTTGTGATGAGTTAATTGATTATTTAAATAGTGCTTCCGGCGAAGGGCAGGCTGTAGTGAGGCACTGACCATTAATGAAATAGGAGAATGGGATAAATTCTAGATAAACTATTCATTATTAACTGCAGATGGTCTCTGAACCAAACGACGAGGATTACTGGAAATTAGGTGTCCCCAACGAAGCAAGCCAGAAGCGACAGCGGCAAGGAACCAAAACTCCGTACGTGGGGGAATGGAGAAAAAAAAGGCCAGGAGGCAGAGTAAGGGGTGGCGGAGTGATGCAAAGAACGAAGATACCAGGGAAGGGGTGTTTGCACTATTTAAAGGAAAACCTCTTAGCTCTGATAGGGTAATCAGGTAATAGGCTGATTGGAGAACGAGGCGGCAGCTGTGGTTAATCATTTGTACCGTACGTGCTCCTCCCAAAGTTTGTTTGCAAATATAAATGATTACATTTGAAATGTGGATATTTTTCTAACAAAAATGGATGGATTAGCCCTTTATTCACCCCCCGGAGCCACGTAAGTGATGTTTTATTATGGATGCGTGACCATTATTTAACGTGTTTTGGACTGAGAGAAACACCTGCCCACTTTAATGATGGAGTTTTGAAGTGCCAGGACAGTTTTTAATATAACTCCAATTAAAGTTTTAAAGAGTAAAGTTTTATACACCTAAGATGGCTTAAGGGTGAGTAAAACACAGGCTGGT
Source organism: Enteromius afrohamiltoni (assembly GCA_034779775.1). Taxonomy (NCBI): domain Eukaryota; kingdom Metazoa; phylum Chordata; class Actinopteri; order Cypriniformes; family Cyprinidae; genus Enteromius; species Enteromius afrohamiltoni. The sequence goes on from JAUYWG010000050.1 coordinate 15,356,521, forward strand.
TTTAATTTTGGGGGTAAACTATCCCTTTAAAAACAAGCTATCCATTTATTTAAAATCTTTCCAGTGAGAAAAAGGTTCCCCTAGCTGAAGAATCACACACATAGAGTGTGGATTAGAGCACATACACTTTTTAATGCTTATGCACTGGAATGTACAATGTACAATATTTCCAAAAATGAAAACCTTTTAACATATAGTAGGTTACGTAGACTTTAATTTGTTGAATTCAAAAGAGGATTTTATTGCATTTGTTATAAATGACATTATTTAAATGTTTAATTTCATCATATTGGAAGCATTTACCTAATTTTGCATTCTGTTCTGATTCTGTGTGTCATGGATTTTCTCATATTTCACACGTAATGAGCTTTGATTTTAATTCAATCAATCTAAACAAAGAGCACAAATGATTTTCCTTATGTAAGGCTCTCTGGATTTCATTTATTAATTAAAACTGACATTAAAAAGCTCATTCTCAGATAAAGATTTCCGATCATTTACAAATAAATGATTATTTTGCTCTGGGGTGTCTGAGCACTGAACCCACTCCACTGTGAAGTTACCCTCACAAAGGTTCCAGGTTTAAAAGGATTTCTACAGATTTGTAAGTATTTATTATTTTGTTTGTATAGTTGTAAAGGAGGATGGCATTATATTGATTCTGGTATTGGGCATTTTATAGTCCATTCAAACATAATGTGAGAGAAAAAATACAAAGAGAGAATGAGATCTAGACCTAAAATGGCAGGTTGACCTTTAACATAATTAAAAGTCTTATGGGATTGTTTCCAGTTTGAAAAATGTATTGACTACTCACCTTTCTCATGCTTGATTAATTTCAACTTTGCTCATCTGTGTGTAATTTATTGAAATTAGCTGGCAGCTTATTAAAAATCTTTCTATGGGGACAGAGACAGGAATGAACAGCAAAAAATCTAAAATAATTATTTTATGATTTTATCAACCAATAGCAAGCGCAAACAGAACACACCAACGCAGTGGAACAAACTTTCCTTAATTTCATTTCAATAAACATCAGAAGCTTATTTTTCATCAGAAACTTAGTTTACTGTTCTGTATAAATTACCTAATTTATTAAACAGTGAAAACATTACACGGGTATTGAGGGAGGGAACCAAGTCACAACGACCAACTGTTAGGGATTTGAGCAATGGATTTATTTGGCATATAGGTCTATAGCACCACCATAACATCACAACAGTTTTGCACAGGAAATCATCATTTGCAATTTCTTTGAAAAATAGAATAATCCGTTAGTCTAATTGCAGGGATGAATGAATTGCATTAATGTGTTTGTGGTGAGTTTCCATGTGTTTGTTGTGAGAGTGACAGGTTCTGTGTTCCCTTATACTGCTGTTAGCGTGTGTGTGTGTGTGTGTGGCTTCAAGTCATTTCACACTTTCATACACAAATTTCCACGCTTTATATGTGTGTGTGAGGAAAGAGAAAAAGCCAGCGGAGGAGGACGAGCCTGCGAGGTGGATGAAGGGCAGGGTGAATAATTCCTCCAAGTCTCTGATGAGTCCGAAACCTGACAGATGAATTTAAGAGCATGCAATTCAAACAAAAGCGTTTATTCATCTGATCTGCCTCTGTCGGCATCTCCCTCTCTATTTATCTCCACCTTTCCTTCTCTCTATCCCTCTCCTTCTTTTTATAAATCGTAAAGTTATGAATTTATATATATGTATAGCTATATGTGACCCTGGACAACAAAACTTCTGTCTTAAGTCGCTGGGGTATATTTGTAGCAATAGCCAACAATAGATTTTTATGGCAAAAATTGTATGTATAAATCTATATGTATATGTATATCTATCTATCTATCTATATATATATATATATATATATATATATGTGTGTGTGTGTGTGTGTGTGTGATAGAGAGTAATCCAAAATATACAAATATTTAGAATTGTATAATTAAATTATTGTATTATTATAATAGTTATTTTCTCTATTTTCAATTAAAATAAATAAATAAATATACATATACACTATTATATTTACTAGATATGTTTATATATTAACATTCATCAATGAGATCATTTATTTATGTGTGCAATCTCTCTCTTTTACTTCAGTTTTTTACTTTAGCTTTTCTTCCACATTATTACACATTATATTATTCCACAAATAAATGAAAATGATGAATGATACGCTGAATTGAATATATTTATGGAAGGAAGGAAGAAGGTGGAGAAGCAGTTAAGGGAGGTGACAGGATGGAAGTGAAGAAAAAAAAGGTTAAGGGAGGGAGGTAAAATGAGAGGAAAGTAGATGTGATTAAATTTAAAATTAATGGAGCATACAATTCACCGTCCCCCAAACCCCACACATCCACCTTGACACATCCCATTTCCTCCTCTTCACACACACACACACATCATCCTAAGCCAGATGGCCATGAAAGACTTCATCATCACCTGAATGTTTGTGTTGCACAGTAGGTTTGTGGTACAGTGTATAGGTGACATAACTTTGTTTTTAAAACAGGATTTAAATAATCACTGTTGGACAAATGAATGGAAAGGTGTCTGTGGACAAGCCAGGTCTGCCTCATGGAGCTGAAGGACAGATGTGTCCAGATTGCTATAGCCACCTGGAGTGACACTAAGCACCTGACCCCATTTTGTATTTGTGTGTGTGTGTGTTTGACAGAGGTTAATGACCTTTCCAGTAAAACAGATGAGCCTCTGTAGCACCTCATCAGTCAAACATCTCTATGTTTCAAAAATTCCAGTTTCTTTGGAAAGCCTCACTCCATAAATTCCTATTAAAACTACAAGCAATTTAATTGAACACCATTATGTCAATGGAACACCATCAATGGGTTGCCATGCAATTGCTATGTTGTCTTCAACATGTTGCTTTTCTGTGGCATTTACGGGAGTTTTTTTATTTGTTTATTTCTGGAACACCCATTAGCAAAGATGTGCTAGCCAAGCAACTGCAATTGAGATGATTGGGAATGTGTGAATAGCTTTCCAGTTATATTAAAAGTCACCAGTTGCTCACTATAGCTCAACTGAAAATGACCCCTAACTCTGAATTGTATTTTGATCAGTAGCTACTGTACTTCTTTTACACCTGACTTATCATTGTTACATGCTGGCTTAACGATTGGGCTCCACAACAACATTTGTTTTGTTGCACATTTTTCTCCAGCTCATTTTCTCTCTTGTTTAACCTGCCTGAAAGGAAAGGTTTACACAAAAAACACAATTTGTTTTAAATTTACCATCCGAGATGTAAATGAGATCTTCATTACAACAGATTTGGAGAAATTTATTATTATACAGTATCACTTTCTCACCAAGGGATCCACTGCAGTGAATGGGTGCCGTCAGAAAGAGAGTCCAAACAGCTGATTAAAACATCACAATAATCCACAAGTAATCCACATGACTTCATCAATGAATGTCTTATAAAACTTCTAGCCAAACTATGAGTCCATAATCCATAACAATGTGTCCTCCAGTCAAAAGGTCCATCTCCTGTTGTCCTCTCACATCAAAATCCAGACATACTTGTTTAGAACTGTTTTTTTTGCTTGTAAACAGTACTGGTTTGTTCATTTTCGGTCTAGATTCAGAAAAAACAATGCTATGGATAGAGGATTTATATGGTTATTCGAACAATGGTTTGAAGTTAAAAATGTCTTAAAGATGGATTTATCTCTTAATAAACAAGAAGCTTTTTGCTTCACATGATGTTAATTGATGGACTTGAGTGGTGTGGATTAGTTGTAGATTATTGTGATGTTTTTATCTGCTGTTTATCTGCTTATTCTGACGGCACCCATTCAATGCAGAGGATTTATTGGTGAGAAAGTGATGTAATGCTACATTTCCCCAAATTTGTTATTACGAAAAGACAAACTATATCTGTAATCTATATCTTGGATGGCCTGAGGGTGAATACATTTTCTGTGAATATTCATTTTTTGTTTGAACTTGAAAGACCTAAATGCAGGTTGCAACACCAGGTGAAAGTCGCAAGGTTTATTACATATAGAAAGTAATACTTTTAATTTGTGTTCTCATTTAAGTCTCAGGACAAAATACACTGCATAGTTTAATTGATGTTAGGGGTTAAAAACACACATTAGGCATGGCAAATGTTGCAAGTATGAGCAATCACCCTTAGCAAGAACCTTTAATTAACATTCCCAAACCTAAAGGCTGACTCACAATCAGACAGAAAAGTGACTGGGGAACCAGTTGACTGCTGTTTGAAGCACAATTCTGATTAGTGATTAGTTTTATTAAACTAAAAATGAAAAATTGTTTGGTTTGTGTGGTTAATCAGAAAGGCCTTTTCTTACTGCAGTGTAGGATTTCAGCCGCTCAATTTTAACTTCAATCAGCACATTCATTATAATGAGAAAAGGCCAACATCCGTTTTACTGAGGAAAGAGAAATTGAGATTGTAAACTGGCTTCAATAAAGCCTTAATTAAAACACTGCAGGTTTAATAAACCAAAGGAAAGTGCTTGTATTTGCAAATGTTGAAGTACTTAAACTTATTTCAGTGCTTATAATGCAAAGCCTATTAATGTATGACTTTTTATCAAATTATTAAAATATAAAACCTGCAAATCTGGCATCTGCAAATAAATTAAGCTTATCTCAAAAGTGACCTCACTTTTTTGTTGTTTTGCATGTTGTTTTGTTCTCACTTTTGGCCCATATCTATAGTTTTAGATTTTTTTTGTGAAATCATTATTTATTTTACATAAAAAGTCACTTAGTTTGATGTAAAAATAATATATAATATAATATATAAATATAAATAAAAAAAAACTTTATGGCCTTTGTGTGTGACTGTGAATTTCTGCATGTCGGCTACTGACAAAGGTGTTGTGAATATA
>JAUYWG010000050.1:15361514-15397216 GCA_034779775.1 Enteromius afrohamiltoni
AAAAAAAAACTTTATGGCCTTTGTGTGTGACTGTGAATTTCTGCATGTCGGCTACTGACAAAGGTGTTGTGAATATAAATCTCAAAACTTATTCGTGAAAGTTTAGAAGGCCTATGCAATCCGGTGGCCTCTGCCAAACTCTATAGCACTAATAGAAATCAGTGCCATCAGCCATGTGTCTAAATATGTTTGTAGTCTCAAACGCCAAAGGCTACTGCGTGCGCTCGAAGCACACATGACTGCAATTAGCATTGAAAAATACAGGCTGTGAAAAATACTGTCGGTAAGGGTTAGTCTGAAATTCATTTGCACTTAACAGCGTGCGCAGCGCGCTGGTGTGCGAAAAATAGTAACTGTGTAAATAATTCTGCTTCGCATGCGTCTTCAGTCACCGGGTTCGCAGCCCATGAGCGGGTGCGACCGTCACACCATCCCCACGGGTTCAATAGAATTAGCGAGAGTTCTCCTTTAACACATCACGGATCAGAAGGCGCGCACGGCGTGGATCATGACTGGACATTAACATTACTTAATCTGCGCTTGTGTCTTGATTATTAGAACGGAGGCGTCCGAGAACCCCCACTGAGGGGAGAGGCAAACAGATCCACTGACAGCCCGGCCCGGGGAAAGCAGTAGGGCACGAAGCTCTTCTCGGAAACCTTGACGTCAATGCGCACACGCATGAGGCGGTGTAAACCAAACCACCATCAATTAATGTCTTTGCCCTGGGCGAATTACCAGAGAACCCACTTGAAACCAGCACTGGAATTTGCCCTAAGAATATGATTTCTGTGCAATTTTAAACTAATTTCTAGTTCTTGTTTCTTATTTATGTTTCCTGCGAATCTTTTATAATTATATAAGCTAAACATCTTTTGAAGAAGCAATGTAACAAGAGTGTAGCTAACAAGATTGTTAAATGAAGAGAATCTAATAGCTATGTGCAACTTACATTTTAGAGACCATATTTACAGTGAAGTAGCCTAAGTTCTAAATAAATTAACAAACCAGTTGCATAAATGATTCAATAAAAAACCCTTTAAATTATGTATAATAATATAACATCGCTGTTTTAATTCTGAATAAATCAGGAGTTTGAGTTTGAATCGGTAGAATGAGTGTTTTCCTTCATAAGTGAATCAACATTTGCGAATTTGTTGAAAAGTGATTCAGTGACTCACTCTTTAAGATTCACTAAAGTTGCGTGTCGCCACCTTCTGACGCAATTATGTAACGTGAGCAAATAGTCACTGAAACATCTCCACAGACTTACTATTTGATTCCCAGACCGGAACTACAACTGTGTAGTTATTTTCATTTTCTGAAGGCCTTTTTCTTAACCTGGAGAATATGCCTATATTGTGAAATTATCCCCTCTCTCTCTTTCATTCACACTATGAGTCACAAACGCATTAGTAAAGACTAGATGCAGTGTTTTAAGAGTGTGCTAAACCCTTTACTCTGGTGTTCAAAACTGTTCAAAAACTCTTTTTAGGTTTTTTTTTAATTGGGTTTTGTGATTATAGATTTTATCATGCTTGTCGCAAGTATAGATTTGATCAATGTAGGCACACATAGAAACAAAATTCAGAATGTGTGTGCAGGGTTGAAGTGACGATTGCAGGTTAAATCGATCTATAATCCCTTTCACCTCCAGTAGGATTCACGCCCCTAATCGGTGTCATCTTTGTCACTCAGCGTCACTCGAGCGCACGCGGAGGAAACCCCCCTCGCCTCCTGACGTCAGGGGGATCGTTTAAAAAGGCAACTTTGGAGGAATGAGCTGCAACAGAAGGAGCAAAGAGATAGAAGAGGTAACTTACAACTAGCGCAGCGCTACCCGACGCATCTCTCTTCTTTTATTTTCCACCAAATCAATACTTTCAAAGATGCTCTCTACGCGTATGCAGTGCGCACTGGCGCTCCTGTCCCTCGCGCTCGCCGTCAGCAGCGTCTCAGCAGCACCGACAGACGCCAAACTCCGCCAACTTCTGCAGAGATCTCTCCTTAACCCGGCTGGAAAACAGGTAAACGAATGCATTCATAAACGACTAGTTTTGGTAGTATTATATGTGTAATATATTACTTTAGATTGAGTTCTAAAACGGTAGCAAACAAACTAAAATCCCTGTCCATGGTGCTGAAATCGACGAAAGCTACATCTTGAGACTAAGTTCAACAACTCAGAGAATATATAGAAAGATCTTTTGAACTCGCATAATGTTGATTATGATTAAAATAATCTCACGCAAACAAATTGATTACCAGAAGAAAGCAAAAATGTCTCATGGCAGAAAAGAGAAAATATATGTAAGATATATAACATAAACGTATAAGACTATGTATTTTAGCCTACGTATAAAACGGAAATAAAGTCAGATAACGATTCGAAGTTTCGAAGTGAAACTGAAGTGAAAATATTTCTGTAGAGCAAAATAAAAGTTTCTCAATTTAAGACAACGATTAAAATAGAAACAAAAATGCATACATTTTAGACATTTATTTGATTTTTGCCCTTTTTTTTTTTTACAGTGACAGCGCTGTACTTTATTTACTGAGTGTTCTCATTATCGAGCGCACCTTTGGCAACAAGTGCGCAAACATACTAACGTTTTCTTCCTCTCTTAATTTCTTAAGGAACTCGCCAGATACACACTTGCAGACTTGCTCTCAGACCTCGTGCAAGCAGAAAACGAGGCGCTGGAGCCCGAGGATCTGTCTCGCGCTGTGGAGAAAGATGAAGTGCGTCTGGAGCTCGAGCGCGCCGCCGGTCCCATGCTGGCACCTCGCGAGCGCAAAGCCGGATGCAAGAACTTCTTCTGGAAAACTTTCACGTCGTGCTAATTTCTCACAGCGCAACGTTTCCTTTTGACTTGTTCTGTTTTTTTACTCCTTCTTATTTCTGTTTCCCGTCTTTCACGTATTCTTCATCCTATCTAAAATGTATATAAGAAAATAAAAGCGATTATATTTGTCGTTTAACAACGATGATAGCTCTCATTGACTATGTTTTTCGAGGCTATTGATGTGTCATCGGAAAGAATCTTTTGCGGATGTGTGCGAATCTGCTTTTAATTGTACTTTAGCAGATATCACTATTTTTAATTGTTTGTTTGAATAAAATCTATGTTTCAGAGCCAATGCATAATGCAACTTTGTCCCACCAACTTAAACACATACAGACCTCTTTATACAACACTGATGTTTACAGCGTGTAAAAGCCAAAGACATGGAAACACGTCCAAAATAAGATAAGATAAAAAGAAGACCTCTTTTCCGGAGAATGAAGATGTTTTTATATGGATAATCAATACATCTTTGCAATTACTTCACCAAACATGTGCAATGCTAAATATGAAAAGTGATAGCAGGAGTGAGTTTTGCAGCTTATCAAAAAGGTGCAATTCAGTGTTGACCTGCACTGTGTGGAAATCTTTCAGAGCCATTTAAGTGCCAAAGTGAACGTGAAAGAAGGAGAGAGAGACTCTATTTGGCTGGTAATAATCTTTCATTTTGGCCATTAAGATTTCAGTTAAGAAAGCTCTCAAACAATTATGGGTTTGTGTGTCTTTCTGCCAGCTGACAGGTCCTGTGCACACTGTGTGTGTGTGTGTGTGTGTGTTATCTCCCTGTGCAGCCTGGTTTGAGGTTGAATACAGATTGTGAGACTGTCAGGGAGACCTGCCAACAGATCTGAGGACTGCCGTTCTATATTATGAACGTGTCATGTTCAGCGTTCTTTTGACACATATATGACCTCTGCTCTTACCGCCCTCATCCTGGGTATGTGCAGTTACATTTAAAACACATCATTATCTCTGACATTTACAGAAAATAGGACATAGGAAGACAGCAGATGCAGTTCACTCAATGGTTTTACTGTCTCTTTTCTCATGGTCCTTCATCCCTGACTGCACATATCTCTTTTAAATATATCTACAAAGAAAACCAAAAATATAATATAATATTATAATGCCACTCAATATAATTTCTGGAACGCTGTATTGGCTATGAAGCTTATTTAGCTAAGATATATATATATATATATATATATATATATATCGCTTTATATATATATATATATATATAAAGCGAGAGAGTGAGTCTTTTAACTGTAATATACTGTAAAAATTGTATTTTCACAATAAGTATTTAGTCACGTTGTTACAAAAGATAATCATAAAAACTTTTATTTATTTATTAGCTATTTCTTAACTTTGCACTTTTATTTCCACTACCTTTTATATAGGCCCTACGTTATATAAAAATATAATATATATAGTTTAAATATATGTGAATTATGAATGAAGCACAGTTTTCATCAAGCATAGCATAGGTTATTTTCCATAAACTTGTTTAGTTATGGTTTTATAAAAGAGAATCAAAGAAGATTTTATAAGCATTCATTTCTTAGTTTTGCATGTAAAGAAAGTTATTTAGTCCCCTTTTTCCCAAGTGAGACATAAGGCCATGTGTAAAGAAAGTCGAGATGCTTGAAATGTGTGTAAGTGTTTAAATATGTTTTTAAATGTATGTATTTAAATGCAAAGTATAAAATATAGGTTTTTACATTTTTCATATATGCCTTTGTTTTTATGGTGAGCATTTAACATTCTGTCAAGGTTCTACAGATGAAAAATAACCAGTGTGCATATGTGTGCATATGTATGTGTGCGGCATCAGCCTTCCTATTCTTTCATGGGGGTCCATATCACCCACCCACGTATAATCTCTCTATTTCAAAAGACGTCAGTACCTATACCACTCATACAAATACACAAAGAGACAAAAAATCCTTTTAAACGATTCACATTTTCATGCCACGCGTCACACCAATCTTGACATCTGCCTCAGAGCTTTTAAAGTGATTAGCAAGCCTTCAATGCACTTCAATACGACACTCCGCAGCATCTCCATTTATTACATCTAATTAAAGACTTTAAAAGAAGTCTTAAGAGATTGTCGCATTTAATTCAATCTACAAGCGCCAATATTGCATCCTAAAGTGGCCAATTCATTTTTTGGGGGAGGGTTTCATGAGAAGGTAGGCACATTTCCGGGGGCTGCGGGTGGTGCCGGGTTGTTCTTTCTGCTTGTTTGATATTTCCTATGGTGACATTAAGTTTAATCTCTCTGCTTAATGACACCACACTTTGCCTTTCCGGAAGGAGAGAAGAGGGTATATGTTGGTGTAAGTGAGTGTGTGTTATTTCTGTATGTTTATTAGTGTGTATGGATGTGTGTGATTTACGTTATCTTAGAAATATGGTAGAAGAGAAATGGAAAGAGGAAGAGAAACAGAAAAGAGAAACATAACCATCTCATTATCAAATTGTTTAGCACATCATAAAAACTGCAGTAGTCACAAGACTGCGAAAAGAATCTGCAATTCTTCACACTGCTGGAGCTTCATATAATTACACAAGAGCAAAGTCAATATTCGTTTAATGACGTAATATGGCCACGGGTCCATTAGCCCCCAGCGGTTGAAGCGGTTCTCCATGAGCTTTAGATTAACTGGTGTGTAAACAATGTGTTTTCATTATGCAGTTTGTTTTGCTGTAATTGTCCATATTTTGATTTTAAATCGCACTGTGTAATGCCTGTAATATGTGTGTGTTTTGATTTCATACTTGAGCGATGATAACAATGATTATTTTGAGTAAACAAAGACATTAGCATGTTCATTCATCCAATTTACTGTTTTCCTTGACTCTCGCTCACTAAACCAGTTCCTTGTTTTGCTTGCTTAACTTTGATTAAGTTGCCATAAAAACAAGATCTCCACAAAGTGAAGATATATATATTTATTGGAAGAAAACGTGATTTGTGATTGCTGTGGAAAAACTATGACCCTATTGCATTGAGTGCAAAAATATATTTTTTTCACATTAAATTAAAGGTGATTTTATTTTATTTTTTAAAAGTACTTTATTCTCATAATAATTTACAACCTAAAAAATAGCAGTGTGAAATAATATGAAACATGTAACATTTTACACTTTACACCTTGAAATGTCTTTTTATTTTTTAGAATAATTATCACCCTTTTTTTTGGTGAACTATATAAACCTATAAACATGGCAAACTTTGTCAAATCCATTATTTCATGCCTTCAAGCACTCACTAGCATTTAATAAAGATTTTTTTCCCCCCACACATGCATGCTAACACATATACACTCTTATTTTGAGTAACGCTGTTTCTTTCTTCCCTGAAACATGGGGAGGTTAATTCAGTTGCACCTCAAACTCAAAAGCATTCTCCAGATCTGCTCATGTTCACGCATCCCGGAGCAGTTCCACATCTCTTTTGGGGATTCAGAACTGATTCAAATTTGAGTTGGATCTCTCTCTTGAGAGCCAAAACTGCCAGTATCTGAGTAATTGGATGCAGGTGTGAAGATATAGAGTCTTTTTTAGGGGGGCAACCAACGTAAGAGAGACCCCAAGAGGAAAACGTCCAAACTTAGAATTTAAAAAAAGTCAGAAACAAACTCAGAAAATGAGACACTGCTGTGTGAATGAGAAGAGAAAATGCCTTTGGCTGTGCGAATTCTCGCGGAGAAACACGTAAGTGTCATAGAGTGTTACACTGGATTACTCCGTGTTTTAATAATGCGAATAGATAAGCATTATCTCTCTCTCACCCACCACACGCAAAAACACAAAGTGCAATCATGAGAATCTAAATCTATGATGGGTTAGTAATGATGTCTACAGAGAGCTGAAAACTCAATCAGAGCCTCAGCATGTGCGTGTGTATGCATATTTGCATGTGTAGTCTTTGCAAATGTGACCAGGTCTGTCTGCCTGTGTTTTTCTCCATCATTAGCAGCTCTCAGGGGGGCAGTGGCCCGCGGGGTGTGTGTGCTGATGACATAGCACCCCTTGCGCTTACTCCTAATGGCATACTTTCCTCATAACTCATTAAATCTCTCTTCCTCTCTGTGAAGAGAGTGTGAATGTATTTCTGTAAACTAGAAATCTATATAATCTGTCATTCATTTTCAACCACAGTGTACTTCTAAATGATCTCTGTGACACTTCACTCGTCATTTTTAAATGGTTGGTCGAGTAGCACCTTATTTTTGACAGCAATGAAAATGAGGCTGTGAGGGATTGAAGCACAGTGCGTTCAGTGGATTGTATGTTTGTTTAATAACATATCGATTGTTCAACTGAGGAAACTTACTTTTGAAGCAAAAAACCATAAACCATAACCATAAACCATAAGTATTAAACCAGTTAAAATAGGATGATATAGTGTAGATAGCCTAGCCTACTACAGACGCATCACCGTTTTCATATGTGTTAAATTTAACAAGGCGTTCCTCTTCAGGAACTCGAGCCGCGTCCTGAAGACGCTATGGGGAACACCTTCAGCGTGACGGCTCTGAATAGTGTGCGAAATCAAACCAATGAAATGGACAGACGTCATTGGCGGGTGACGTAACTGGCCAGGAAGCTTATAGCACATGGAGTGATACCGGCATTCAGCTCTTTGTCATTCAGCAAAGCGTACTCTGAGTGTGTGCGTGCAAGCTACAGTGTCTCAAAGTAAAAAAAAATATATATATATAAAAGAGTAAAAAGATAAAAAGAGTGGAAAGGGCGACAGCGAGTCACATTATATGCTGTGTGCTTTCCCGTGCAAAAGATTTATTTCTCCAGGGGATTCACATGATTTATGTGTGGCTTGTTTCGGAGCCTCTCGAGCGAGCTGACTGCCCACACTGTGATCGCCTTCCAGTGCGCGTGCTTCGATCCCGGAAGGCTCTCTTTGAGAAGGGAGCCTTCGCTGTGGTTCCTCGCGGTGCTGGACCCGCTCGTGCTGAGGCAGAGCAGAGAAAGCGTTCGTGGGGATCGCAGGGGGACCTCTTACAAACAGAGGAGTTGGAGACGGATGAGTCCCTCTCTCCGCTCTCCTCACCGAGGTCCGGCGCTGCCCGTGAGAGTGAGGAAGCCACCGTGGCTGCGGCTACTTCCCACGCTCAGGGCAGTGCGAGGCAGTTGCTCTCTTCATCTGCAGATGAGGAGATGCACAGCTCCGAGGAGGTGGTAGCTTCCTCGTCGCCCCAGTATGAGGAGCTTGTGGAGGTGGTGACTCGTGCCATAGCCAAATTAAAACTAGAATGGCCGGACGAGGTTAAAACCAAGCCACGCAGCAGTAAGCTGAACGAGCACTTCCTGCGATCTCGGCCACCACCTCCCAAACGGAGCCATACGTTTTTCCCGATCTCCACGCTGAGGTAGCGAGATCATGGGAAAGACTGTATTCAGCTTGCCTTTTTGTCCCGTCTTCAGACTTCTATGTCTTTGAGACAAGAGAGCGCGGATACAGGCTCCATCCCTTCCTACCGTTATGAACATCTTCGGTCCTGGTTGAGAAGGGGTACTTGGCAGCAGGTCAGACCGCTGCATGTCTCCATACAACTGCGGTGTTGCTCAGTACCTGCTCAGTGAGTTGGATGAAGGCGAGAGGGTAAGCTCTGAAGATATCAGAGAGCTTCGGAGGGCAGCTGATCTTTCTTTGTGCGCTACCAAGGAGACCGCTAGGGCTATTGGCCGCTCTATGGCAGCCTTGGTAGCCGCAGAGAGGCATCTTTGGTTCACATTTTACCTTTGACTCTCGCTTCAGGGCAGCCCCCCAGCAAAGGCGACAGGTTATACCTCATTACACAGTGCCTGTCTGTCTTCAGCCCCGAGAGGCTGGCTCCCTTAGTAGGTTTTCTGGAAGCGTGGAAACTACTGCCGAATGTACCTCATTGGGTCCTGCGGACTGTAGAATATGGTTACAGAATCCAGTTCAGTCGACCCCCGCCTCTCTTTACAGGGGTTTTGCCGACACTGGTGCGCGCAGAGCAGGCTCTTGTGATGGAGCAAGAAGTACAGACATTTTTGAGAAAGGAGTCCATCGAGGTGGTCCCTCATCACGAGGTTCAGTCCGGGTTCTTCTTACTGTCAAGCAGGTCATGTCACAAATCAAGCCCGAGGACTGGTTTGTCACGATAGATCTAAAAGACTCATATTTTCACGTGTCCATCCATCCTTCGCACAGGAGATATCTGAGGTTTGCTTTCGGGGGCAAAGCATTCCAATATTGAGTTCTCCCCTTCGGTTTGTCCCTCTCAACCCGTACATTTAAGTGTGTGGATGCAGCCCTAGCACCTCTGAGGTTGCAGGGAATTTGCATCCTCAACTATATAGACGACTGGCTAATTTTAGCACAGTCAGCGTAGGAGGCAGGAAGACATCGAGATGTAGTCCTTACCCATATGCAACGTCTCGGGCTGAGACTGAACCCCAAGAAAAGTGTTCTTTCTGCAGTACAGAGAACCACATATCTTGGTGTGGTATGGGAATCGACCGCGATACAGGCTCGTATGACAACTGCGCGTATCGTGTCGTTCCACACTGCAGTCTCAAGAGTGAGAGAGGGCCGGACACTCACTGTCAAGCAGTTTCAGAACCTGCTGGATCTCATGGCAGCTGCGTCCAACATCATACCTCTTGGCCTGTTGCACATGAGACCCCTACAGTGGTGGCTTCTGAATAGGGGTGTTTCCTTGAGAGGAAACCTTTGCATGATCAAAGGGGAGAGGTCATGAGAGGCCGTTCGGCCCGCAGTCTGAGTGGTCATCATCTCATGTGGCACATCAACTGCCTAGAGATGCTGGCTGTGTTTCGGGCACTGAAACACTTTCTAATGGACCTGACGGACCAGCATGTGTTGGTTTGCACCGACAACACGTCAGTAGTCTCATATATCAACCGCCAGGGGGGCTGAGATCACGGCTGCTGTACAAACTAGCGTGCCTCATCCTTCTGTGGGCCCAAGACAAACTCCTCTCACTCAGAGCGGTTTATCTACCTGGCAGGTTGAATGTGGAAGCAGACTTTCTGTCGAGGCAGGGGCCGAGGCCCAGGGAATGGATGCTTCAACCCTAGTTCCTCGAAGGAACGAGACGCCGCGTCTAGCCGACCACACTTTCCGCATCCCTGCCGGCTTTGCTTCATGACAAGGAGCTGAATGTCGGTATCACTCCAAGTGCTATAATCAGACTACACTGGTTCTGATGTGTGCTTTTAATTCACTAAAAAGAACCAGCTCATAAAAGTAATTTGTCAAGAATTGGATTGTGCTGTATAGCCTAGCCTTTATTTGTTTCCATGCAGCCCACAAGTACAACGTAGATGCTTCTGGGAGAGTCTTTTCATTATATACAAAACATCCTGCAAACTCTAATTCACATCTCAGGTAAAATATGATTTGATTCACCAAAGATTCCCAGCTACTGAAACTCTGTGATGTGGAATTATATCAAAACTCAATAATATCTGCTAAAAGCAATGTGGCTGATGCTATAATTGATGCTATAAAAACTACTCTACTTTTCTTTACAGTATCTCTGTCCTGTCCATCTATGGTATTTCCCCAGCACACCAAGCCTTGGTAAGTCTTGTCAAATGAAACATGCCCATTAGCTGTATTTACATATAATTTGCATAACCATTATCACAACTGACTTGAAAAGCATTGTGGGTAATAGACAGCAGCAGCCCCAGGCTGGAGATCCTCATTTCCACACAGTATGTGTTTAACTGATAAAGAGAGAAGAGGAATGGATTTGGTGTGTGCTTAACCGATAAAATTGAGATGATTTTTACAGGGTTTCACTGAAATAATGACTTTTCCTTTAGAAGTGACGTAGCCAGTGAAACCCCACTGCATACATTAACACACACACACACACACAAACACACACACAATTTAAGATGTAAAATCTTGAATACACACTTTTCCATTGATGAAAACCTATTGTTTTAGCATTCTGTGTCACTTTTGTGAAATAACCGGAACAAATGCATATTGTTCAGCACACACACTTGATCTCAATATATAAAGCCAATCAAGAGGCTTATCTCGGATCTGTCTAAAGATTATTGTATCTGATCGTTGCAGTGATGAGTGGGTCGAGGTTGCTGGTGAAAAGCATTATGGGAGCAGATAGAGATCAAGCACGATGTGCCTCATGACTTTATTGGAAGGAGCTCAAGGATAAGATCATCAGATATTCCTTCTCTTAATACTTATTATTATTATCTTCCTCTATTCCTTTTTTCTCAAGGCTTCGGACAGTGATGTGAGGTGCTGCTGTGCTTGACCTTGACAGGATTATGGGTTTCAGCAAAGAGGCTAAAGAGGGTAATAGAGGTGAACCTCTCCACTGGGCTGCTGAGATTTTTATAAACCAAACACACACAAATGCCAAAGAAGGAAAACAGGACCTGTTGAATTCCAAATTTTGGTTGATGAACGGTGTTCATCTCGGCTGGAAACTGCACGTTTTCCCAAGAAGCCTATTTTGGAAATATATTTTACTAAAAAAAACATATTAAGAGTGAGACAAAAAAGGGATTAACCCTTGTATTACTGTATATTAGGTCTATTTGACCATTTTTGGGGTGTTTTGGAAATACTGGTAAAATTAAAAGAAAAAAAAAGTTAGAAAACAATCTCAACATTTTGTCAATTTTTCGTATTAAGGATCATGATGATCATTTTGTAAATCATGTCAGTTAATTCTCAGCTATCCTAAGGGTGCATTACCTATGTTAATGCATTAATGCTTTTATCTGAAATACGTTTACACTACTTTGGCTTAGTTAACTGCAGGTCTTACTGCTCAGAACGGATTTTTTTGTGCTGTTGTTCACATTGTTGTTTAAATGTGCCTGCCATCAGGTCTGTATGCTGCTCGTTTTAGCTTGTGTTCAGCGTTTTTTAACTATACCTCCTCTGACCACCAACATCACTGTTGTCTGCCATTGAGATTTTAATCTTCCTGCCTCCTCCAGCACAGAATTGTGACATCTGTCGCATTTCAATGACATAAAAATCACATGAATTGCAACATGGCTTTTCTGACTGAAGTTGCATTGCAAAACATTGGATATGTATCTAAATTAGGACCACATATGAAAGTGGTCTGGGCCTAATTTGAAAACATTGGATTTGTGTTGTCACAGGAAAATCAGATATGGGTTACATTTGGGTAAAAAACGCTGAACGTAAAAAACACTGATTGCATTGAGCACAACAAATGGCTGAAGATGAACAAAGGTCTTATGGTTTTGGAATGACACGAGGGTGAATTATTGACAGAATTTTCATTTGTGGGTGAATTAACCTTTTAATTTTATTTGGCATGATGTTAGCATGGTCAGCAACTTTCTGCAGGAAAATATGTAGAATGAGTGCGTTTCCACACTTCTTCTGTTCACAATGTTAAAACGTTTTTAAAAAATGTTTAAAAACATAGTTGCTATGCTGTTTAAGACAAAATGTTTGAAAGTAGATGTTAAATTCAACTTTAAAATTCACATGGTCCGTGATTTTATTTTATTTATTAATGTTAGGAGTTGTTCATGTTTTTGGTCAATTATATTGAATCCAATTAGGATACAATAAAAAACTGTACCCAGAATTTAAATGTAAATAAAGTAAATAAAGGACAGATTGAAAGGGAACTGCATTTACGTAAACAAGCGGTGGATGATGTCACGTTCTCCTGAAGGGTGAAAAAGAGACAGACAGGGATAGGTGTGGAAGATAAATGATGGAAGAGGAAAAAGGTGGGAGGAGATGGAGAGTGAGGGATGTGGTACCTCTGTTCAGTCTCCATTGTTGTGCTGTCTGTGTGAAGGAGGCCATTACCCTCACAAAGGAAACAAAGTCCTTTAATTCAGGCATTCAAGTAGACAATGCAGCCACTGCTGCAGGAGC
The DNA here is from genome assembly GCA_034779775.1 of Enteromius afrohamiltoni. Lineage (NCBI taxonomy): Eukaryota > Metazoa > Chordata > Actinopteri > Cypriniformes > Cyprinidae > Enteromius > Enteromius afrohamiltoni. Next base: position 15,374,304 of record JAUYWG010000050.1, read on the forward strand.
CTGCTGATAGAACGCATGTTTAACCCCGAAGCCTCCTACACGCACACACACACACACACACACACATAATCAAAACATACACAAACATGCATGCATGTGCACATACTAACTTTAACAAGCATATGCACACATACACTTAAAACCAAATCACATCACCCACTCATCATATTTATAATCACCATGTCTCATTTGTGTGCATTTGTTTGAGTAGGCTACCATATGCTAATCATCTATTTTGTCATTTTTATTATCTGAAGCTGTGGTAATTAATGTCTAAAACCAAATCTTGAAAAACCCAGCATTTTTCATCATGGCCATGCACACAAAATCATCATCTTCTACAACGAAAAGGTTCTTGTGACTGTTGATGAGAAACACTTTACCTGTACTTTCATTGTCACTGACACACACACAGATTGTGCTGAAAGATCTTCTGGCTGATAGTGTTTGACAGACTTAAATATGTGACTAATGTGTGATTCATTTCATAAAGTCAGCCATGACTCAAAATGAAAAGAATATTGAGCAGAACTGTTTAACTGTGTGTGTGTGTGTGTGTGTCCGCCTGCTGTGGAGTCATTTATCTTGGATATTTATTGATTAAAATATTAAGCTTCTGAGGTAAACAGGGTCAGTTTAATGTGTGGTAAGATAGATTAAAGATCTCTAGACCTGCACACACACAGCTCATTAAATGCAATTAAACTTTAGCACTGTAATAAGAGTAATTAGCTTTCAATGGAAATGAAGTTTTCAAAAAGTGACCCAGGTGGGACATGAAAAAACAAAGTAATACAAAGACATCCACAAAATGAAAGAGAGGTGTGCATGTTTGCAGAGTTGGAATTGCGCATCACTTAACTGCTCATTAAGTATGGATATTTTCAATATCGGAGGCTATTATCTTTGCCTAAATGGGCATATACCTCCCCACTAGTAAACAGCAGTATGTAAATAACTATGATTATTTATGAAACTGCATTGTGTGCATGAAGAAGGGGACTTTGGGGCACAACATAACACTTTTTACTTTCTCCATTTGTGTAAATTATATATTTATCCATAGTTAATTCACATTTGCCTAGTACAAATATGTTGCTTTGTTTCATAATTACAGAGTACATGTTTTAAGAAATAATCTAATTTTGGAGTTGAACACATTTCAACCGTACTTGGGACAACCCACATAAAAGAGCTGTACATTACTTGAAATAATGTTTACCGAACATTAAATATTGACTGTCAGACTTCCTTCACCTGTTTCAATAGCATAGTTTAATAATAGCGGGGGTACATTAACACAGTGTTACCCATCTTAACAATTGGTTAAGTGTTTACTGCTAGTCAGTGATCTACGACTCTGTTCATAAACTGGCGCTGCATTTAAAAACAGCTGACGAAGATTTAGCACTAATCAAAGAACCGGCTTTACTGATGAAATGCGCATAACATATCGTTCGATATATATCACCCAGCCTTATCCCCAATTACTGCTACATAGCTGCTACTACGGCAAGATCATTATAAATGAAAGCCAATGTAAAGAAAATGACAAAATATCACTGGAAATGTGTGCTGGGCCTACTTGCCTCTGTCACAGGAGTTACCGCGTGTTAGCCAGTCAGAGGTCTTGATGACGACTTTCTAATTGTGACGCGATATAGGTGGCGGGGCTACATGTTTACATGTACAATAGACCTTTCTCACAACTTCCGTATTTTGCACAGGAAATACGCAATTGCTGTGTAAACCTATTTCTGCCCCGGTATGCCGGTATGTTATAAAACCGGTAACCAGTTAAACAACAAAGATGGCGCAAGCATCGAGCAAGAGTTGTGGTAGTGTACTGGGCTGTTCTCGCAATGCCCGAAAGCAGCCTTATTTATCTTTCCACTCCTTCCCAGCTAACGAAGAAGAAAGACGAAAACCTCTAGTTTATGAGGCTCCTCGTTTTTCCTCTGAGACGGGTAGCATCTAGCCCTCACAAAAACCTGCCCATCTACTATATTTGATCCTATGACAAACAAACACACAAACATAAACACAGACATTGCCAGAGAAAAAAAAATGTTAACGGATGATGGCAGCATTCGGCTAACATTAACATTAGGCAATCGTCGCTAGCTGCTACAAACAAGACGTTCACTTGGACCAAAGGCAGACAGTGAATGTCATACTGTTTGTAACATCACGACCACGACTTGTTTTATTGCTTTAATAAAGTACATGTCCTCTATACTATCCATACATAACCCGCCCTAGGTCTAAGTGGACACACTAATATTTGTTAATATTAATATTATTGTTGATATTAATAATATCACATTAAGCGTTCACCCCTATAGAAGTCCATTACAAGGAAACAACTTAACATGGTTTAACATACCTTAACAATGACCAGGGGAAACCAAACTTTTGGGCAAATTTTATTTATAATAAAGACTTGCCACTGTCAAAAGAACAAGCTCTTATTTATCTTATAAAGTGAATAATAGCACGTTAAGCAGTGTTCTTATAATGGACTTCTATGGGGGAGAAATTCACTTTATTTGTTGAATATGGGCTTGTTCTTTTGACAGTAGTTAATGATTATTACAAGAAAGGTTTGACAGCAATTTGGGTTTCCCTCCTCAGGTTTTAGGTGCATAAGGCACATTAAGCGTTTTAGAAGCGTTGAAACTTGAAACTTATGTATAAACATTTATTTCCTTTATGCAGTTTGTTCCCATTTGTTATGGAGTTTCCCCAACGATTGTGAACTTTGGCAAACCCACGAGGGAAGCTTTGTAGAATCTCTCCATTTTTAAATTACCCGGCTTTTTGCTGTGTTGACATTACACAGGACACAGGTGGTCTGCATACCCAGCGACTGCGTATTTCCGGTTTCTGTGAGAAAGGTTTATGACAGTGTTTGTGGAAATCGCTTTAAAATGCGATCTGATATGAAAAAAAAGACTTAGATGTATATCATTTACTTTAATTTCTTAACAACAGTGATGGTGGCTAATTATGTGAAAAATTGGGATTGTGTACTTAATGATCTGTCGCGTTTTGGTTACCGTAGTTTTGTGAGGCCTTACTTTGTGCTAAAAGTTAGCATAAACTGTGAAACTTTTTTCCGTCTTCCTACCCTGCCATGTTTCCCGTTTTTTAACATTTATGAAAAGTAATCTCAATGTGACAAGGCGTTTGCTCCTGAATATTAATCCTGTAATACTGACGTGATAACTTTCTCTAAGCGTCCAGTCACGCGTTAACTAATAAAAATGCATGAGACAAGCAGTCAGCATAGCAGGAGCAGAAAGGAGTTTGTCATCTGGCAGAAAGCTACCATGAGCTTGCAGACGTGGTCAACACTTCCCTCTAGAGGTCAAAAGGCTAATAGCACTCAATTCTATTGACTCTGTCACCTATCCAGTGCAATTACCCAAGGCAATCTTACACTGGCAGCTGTCATTTAGAAGAGTGATAGTGCACTGATTCTGTCCTCCTAAAGCACCTGGGGTTAAGTACCATGCTTAAGGGCACAATGGCAGTACTGCTGGATTTTGATCTGTTACTCAGTTACCATGACCTGTGACTGGACCTTCACCCATGAATGATCTGGCAGCACACATCTCAGTCATCTGCTTTCACAAAGTTCATATTTACAATGATACACTCTGCCCTTTGTCCCCTTTGCTCTTTTGTGTTTTCAGTGTCTTTCACACACACACACACACACACACTGCTTTTCTAAAACAGCTCATTACCCACCTGTCGACTACAACAGTGTTGTTCTAATAGTCCAATTACCTCTCTCTCTCGCTGTATCTCATACTGAGAGAGAAAACAGCAGGGTATGGATCTTTCTGGAATTAAAGGACTTATAGTTTAAACTCATTAATCAGCTCCCATCACCCACAGTGATAACCCATTAGAAATCTGGATTAGACACACACATATATAGAGGTGACCTCAAACAAGGACAGGTGGCCATTGAACACATTATGCAAAATCACTTAAAGTCAATCAATGTGATTGGACAGCAAAGAGGTCATTGACAGCTGTTATGAGGTAATTATGTGTGACATTATTCCTATGTAATCTTGGCCAGCAAGCATAATTGAGACCCTGGACCACAAAACCAGTCATAGGTCACGAGGGTATAGTTGTAGCAATAGCCAAAATATATTGTATTAGTCAACATTAATGCCAAAAATCATTAAAATAATTAAGAAATTATCATGTTCCATTAGAATGTTTTGTAAATTTCATACTGTTAGTAATATGCATTGCTATGACAATTTAGATAATGTTTACATTTTTTATGAACGCTCAGATTCCAGATTTTCAGAGTTGTATCTCAGCTAAATATTGTCCTATCCTAACAAACTATACACCAATGCAAAATGTATGTATTCAGCGTATAGATAAAAAAGTTTCAAAAAATTGACCCTTATGACTAGGTTTGTGGTCCGGGGTCACAAATATCTTAAAGTCAATGAAATATAATTAGAATATCATCTAAGTATGTCAGAATATGGCTTGATGCTTCGTGTGCACTTGGCTATACAAAGTAACTCGACCCAACAACCTTAGTCTATAGTTAGAAAGTGACACAAAACACGCTTAGTCCAAATCCATTTCAGATAATATTTGAATTAGTCCTCATTCTTCATTTTTCATGTCCACCACAACACCACAAAAATAGCAAAATGCATGTGAAAATGTTTAGTTGCGATCATTTTTTTAAACTTGTCTGCCATGATATCTCTATGCATTGTTAGAAACCCATTCACATGCTGCTGCTGTTGTTTATATTGAAATGTAACGTCTCTTTTGAGCAAGTAGCTAGCTGCGTGAGAAAACACAAACTTCCACCCCGCCCCGAGTCCCGACAGTCCGTGGGGGAGAGAAGTCTAAACAGTTGCAATGTGACGCGTGGAGGATAACTTAATTTCAGATGGGAATGCAGCACCTTTCCAACTTACAGAGGAATTTATAAAGTCATGGAGCTTACACGGTAAGTGTAAACTTTCTTTAACTTATTTTTAGTAGGCTAAGGTATGGACTCTACTTAGGTGGTCTGAGATGTGGGAATGATTCCTTTTAGTGGGTCAGCGTCATTAAAGAGTAACATTCCTGTCAGTAGCTTTTCCGCTAAAATCTTAGATTTTTTTTTGGCGTTACTATTTTAGCGTCAACAATTTTAAACAAAACGTATTGTAATATACTATATTGGTATATAAAAATGTGGTCAAATGATAAATAATGACACCTATCTATTTTGTACCGTCCTGTATGGAATCTAACGCTAAGCGTTTGGATTTTTACGGTACTGTTGCTATGGTTACCACTTCCACCGAGCGCTATTTATGTTCGCATGCGAATATTTAGAGGAATCTGAATAACGTGTAATCTAACATGTCTTTGGTTGCGTAACACTATAATTATTCCCCCTCCACGTAAACCCTATTCTCATATTCCTGCAGGGATTAATTCCACTGAATTAAACTCACTTGGGATATTTGACACATTTTGTTTAAACTTTTGTGACTTCAATAAAATGCCTTTATACACAGTGTCATTGTGATCTTGGCCCAATGCATATGGCCCTTGTGGACTCAAGTCATCCACCTAACGGACATGTATGGGACCATCAAGTCTCCAAACTTTCCTGAATCCTATCCGAAAGAGATAGATCTTCGGTGGAATATAACTGTACCAGATGGATATAAAATCAGACTCTATTTTATGCACTTCGACATAGAGCCATCATACTTATGTGAGTATGACTACTTAAAGGTAAGTCAGTATTTACAAGTTACTCCTTTTTAACAAACCTACCTCTACTACTTTGTGTTAATACATCTTACAAAAGGACATTAACTTTAGCAGTTTTACTGAAGCAAGTGATATAATTCTGCCTGGTAAAAACCCTAATCAGGTTTACCCCATATTCAATTTAACGCTATTGTGGCCCAGTAGTGCATAACACAATGAAATCTGCACAACACAACAGAAACAAGCCCCAACACAACAAAATATCCACAACAAAAACAAAACAAGCCATGACATAAGGAAATTAACACAATACAATAGATACAAGCTGCAACACAATAAAATTGGCACAGTACAGCAGGAACAAGCCACAACACTGCCAAATTAGCACAACACAGCCAGATTAGTCCTATATGCATTGAGATTTCATTGTGTTCTTGTGCACTATAACGTGGATGTCTAAAAAAGAACATACTTTGGTACAGAATATATATATTTTATTCTATCAAAAGTTGCCCTATCTTGGTGTTGATTTCAAAAACTCTTGATTTCCGACAGTTAAAGAGCAGCTTGATCTGTCTAGACACACTCCCAGGCCTTTTATTATAAGTATCTTATTTCCAGTTCAGGATCTCATTATTTGAATGGGCGAGAATAGCATTTGACAGACAGGTCTGAGGCAGATGCCCTGGTACCCCGGGCGGATGGAGTTAACAGCATTTATTTCACTGGAGCCAATGTGTTACCCACACCACAGGGGGGCATATTCATATTCAAATACCCCAGTGGGTGCCACAGCAACCTGCTATGGTAACAAGCCATGGCAGTGGACCAAATACTGGGTGGCAGACAAAAAAGCCCCAAAATGTAATGACCTTTGCACACATACCACATCCAAATGCATTTGGGGATTTAATGTATAGGATTTCCATGCATTCTGTGTGACACTGCCACGAAATGCAACTTGTCCTGAGCTTGAACTCTTTTGTCCTTTTATGTGTTATTAACCTGCTTGTGCAACTCTTTTGCTCGAGGTGTGTCTGGGGAAATAGCTGTGCAATTGGGATTCTTGCATTGGCATAAGCATGTCTCCCACACATATTTGAGTTTAATTGCTGCATCTCTGTGTTTGTGGGGATATTTGTCTCCGCATTGTGCTCAGGAATTAATTGCCTACGGACATCTTTGGTAACCGTAGGTTACCCTCCGTTCACTGACACGGGTAAAGTAAACACTCAAGCTGGGAGCCAGATAAGAGGCACGTTTAGGGCTGTTTGTGTGAATGTGTGTGTGTGTTTGTAGAAGTACAATGAAGACTTGGCTGTGGTCTCGGTCTGTGGTGTTTGTGTGGATGACTTTGGTTTGATTGACAGCTTGGCTGTCTGCTGAATGTAATTGTGTTCATGTGCATGCCAGTTTTTGTGTGTGTGCAGATATTTTTTTAAATTGAGGGTTTGCCAGCATTCTTTTGGTTAATTTGTGTGGGTACATCCAAAGCAAGAAGATGGGAGTGTTTGAATTGTGTGGCTTTTTATATGTTCATGCAGGTATATTTAGAAAATGAGAGCATTTCCATTCCTCTGATTGTGCCGTTTATTCTCCCTGATGTTGTTCCAAATCAGTTTCTTCCGTAGAAAAAAAAAAAGCAGCATGAACATTTTGTACAATATCTCCTTTTGTGTACAACGAAAGAGACAAAGTCATACCAGTTTGGTGAAGGTGATTAAATTGTGCTATATTTCTTTCAGGATTCCTTGATCAATAGAAGTAGTTTTCATTTAATAATAGAAATCTGTTACCTCACACAGGTGTACTCAGACTCAGAAGAGCTGGCTGTGTTTTGTGGAAAAGAGAGTACAGACACAGAACAGGTTCCTGCTGATAATGTCATCACGTCCCCCAAGAACGTGCTCAGTGTGGCGTTCCGTTCAGACTTTTCCAATGAAGAACGCTACTCTGGCTTTGAGGCTCACTTTAGTGCGCTTGGTGAGTATTTGGAGTAACAAAACCGTCCATATTAATTTCAGTTTCCAATATCCAAATTGCTCGTTCTGTTTTTTTCTTCTTGCAGATGTGGATGAATGCAGAGACAGAAATGATGAAGATCTTGTCTGTGATCATTTCTGTCACAACTACATCGGTGGCTTCTACTGTTCCTGTCGTTATGGGTTCCTGCTTCACTCTGACAACAGAACTTGCAAAGGTAATATTCAAAATAGCTAAATTGTTCCATTTGAACCTTTTTTGTGTTATAGTTGAATTGTAACAAACTTGCATGTTCGATACTTTTCGTAAGTCACGTCAACCTAGTGACCCACTTGTTGCTTTGTAAACAAACATAATAGGTCGGTGCCAAACAGCCCGTTTTTACTAGAAGAGAAGTTTGACCCATTTCATATTCTCCTTGCTGCCAAAAGGTGGTAGAGTTGAAAAATTATTTATATGTGGCTTGATGAGGAAAATCCTTTAAGTCTCCTAATACTCCTGAAAATGTTGGTTAATCAGTTAAGTTAACATCACAACTAAAGAGATCGTTCCCTATGCATATGTGTGCGCACGACTGTGTGTCACCTAACCTGCTTATAAGTGCACACTAGCTGCATACTTACATGATGATATTTAATGAAAACCAAAGGCAATATAGCGGTGTAGGTGGGCTCTTCTCAAGCATTTGCTCTAAATTGCATGGATTTTTGTGATAAATCTTGTGCGATTTGGATTATCTCAGATTAGTGTTTGGAATTCCTATAAAGCAGTACTTTAGGAAAAACCTTGCAGAAGGTTGTTTTGAGATAACATTGTATAACTGAAGTAATTACAGATGTACACATATTTATATAATGTTGGCTATTTAAACAATTTAGCAATTTTATAATCATTTATGTTGTAGTAGCAGTTAAAATGTGTTTTGGAGTGTGTCTGGTTTATGTCTGGCCTTTGCCCCCTCCTCAGCTGATTGTAGCTAAGCACCAACGACTAAATATTTACATTGTGGTGGTCAGTGAGATGTGGATAAACTTGTGAACTTCAAACACCAGATTAGAACGGGAGCTTTTATCGCAGCTTCCATGCATTTTAATGCAAGCATAACTCTTATGCTTGAAGGATTTGTAGTGGAAGATTTGAAATGTGTTCATTTTGAAATGCTATACTGAATGATAGTGAATTATGTATGTGCGATTGTAATCATTGCAGTGGAGTGTAATGAAAGCGTGTATACCGAGCGCTCTGGAGAGATCACCAGTGCAGATTTTCCTAAACCGTACCCAAAAAGCTCTGACTGCACATACCGCATTGAGCTGGAGGAGGGTTTTCAAATCACTCTGGAGTTTGATGACACCTTTGACATTGAAGACCACCCTGAAGCCACCTGCCCCTACGACTTTATCAAAGTGAGAGTCCTGAATGTAATATGTCACTTAACATTATTATTCAATGTCCATAGCGTGTTGATTACAGTAGCTAGAAAACAATCTAGCAAGGAGCTTTGTTAATTACATATCCATTATATTTTAACTTAACCTGTTGTCTTAATTATCTAAGGGATCTTTGAATAAATCATGAGTCTTGAAGACTATTTTTGTTACACATTAATAGAGTAATGCATATTATACAGACACTTCATATTTAACGGTATTAGATTAGATTATGTGTTTTAATAAAAACATACAAGTTAGTCTGTGTGCTTTTTCAAAAAGCTTAGTTTTTTCCATCACTAATGGATAAATATAGATAGATTTGGTTGAAAAAAAAATCATAATGATAATGGTGCTTTATCCACAGATTAATGCAGGAGACAAGGATTTTGACCCACTTTGTGGTGAGCAGTCACCAGGGAAGATCCAGACAGGAAGTAACATAGTCAACATCCTGTTTCACAGTGACAGCACTGGAGAGAATCTTGGATGGAAACTCACTTACACCTCCACCGGTCAGAGACTGACCAATGCATATTAATATTAAAATGAATTGCATCATATTACTTATTTTTTGAGTATGGTACTACCGTGGCAAAGATGCTGTCATCTTCAGGTCCTGAATGCTCTCCTCTTGCGGTGCCCCTTAACGGACACCTGGAGCCTCTGCAGTCTAACTACATCTTCAAAGATCACATTACGCTGACCTGTGACCCTGGATACTCACTGAGATTGGTCAGAGAGAAGTCGCCATACACTTCTGCCGATAAAGCCAGTGACTGCAATGCAATGCAAGCTAGTGTTTTCCATCACACTAACACTCACATTCTCTCTTACAGGTTGATAAAGAATTTGAGCACTATCAGATTGAGTGTCAGAAGGATGGGAAATGGAGCAGTGAAGTCCCGCTGTGTAAAAGTAAGTCTATTAACAGACGCTCTAATTCTGTTTTCCTCCTGTCTTTTTTTCTCACTTGCCCTTTCTCTCTCTTTTCTTCTTCTTCTTCTCCTTGCTGCCATCAGAGAAGGAATCTCAAAGGAGGCATCGTTCCCTACCAAGCATTTTAACCAATCAGATACTGAGTTAAAATCTAAAAGGATTGGCATCTTCCATTATTGAACTATGACCGCACATTTTGGATTTAAAGCTTGAAATATACACACAGCACAATTGTTTTCAACACTGATAATAACAATGTTTCCAAATCAGCATATTAGAATGATTTCTGAAGGATCATGTGATGGTGAAGACTGGAGTAATGATTCAGAAAATTCAGCTTTGATTTTGACAATATTTCAGTTTTTACTGTGTTATTTATCAAATAAATGCAGCTTTGTTGCGCATAAAAGACTAGCAGAGCTTTGTGTTTCTGTTTAATATGCCAAAGCATTCTTCAGCCATATTTTAAGTATGTATTTTTGCTAGGTTTGCTTACCAGTTTACAACCAAGTTTAAGACTAGTCCTAGATTTAATGGAAATTTAGTTTGGGTTTGTTCAGGCCAAGCCTTAATTTGTGTATGTGAATAAAACCAAATCTGAAATCACAACAATTCTTACTCAGTTTTTTGTAGTTTTGAGGTTTGGTTCTGTAGTGAAAAAATGCATTTGATAAATACGTTGAAAAAAACAGAAAAGAAATGAATAACACTGTTTTTACTCTGAGTATACAAGGTGCATTTTTACTGGTAAACAATAATAATAAAGTTTTTAAAAAGTAGCACATATTCATTTCACAATTTGGTTCATTTTGAGACACAAACACGTAAATGTACTCAGACTTTCAGACAGGACAGACTACAAAAGTTCCTCACCTGTTGGGAATGGACAGAAGAGTGGACACTTAATGTTTGGTATGATTGTGATCTTCGCTTTAAATGGTTTATTTGTTCATCAAATTCTTTCCATAATACATCCTCTTATAATTCGGATTGCATGTCCTACTGTAAAATCCACCAATCACATTTGAGAATAGCTGTAATTATTTTTCTGTATTTTATGATTCATTCCTAACATCATGTGAGTCATACAGTTTTCATCTCATCCTGCTCAAATACAGTATATCCTCCCATCTAATCTATTAAACAAATAATGCCATACCTTCTAAACTTTTGAAGAATTTTAAATAATCTATTTTAATAAAAAAAAAAAAAAGCATAGATAAAACAATGAATCAAAATCAAATATTAAACAACCCAAAACCGTCATCCAAAGAATTAAAAAATGACTAATATAGCTCTGTGGCTTGACTTCTTTCTCATTATCTCCTTTAGTTGTTGACTGCGGTCCAGTGGAGGTAGGTCTGGGTGAGGTGATTTTTGAGAGTTCTGAAAACAGTACTGTGTTTGGATCCAGAATCCAGTACAGCTGCAGAGACTCTCTCCAGGTCAACAGTGAGTATTTCTTTGTCAGTCATTGATGCATTTACGTCAGGTCATATTAGATGTCACTGTGGATTTGACTCAGATTGACTTTACAGACACTTACACCTGTCATCAGAGCGGGGAATGGGTGAGTGAGGATGGGACGCCTCTGCCCACCTGTCTGCCAGGTATGGTGTGTCACTGACAGTCATTTATTTCAAAATAACTATTGCATTATTGAATGTCTATTTGGTTTTGTTTAGTCGTTTTATTAGAAACAGGACTTCTTGTTTATAGTTTTAGCACTGTAAAACTTACATGACTACAGTTCCTGCTATTGTTGTTTATGTATTTAGGAGATTTGGAAAGAAACTTGACTACCAATACTGAATCTCCACTTCCTACTCCACTAGCAAGCAGTCCTCTTGGTAAGACTCAAATGTAATGCTTTTGAAATGTTTCACCAGACCATGATTAAAATGAAAAAATTCTTTAACTGATAATAAATAAATATAATGAAATTATAATGAATATAAATATATTTCACCGTTCATAACTGACTTCAATGAACCTCAGCTTGATTTGATCGGGAAACATTTTTGTCAGTTACACATTTAGGTTCACTGGACATTATTACTTTTTCCTTACTTATTGTTTATATGAAAACGAAAAATAAAAATGTTGTATTTTTAAAAGATTTTTAAAAGGATTTTATACTTTTTCAGCAATAAAACATTAAATGAATGCGAAACTAAAATAAATTGTGTTCTTTTGAACTTTTTTCTTCAAATAATCTTCAAAGTCTTTTATCTCTATATACACATAACAATGTATTTTAGAAAAAAATAAAGGGAAAGAAAAGGAAAAAAAAGTCAAAATATTACATTGCTCTATGTATGTCAGCAGTGACTGCCAAATAGAAAATCATCAAAGAATTCAGATAAAATATTTGAAAGTTTCAAAAAAAAAACATATTTAATTTTTTGTAATAATATATTAAAATACTAATTAATTTTAGAATAATTTTTGAACTATCATGTCACACTGACTTCTGAAAAATCAACTTTGCCATATCAAGAATAAAACTTGTAAATATATATTTTTAAAAAACAGTAAATTAAAATGATCACTGTTTGTTTTATTTATTATTAATCAAATAAATGACCTGTTAACAGACCTATTATTTTTTTAATATTGTTTATTACAGGCCAATTTATATTAAATACAGCTGGAATACATGTTGAATAATAAAACTTAAAGTGAATGAAATATAATAATGATTTATATATCTATATAATCAAATTTCCCTTCAGCAAAGCACAAATGTAACTATTTTCATAAAGTGTTCCTGGGTTTTTGGGACCCTGTGTTTCTGTTTGCCTTAAGTTACTATGTATATCTATTTTAACTTTTTTGATTCAGCATGTGGTGAGCAGTCACAGCTCTTCCCAGCCCAGCAGAAGCGAATCGTTGGTGGGAGAACAGCGTCTCCGGGTCTGTTCCCCTGGCAAGTTCTGCTCTCAGTAGAGGATGTGTCCCGTGTCCCCGAGGATCGCTGGTTCGGCAGTGGCGCTCTCCTATCCTCTACTTGGGTTCTCACAGCAGCTCACGTTCTGAGATCTCATCGTCGTGATCTTTCCGTCGTCCCTGTGGCTTCTGAACACATCCGAGTCCACTTGGGCCTCACAGATGTAAGGGATAAGCACCATGCCACCAACCGGTCGGTAGCGAAAGTCATCCTCCATCCTCAGTTTGATCCTCAAAACTATAACAACGACATTGCTCTGGTGAAACTCAGCCAGGAGGTGGTGCTGTCTGCATTAATACAACCTGTGTGTTTACCAAGCCCTGGAGTTAAAGGACAAGCCCTGATGCCTTTGCCCAACACACTGGGTATAGTAGCCGGTTGGGGCATTAACACAGCCAACGCTTCTGCTTCCACCAGTGGCTTGACCTCAGATTTAGGCACCGTCTCAGAGGTGCTCCAATATGTGAAACTCCCAGTTGTGCCCCAGGATGAATGTAAAGCTAGTTATGCATCCCGCTCCGTCAATTACAACATCACAAGCAATATGTTCTGCGCTGGCTTCTACGAAGGCGGTCAGGACACCTGTTTGGGAGACAGTGGGGGAGCGTTTGTCACCCAGGATGCCCAGAGTGGGAGATGGGTGGCACAAGGACTGGTGTCCTGGGGTGGGCCAGAGGAGTGTGGTAGTCAGAGGGTGTATGGGGTGTACACTCGGGTGGCAAATTACTTCCACTGGATACACGGACACATGAATTTGGGCCACTGATGGTGAGGAAGTTGGAAAAGTGTAGTAGAGCTGGAAGTCTCTCCTAATTTTTTTATTTTATCTTATTTTACCATTCGTATCATTTTCCACAAACTCACTTAAAGCAAGGCAAGAATTACACACAGAAGTGTTCACAATCTTAGGCTAGCGGTTTGTGAGTTTATTTGTAGTACAGATGGTATGAACGTGCGCTGGCCGCTTGAGTCAACTAGAAAGAATCATATATTCATCAAAACAATAGAGTAGCATTTTACTCATCTCATTTTTGGCTCTCTGCTTGGGTCCTTCATCCTTTTTCAACATCTACTGTTATTTAAAACATACTATACTCTCACAAAATCATATTACCCTTCAGTACTGGTAAAGGTTTTTAGCCTTTGAAGACAGCATACATTTTACACTACGGTTTAAAAGTTCGGGGTCAGTAAGAGTTTTAAGGTTTATTATTTTAAAACAAAAATGAACGTTTTCTAAGACATTACAATTTTTTTTACCTATACCGAGTATTTTAATGACACCATAAATAAGGAAAATATATAATATACATCTTTATATTTATAAAGATATAAATCATTAAAAACCTAAATAAATTCATAGTTTTATACACCGATCGTAATGTAACAAATGTAAAATGCGTAGGAAAATGGTTACACTCCTAATAAAAGCCACTAGACAGTTATATAAAAACTGCACTGATATACGTTATATTTGCACACGTTGTAATATGAATAAAATAAATGTTTTAAGAAACCTGGTCCATTGCTTGCTTTATTTATCTAACGCTGTGTGATAGCTTACTCGTATTGGTTTTTATCTGTCAACTTATTACCCACAAAATAAGATTTGGCTTTGATTGCCTTCATTTTTTATTCCTGAAGTAGGAATAGAAGTAGGCTAATTATTTATTTGTAAAGTATCTACACTTTTAAGTTATTATAAGGGTGATCAACCAAAATGATCAACACCAAACAGATATCAATCATAAAGTATTTACAAATGAGCACAAGAATCTCATTTATTCTGCACATATTTTAGCAGCTTGCAGTAATTAAGTTGAAATAAGACAAGATTGGACAGATTGGAGATTTTCATCTGTTTTATTGTCAAGGCTGAACAGCCTCCAGTCAAAGTGAGAAAATGACAATAGTTATAGCCTATTACAGCAAGCGAGAAGTTGTGAGGCACTGGAGTAAATATTGTGCAATAATGGAAGCCGCGAGCTGATTACTCTCTGATTGGCTAATGCTTCTGACATCATAAACGGAGCTCATTTCATGAAAGCAATACAGTTTAGATGTTGAATTTATGTGGTGATGAGTCAGAACTGGACATTAACAGTTTGATCGGATATTAAAGGTCTAAATCAGTAATCAATGAGAAAGAACAGCTCTGGAGCAGCGATGATTAAAAGTGTGTTGAGAAGGCTGACATCTTTCAGTGGTTAGCGAGTTGTGTCGGCTGGTGTGCTTATCATGCATATAATCTACCTGCGATATTACCCTCTGTGGAACAAAAGAACAAAACAATTATACTTATATGCTAAACACATGGTATATTTAGTATGCTATTTCCATTTTATAATCCAGCAGTTAACCATCAACAAGGTGTTTCTGTTGAACTTTGGTACCTGTTTGTCGGGGCGTGGTCAGAGGCGGAGTCTATCCTCTGTTGCTGGGGAGACGGCCTACGCTAATCCGGTCGAGTGGAGCGCTGATTCGTCGCCGCGGCAACTCAGCGACCTTTCTGCTGACGTAATGGCAATACAACAGCAATTTTACTGTTTTGTCGCTCACTCACAATCATTGATTGTGTTTTTACTTCACATGCTGCCTGGTGGAAAGACTCAGAAACGAAACCAAAGTAAGTATTGTAATAGCATACTGACATACGACTCTTAAAGGGATAGTTCACCCAAAAATGAAAATGCGTGGTTCTAGCACTAGAATACTTTTTGGGGCAGTTTCCTGAACAGGGTTTAAGACTAGTCCTAGATTAAAATAAATGCTAGAGCTGTCTAAAATGGAAAAAGCTTGCACTGACGTACCTTAAAATACATTACTGCCATTGCTTGGTCTTAAAATGCTCCCAGGTAATGCTTTTTTGTAAGACATGTTTCTAAAAACTACTTAAATGTCCTAAATGAACAAAGACCTAGTCCTGGCTTAATCTAATACCTGTTTGTGAAACAGGCCCTATGTGTTTAAAGGAAATTTATTCAACAACTTTATTCAACAATCGTCCTAGCCCCATTTTAAAGAGTATCATACGGTGACCTCAACGCGCTGCAAACAGAAAAAAAACAGCACGTGCAAACAGAAGAAAACACATGCAAACAGTAAAAAACGACAACACATTAAGAAAACATCTTCATCGGTTTGACAACACAGGCGTTGCAATTCTCGCAACTCAACCAAACACAGAAACGTGCTGCAAACACAGAAACACGCTGCAAATAGCACGGACCACAACGGAAATGTTTCAGAGGGACCTCAAAGTGACGAACCCATCTGAGAGTAACTCTAGCTAACATGGCATTAAAATTATGCTTCACAGTTAAGTGTGTAATTTGTCAGATTAGTCTGGATATTAATATTAATAATATCCAAAAGACCGTATGATCAGGTTTATTAAAATAAATACAAAAAAACTCTCCTTTTAGTTTAGTGACAACACCTCTGCTTTGACCAAAAGCCACTGAACAAATAATCAGGTCCCAGATGGGTTTGTCACTTTTTGAGGTCCTCCTGAAACATTTCCGTAGTGGTCCGTGCTTTTTGCAGCGAGTTTCTGTGTTTGGTTGCGTTGTGAGAATTTGCAGTTTACATGTGTTTTTTTCTGTTTGCACTGAGCTCTCTTTGCCACCGTAGTATCACGGCGCATGTAAACAACATGTGCTGCTGACCTATAACACACAAGTGCTGCGCCTTGTTTACGTAAATGGTGCATTTCCACTTCAGCATCAATTCTGCTCTCAGTGCCGCTGGCAATGCTACAATGTTTTTCACCTAATTTTTGGGTGAATTATCCCTTTAAAATGGCCATTTTTAAATTGAATGTGGCTTCCTGGGTTATTTCACGTTATTTCACTTCCAGATATTTTTAGATGTACGAAACAACTCATTGTGATGTTTGATATTGCAAACTAATGTTTGTTATCATATTATTTTAATGTATTGTCATAATTATAAACTTTTTTTTTGGGGGGGGGGGGGACAAATAGCTTTACCATTAACTGTGCTTTGTTATTCTTCTAGTTATTTATCAATCTGAAGTCTAGATAGTTTTCGAGTTGCTCCCTTGGGTCAGATTTTTCTTTTAAACCCACATTTGTTGGTTTGTTGTCATATTTCAATTTTTGTCTGGAAAACTGTGGAAGTCTAGTAACATAATCTATCATAGGCTTTCAAGGTGAATATCTCCTGGGGATCCATTGAACAGTCACATAACTACGCCGTGGTTTTCATGAGCTTTCATGTGTTTATCAGGCTCATGACAGATGGACTCGGGTGTTGAGATTTGATAATGCATTGCGTGGTGTTTTCGCTGCTGTTCTTGGCTTCTGTCCTGATCTTATCAAGTGCCGAGGATCATTTAGATAGAGCCTTGTCAGAGCCTCAGGCCATGCTGAGTAACACTGCATGTTCCGTCCAGCAGGGAGATCAAATCATTCACAGAGATAAAACAGTTTTGATCATTGACTGGAAGTCTGACGCTACAGCCATCAGCACAGTTGGACTGTCCATTCCCGTATATCAGCATCAGACTCTTATTATGTCATATAAAACCTCAATCCACACCACAGTGACTCCACCCAAGAAATAGAAGTAACTTTAACTGTGGGCTGCAGACAAAACATTAATTGCACTTAGTGAACTGTAAAAGCACAAACAGGCTCACACAAAGCTATCAAACTGTGCATGACAGACTGCAGCCAATAAAAACTGTACATGTTCGAGCCATCGCCAGTCAAAGCTACCTATTGTTCATCATCTGTTCGGGATCATTAAATCACAAGTGTGTTTTGGGGTTTTTTAGGCTTTAGTTCAGAGCTAACAATAAAATTGCAGTGCTATTATTCTGTTGGGACAATATGACATATAAAAACAAGCAAAAAAGAACCAAGGTATCAATTAGAAAATATTTAACATATTTCGAAGTATTATTTACTTAATAATTATAAATCAAAATCTTTATTTAATAATTATTAATTTGAATTCAGTATTGTTGTTTAATATTATTATTGAAGAAATATTTGTATAATAATAATCATGCTATGTACATTATTTCACTGGCTAACGAGAATAATTTTTCTTTCTGTTTCCAAATTAAAAGAAAAGAGTTTCCTTTTGCTTGTTTCTTACTTCTGCTTGTTGCTTTTGGGATCCATGGTGCTGATTGACAGGCGGTCAAGAGGTGTGTTGGATCCAGGGAAGCTACGTTTCCTCTTGGTCTCAATGACATCGTTCTCCAGTCGGACCAGCTTGTCGTGCAGGAGGAGTTTAGCACTCACGGCTTCTGAGGTCTTCTGCTCAGGCTGGCCTCGCTGGACACTGTGGCTCTCCACGACAGATGGTTCCACATGCTAGAAATGCATGGTGTTATGCAAAACTGTCTTAATCAGTTGCACCAGTTTTTGTCTTCCTAAAATCTTTATATCCTCTCTGATGGACAGTTCATCATCAAAACACAATTTAAAAGTGGTAGATTGGTTTTACATTGGTTCTAGCTGAACCAAGCTAGATATTTATGGCCCCATGTTCACTGGGTCTAGTGGATGGATACGGTTTCAACCTTTATCAAGCAGCTTATATCTGGTCAGCCACCTTGGTCTTGCGCAAAAACAGCGAGTCCAACTCAAGAACATTTAAAATGCAATTATAAAGTTATCTTATTTCCTATGAAGAAACAGGAAGTGCGACAGACTGGTTGACCCACTGGGTCATTTCTTAGACAGGTAGCTCTTGTTTTTAAGGAGAGAGTGATGGTTGCCTCCTGCAGAGGCTCGCAAGGGAAATCCTTTCTGTATTTATAGAACACTCAGACAGATTATCTGGTTTAACTTAAACCAGTTTGCCTTATCAAATACATAAAATCTGTTTTTGTGTTTCTGAGGACCGGTAGAGAACTTCCTCACATTATTTTCTCTCTCTCTCTCCCTCTCTCTTCTCTCTCTCTCCCTTTCTCTTTTTCATACAGAGTTTGTGTATTTATTTATATATCAGCGACACCTGGACTCACCTCTGATCTTTCTTGGGGTACATGAAGACTATCCGCACTGCAGTGGAACAAGGTCAGTGTCAGCAGACCGGAGAGCAGCACACAACCCAGCATCTACAATACAATTAACAATGTTATTATTATGTTTATTACCAATTATTAAAAAAAAAAACATTGACAAGGGTTTGGGTTCTTGAATTCTCATTTGCTCAGCTAGACTGCTTTGATTTGATAAAAATCAGAAATATTATTACAATTTAAAATAACCGTTTTAACATATTTTAAAATGTGATATATTCCTTTGTTGGTAAATCATTACTAGTCTTCAGGTGTCACATAATCCTTCAGAAATCATTCTAATGTGCGGATTTGTTTTTTATTTTGGAAACTTTGTGTTTCTTTTCTCAGGACTTCACTATCTGTTTTAATGCGTCCTTGCTAATGCAATTTAATTTATTTAAAAAAGTAGCATATATATATATATATATATACCTAAACATAATTACAGTGATTACAGTTTTTCTGTTTCTGGGTCAGTGCATTGTCAATTGAGTGTGACACACACTTCAGCTTTAGCACCGTATTGAATTACTGTGATACAGGGCTGTGTTTACATTCATCCAGACTCCATCTGTGAAAATACACTCTGACTGGGCGGTCCGGCAGCCGCGAGAGTGTGAGAATGCTTCTAACACACACCCTCTACACAAACACATGAACTCAGCCCAAACACACACTCTGACCTGCACCCCTACCTGTGTGTCCCCAAAACACACTCTTATCCACACTCACAAAAACATCCTCACGGCGGGACTGCACGTGATGTTACTGTAGTTTGGCATCACTTGAGTTAATGCTTTATAGTGATGAATTGATTTACTGTAAATATATTATGAGAACACTATTGCCTTAGCTCTTTTAATTTTTTGATTTCTAAAACCACCTTATTTATATTATGATGCTGCTTCGAATCGTACATTTTGACTGCCGTCTGCTGGCAGATGTGTTCATTACAACTATAGAAATGACATTTTAGTGACACTTGTGACACTTTCTTTTAAACATAATCTATATTTAAATTACTTATATAGAATATAAATGAAATACATAGATAATCCAGTGACTGGTAAAAAAAAAACACCTCTACACATCTAAAGATAGATGGTTAGATAGCTTTAAAGTGTGCTAAATGCAAAAATGTTAATGTAGATAATACATTGTTAAAAAGAGTTTAAGTTGAAAATAAAATACAATTTATTTCTACTTTGAAATTTCATGTTTAATTCAATCTGTTACTTGCAATTTGTTTGTGACGTTTAAGTGAAACGTGTTTCTAGTACATTTTCGTTTACAGTATAGATAGATAAGATAAACAAAATACATTTAAGATAGAGAAAAAGCTAAATGTTGTATATCTGTACATTTCTGTAATCCATGATTCTGTAACACATTATTTGTATTTTTTTTTACAGATGTTTACCTTATTTTCTCACCAAATATGAACACCTGCCACAGTATTTCCTAGAAATGTTTGAAAGAATCTTTTGCAGGATTGCAAGGTATCTTTAAAAACTGCCCAGTAATGCGTTTCCACCTATCATTTGACCCCGGAGTGTCCCGTCCTTGGCATTTGAGGTCTGGTGCGCTGACCAGATGCGGCCCCTCTCCTGCTTCACGACTGGGGAAATGCATTGTCCAGCAACATGGGCTAACTTTAGCATTTTCCGTCCCCAAAAATAAACAACTCCAGCCATCTCCCATTGCCCACACACACTTCACTGGACACCCTGCTTGCACACACACACACTCGCTCTCTCAAAGACACTTTCAATGGTTCTCTGATACCAGACATGATTTCACACCTCTGTGTCACTATTGCAGCAATGCAACATCAACAGGATGTTTCCGATACTGGTTCATCAGTAACCCTGGAGCTCAAACAAATTCGCATTTGCTTATCAAACAGCAGATTCTGTACCAAATAACCAGCATTATTCTACTGCGACTCCTAACAAACGTCTTCAAATACACCTGTCTGCTCACCTTTCCACACATACTCACAAAGCCCTGTAGGAACATTTCTCCAAGGCTCCTTACCTTTAATCTGATTCGGTTTCAGTCACACGGGGACGGACAGATGGACACCGTGCAGTTCCTGGAATTTCTCACGTTCTCTGCCTTTGCTGGTTCCTGCTGTTGTCTTTCCCGGTTTTATAGGCTCTCGCCGGGAATCTCCACTCCAATCGGTGGTCGCGATTGCTCTGACATCATTTCTGCAGGTTTTCCACTGTGGCTCGCCCTGAAGCCGCTCTCCCCAACTCTCTCATCCTCATTACGATTACAAACTAATAGCAACCCGAGGGAGCAGCTGGACACGTTTGAATGTGCGTGTCATTTCTGTCTCTTTCTGTCATTCTTTCTTGGCCAAGAGTGCCTGGAAGGTCATCTTCTAACTGAGAACCTGCTTTGTTTCCACAAGTTTGAGAGAGTGTGTGTGTTGGAGGACAGTGTGTGGGTAGGTGGTTTATCTATCTCTGGTGTGCAATCCTTTCTCTCTGGTGTATAAACTACACTGTATCTGGCCACATGAGTGTGCGCACTGATGGTTGTTGATGACCTGCATCTTGTAATTCACTCAACTTTTCGCTCGGCCTGAGAAAGTTAGATGGTGTTAGGTTGTGAAGAGTTCCCCAGCAGACTGCCTGTTCTCACACTATATTTATCTGCACACACAGTGCTCATCTCTCTTTACTCCCACTGTTAAATAAAGAGCAGACCGGGCAGGCCTGTCTACCACACCAAAATTTCCACAGAGACCCTATGATGATCCCTCTCTCTCTCTCACACACACACTCTCTCTTTCTCACTCGCTCACTCACTAAGATGTTTTGGAAAATCAGAGGACACCAAAGAGGGGAAGCCAGGAGACGTGCATGTGTGCGTGTACAGATACAATCGGTGTCTTTGTCTGTACCAGAGAAAAATTGTATTGCTCTTTTATCACTCAAGAGACTCAAAGGGGTTCACGGTTCAATTTGTTACTCCAACAATTCCTGAGGAGAAATAAAAATAGCAAAAATGTTAATTAGACAGTAGAAAAATAGACAACAATTGTCATTCAACAATAACTGACAAGTACAGTAAGAGCAGAGAGCTAAAATGTGGCTTACATAGCTCAGATTACTTAGTTTAAGTGTAATTTAATTAAAAAATCTTTAGTTCATACTGAAATCTCTTAATTGCAAAAATCTGAGTGAAAAATGCTTAAGTTCATACTTGAATCTTTGATGTTTGATCGCATGCTTTAAAATTTTGGAAAATCCAATCATTGTTTGAGACTCCAAATTCAGATCTCTCCTGACTTAAAGATGTGATGTAAAAGAAAGTATTTTATCCAAAAATTGTTAATTGCATTGAGGCAGATCAGAAAGCAAATGTAAAGTCGAACAGAGGTGAAAAAAGTATAGTATATATCACAAGAAAATGAAATTACATATCAACGTACATGATGTTTTAACTGCAAGTTATGAGGTTAAATAGAAAAAACATTTAAAACATGCACGGGTAAATTATTCACAAGAAAATCCATAACAAGGATTTAGGAAACTTTATTCTATATCAACTTTAAAGCAGATGTGTCCATTTTATGTCTATCTAATCTCATTGCAGTCTAGAAGCAGCAATTATAGTAGCAATGCCTCATTTGTGAACGAATCATTCTTTTGAATAAGATAATTCCAATGACTCGTGTGATCCAGTTCGCAAAACCTAAATGATTCATTCACAAATTACACTGAATCAGTTTTCAAACTCACTTACTCAAGGATTTGAGTTCAGCTCAGTAGAAGATTATCTTAAACTT
>JAUYWG010000050.1:15400833-15425443 GCA_034779775.1 Enteromius afrohamiltoni
TAAAAGTTGCTTAAATATCTTAATTTAACTAATGCTTAGTCCTGGCTTAAGCTAAGCCCCGTTTGTGAAACCGGGCCACAAGGTTTACGTCTAGTCCTAGACTAAATGTAAATCTGACAGAAACTTGCACTGACTGATCTTAAAACATGTCGGTGCCTTTCTTTTATCTGAAGTTGAACACCATTAATGTTTTTTTTCTAATGCATGTTTATAAAAATTACTTAAATGTCCTGGTTTAGGTTAAACCCTGTCTATGAAACCAGGCCTTTATTTAAAAGTATTGTTAAAAGTAAAAGTAATTGTACATATTGTTCTAAAATGTGCAATAATTATCTATTCTAATGTTCAAAATATTATTAATCTACCATTTGGAAATACTTGCATTTAGCATTAAATTGATCAAAAGTAACAGTAAGGATTTTTATAAGGTTACAAAAGATCCTAAATAGAAAATGTGTAATTTCCACAAACATATTACGCAACACAACTGTTTTTATCATTAGAAGTAATAATAAATGTTTTTCTTAACAGCAAATCAGCATATGATTTCTGACGTTTTAAATATATTTAAAATATATATATATATATATATATATATATATAAAATATATAACATTATTAAACATATATATAAAATATATTAAAATATATTCAAATGTTATAAATGCTGATAATATTTCACAATATTATTTCACTGTATTAATAATGATTATGACGATTAAGATTTTTTTAATTATAAAAATTAATCTCAAAATATAACTGTTTTTTATTTTCTATATGCATATTATTTATCTTATGCAGAGAAATTGTACATTTCCATTGACTGATTTACATTATTATTTGCTACTTAAAAATACTAAAATCCAACTCTCAAACTAACCAGCTTTAGTTGAGCGATTGAGATAATAATAATATATGACATAAGCATTGATCATTTAGTGTTATTCATGATGAATGTAAGTTATAAAAGAGAGAAAAGAGAAAGTGAAGGATGCATGTGGTAAAAGTGTCAATAATAAGAGAGCGTTTCAGTAGAAAGGGAAAAAGAAGCAAGCGATTAGCGTGACACACTTTTTCCCAATCTGAACTCATAATCACTTGCTCCAAACCACTGGGGACTGAGTCCACCTCACAGACAGAGAGAAACAGAACGAGAGAGTGAGAGAAATGAGGATGACGCTCGTCACCCTGGAAACGGGCAGTGGTTACCCCAGTTTAAGGTAAACTTCCCGTCCACCCACCTTCCCACTCCATCTCTCTGCTTCTCTGGGAGGAAATTGGGGTTATGCTCTCACCAGAGCTAAAATCTAAAGTTTCCCCACATTTATTCTGAGGGGAAGCAAAGCTAGAGCAGTGCCTCGGGTTACGGCCCAGACAGAGAGAAAGACACACAGAGAGAGGTGAGGATGGAGTGAAGGGAGTCGAAGGGTGAAGACAGGAGAGAATAAAATCTCAAAACTGTTCAACAAAACATGTGCCATTTGTATTATTAGCTGATGCCAATGTGTTTGTACAGATATTTATCTAAACTAAATATAGTTATTGTTTCTCTAGAAGTCCTATATGTCTGAATTTTGATGAAAAAAAGGGAAATTAAATATAAATTCATATAAAGTTTGGGGTATGTAGGATTTTTTGTTTGTTTTTGAATTACGTATTTTATGTTAACAAAAGCTTCATTAATTTGATCATAAATATAGTAAAAACAGTAATATTGTAAAAAATATTATTACAACATAAAAAAATCATATATTTGAATATATATTATAATGCTATTTATTTTCATGATGCAAATCTGAATTTTTAGCAAGTTCATTGTTACATGATCCTTTAGAAATAATTATATTTGGATTTGCTCAAGAAATATTTCTTCTTATTATTAATAATATATTATTATTAGTTTTCCCCAAAAATGAAAATCATCCCATGTTTTACTCACTCACAAAGCATCCAACCATTGACCTTCTTTCAGACAAATCCGCACACAGCTCCGTGGGGGTGAAAATAGGCTTCCTGTAGTGATTGATGCATTTTTAAAAATCCATATTTAACGTTTTATTATGAATGCCTGCACTGCATTTGACTACTTTTGGATGATTCAAAAAAGAAACCTGCCTACTGCCATTCAAAAGCTTTAAATATATAGTAACTCTGATTGGAGTTCTCTAAAAGAAGAACGTCATATACACCTAGGATGCCTTGAGTGCGAGTAAAACATGAGAAACATGAAAACATTACATACTAACCCTTTAATGCATCTATGTTGAATAAAAAATGAAAATATATTAATTTCTTTTGACGGAATGTTTCAAATCTTACAAAGGTCATGAACCTAAAAAGGCATAATTTTATAGAATGCCCCAGGAATCGAGGAATGAGAAGAAATGAATGAGAAGAGAGAGAGAGAAGGTGCAGTCTGGGTCCTGAGGTTCATTGAAGCGTGTGATTGCACTCATTGTTGAGTAAACATCAACTGACAAGGAAAACAGTAATGCTTCCTCTTTCCCAGAAGCCCACTAGGGCTTCTCAAAAACATTGAAGAACCACAGCATGTTGCTCCAGAGCCAATCAGATAGCTCACAACGTGTGAGGGGAATTTTGAGTAGAATTTCAGAATAAAGATGTGCACATGATCGACGGTGGGCCTGAGAGAGAAGAGAAGAGTAATAAATAAAGTTTTCCACAAGAGGTGAATCTAATGCATAGTGCTGATTAGAGCAGAGGTCATAATGCGTCAATATGATCGTGACTGTAGTATTGTTACATTATGGCATCATAAAATAATTGCTGCTTATGGTAATTACAGAAATTGCACATAAATGATCACGTGATCTTTTAGAATTCACTGATTGGTGCTAAAAACATTTCTTATTGACAATGCTGAAAACAGTCGTGCTGCTTGTAAGATACGTTTATACTTACAATAATGTTACAACAACATATATTTTTAATAAATGCTGTTCTTACAGCATTTCCATTCATCAAAGAATCCTGAAAAAAGTATATATACTATATGAAAAAAGCGAGCACCAATGATAAATGAGCAAATCTGAAAAACAGCAATAGTAATATTTCATAAAATTGCTGTTTTTACTTTACTTTTTGCAACAACTATCATCAACCCAAACATCTAAGTGCATAACTTAGCTCAAAAAATGTACATTGTGGGCATTCTCTTTAGCAAATGTTGAAAATATAGTTTTGTCAGTGTGACTAAATTGTTCCCGTGCAAAAGCCAGACAGAAGTTTATACGTGTGTATATGTGACACCTGGTATTTATCACCTTTTTGATCTTGTGGGGACATTTGTTAGGGGGGGGGGTTAGGTGTAGGGTCAGTGTAGGACAATAACACATACAGTCTGTACAGTATAAAAACCATCACGCCTATGGAATGTCCCCATAAAACATGTAAATCCAACGTGTGTGTGTGCGTGTGTGTGTTAGCGTGTATTAAATCAACATGTGCATCAGCTTTAGATGGTTTATGAGCCGGCTTCCTGTTAGCTCTTTACTGGTGGGGACTGATTTGCATTGCAAACAGTGAAAGGCCACAGGGCAACTCTCTGAATCACAGCCACAATCAGTTGTAAACAGCTTTACTGACACACAGTATAATTTATGAAGTGTGTTAAAGCCCTCAGTGCTGCCAATCATTCTCTCGTCTCCCTGTCACGGACACATGCTCACACATACTTAGAAGATGTAAAACGCATTGCTGTTTCATTCAATATACCTAATAAAAGTTTTTTGTGACAACTATACATACCTGTTTAATAGGAAATTCTAAAGATTTGGTGGTCACTTAAAATTTCTGTTTCATAAAAGAAAAACACAATAAAAGTATTTTGTGAAACAGAATTCATTTCCTACATTTTTTTTAAAGTGGTATATTTGTTAATTACAAACTGCTCAAAGGCAATTAGATTTGCAAAAACATCCAAAACACTGCAATTCATTCATTCATTTATTTCATTTAGAAAATGGCTTTTGGCGCCCTCTAGTGGTTACAAATTGGTTAGGTATTTAGAAGATTGAAATTTGTCAAAATGTGTGAATTATTGTGGCAAATGTTATCAAAAACGTTTAAAACAAGTATTTTTTTTAATGTAGAGATCCTATTCTGCAAACTATATAGCTAACGTTAGCGTTTATTTAATGCGCCCTGACAAGCTTTTTTGTTAGCCTCTGTTAGTTTGTTTTTCTTAAACATAAAATATATCATATTTACATAAAACTCAGCCTTTGAGATTAGGGGTTATATAAGGGATTTACGATTCCCTTAAATCCCCCATAATTCGTAATATAAATCCACTGATATAATATACGGTCTACTAAATTGCAACTAAACTTATTTTGTCCTCTTGTTTTGTCAGGGTGTTGGATGCAGAACTTGTTTCCACCAGCAGATGGCCCCATATCACTGCTACCTCGTACTAATGACATTTCATTCATGTTGTGCGAGTGTGTGCACGTCTGCATGTGTCGGGAACGCTTCCCATAAGGTTTGTAAAAGGCTCGTAATTTCTGGATTGGTTCCTTTTTCCTTTGAATCTTTTTTTGTCCTTCCCTTTCTCATGTCACCCCTTCAGGCTTGGCCCCTATCCAGATCTAACCCTTTTAAATCTGGCACACTTGGTGTCCAAGACACACACACACAAACACACACATTCACAAATTTTAGGGTCCAAGCCCTAAAACAAACATACACACATTTGCGCAGCACACACACACCTAGTTCAGATACTTGTACACAAAATGGACATACAATATTGCCTATATGCAATAACATGAAAATTCTATACAATACAATGTTTATATCTGTTTTCTTAATCAAGCTGAAGCAATAACAGAGATTGAGCCACTATAAAATAGTCTGATAACTACCCTATGCATTACTTTGAAACGTCTACCTTACATATAAAATTTAAAGCGTTTTTGTTGAAATTTTAGGTTTTGATGTTTTGTTTTGAAGTTGCTGCAAACTAGGACTTATCACAGACTGAAGGTTGCTCAACACTATGTAGGTGCTCCAGTTGGGATGGTTGCGATTTGGACTGGTTTTGGGTCTCATTATGGACTGGAAAGTGGGTTATTTCTTGGGCTAATGGGGGTGCAGCTGGGGTCCATGCCAGGGCCCCCTCGAAGCAAGAAGTGCACAACAATCAGGAGCTCTGATTGGACAATGGGGTCATCATCCGAGCAACGCTGACAGCCGGTAAAGAGATACACGACCTCCCTCTGTCCTGCTCTCTATGTACTTATCTTTCTTTCAGTCATGAACTGGGTTTATAACTTTATATTTCTGGGGTTGGGGGGGGGGGGGGGGGGGGTATGGGGGACCTCACTCCAACTACACAAGTTCTGTGTTTGTATGTTCAGACAAAAGGGGTACAGACCCCCTCAAAAGACCCCCAAACGTCTGAACTCACTCAACTTTCTCCCCTCCCTTTCTGCTTTCAACACACACATATACAACTATAAAGTGAGGTCACCTGTGGTCAGTAAAGCAGAATAGTCCACTAATAGCACACGTATAACAATCATAAATGCATATACGTTAATGCAAGGCATTTCCTCATTCTTTGATTATATTCTTAAAACAGTGTATTACCGTGTAATACCATTTGGCATTTTTTACCTTTCATGCAATAAGAAATTATAAAATCGAAAGTAAAATACTGATCAGTCTCAAATAAATGCTGTTCTATTTAAAATTCTATTGACTGGAGAATCCTAAAAATGTGCTTTATCACTGATTCCACAAAATATTAAATTATGTTTATAAACAAATTTTGGGAGAAGCACACACAAATGATTAATCATGGCTGACACCTCGTTCCCCAATCTGATTACCATATCAGAGCTTGATTTTTTACTTTAAATAGAGCAAACTCCCCTTCTCTGGTATCTCGTTTTGCTTCAAGATCCATTCAAGCAAAATGTGAGACTCCGAATACTCCTTGCATAATTCCGAGCCTGTCGGTGACATTTCTCGAATTCACAGTATTAATAGCCTTATTCCAATCAAAGAATTCTCTCTCAACAATCATGATCGCTATCAAGCAATCGCTATGATCAAGCTGGCCATGGAGCATGGATAGCAAAGGTGAATATAACCTCAGCCTAGTCATGCCTAAACACCCTGACTTTTACCATCTCTTTGGCATCTGCTGGCAAAAAATTTATCGCATCCCTCCCAAAAGAGAAAGTTGACAGAATCATTTTGGTAGCCTCAAACCTCATAGCTTACCCTCATTGTTCTAAGTGCAAAATGTTGTCAGCTCTTGGGCATTAAAAAATTTTGCATATGCATAAATCCACAAATCCGCCCTTTCATTTCCCATTTGCTCACCCTAGCCTCTTCCGCTATCAATCTCGAAGACCAAATAGCGTTAACCGGCCCTTGCCTCCAAGAACTCCAGCTTTGGATCACCTTCCTCAGCCAGTTCTATCATAACTGCCGGTTTGCTTCTAAATGGCCGGCTGAATTGTCAAACCTACCCCAACACCTAGCTTCCTCTGCCAAATTCAAACTATACCCCATTGTCATTCCAGGAAAAGAGAACCAGATTGGTGACTCCCTTTCTCGTATCTCCTTTCAGAAATTCAAGATGTTGACCCCAGATGCAGAGATGCAGCCAACCCTGGTACCTCCTTATAAACAACTAATATTCCCATGAATCATCCCCTAAGACCTCTACTCGAAGCCTCACTCGACTCTATCCTCCAAGCAGTCACCCCCAGAACAATGCAATCTTACTTTACCGCTTGGAAGACTTTCAAATCTTCAATTCAACCTCCCATTCCCAGATTTTTCCCTATTATCTATAACCTCATTCATCTAATTTCTTAATTCTATCAAAAACCTACAGATTAGTTTAATCAAAGGGTACCTAAGCGGAATCCAATTCTTTCACAAACTCATTTTCGGCTCCGCCTCAGCACAAATTTCCAACCCCCAGACTACCGATCCTCCCCAATTTGATACCAGTCAACCCCTAACCCTTTAAATCTTAACCCTATGCCTCTCCAACCTCCGCAGAGGCTACTTCTCCACCCATACTGACCAAACTCTCAATACCATGTTCATCCTGTTTTTTTTTTTCGGTTACCTGAGATGTTCTGAATTCACGTTTGATTTATCTATCCTAGACAATTATCACCTTTTTCATTAAACAGTAACACAGACCAGTTTAAGAAAGGCCATTTTATTTACATTTTCAACTTTTAAAAGTCCCCCTTCTGCCCCTACCAAACTGTCCTTGCCTTTCTTCATTACAGAAATTCGCAGTCATCGTCCCCAAACGACCCCTTGTTTACCGACGACTCTAATCGGCCAGCTTCATGTTTCTGGTTTTAAATACACCTCAAAGCAGTCTTACTCCAGTCCAACATTCCAATGGAAAACTTTTTTTCACATTCATGCAGAATTGGAGCAGCTACAAGTGCAGCCAAAAAAGAACTGTCGCAACAGTAAAAACAAACCCTTGGCCATTGGTCTTCAAGCACTTTCAAGAGCTACATCCCCTCAGATCAATCTTTTATCAACAAAGCTCTCCAAACATTAGCCACCCCCTCCGCCCCCTCACAGCAACCTCCCCAACAGAGGCCAGCAGAATCCTCGCTCTTTCTGCCACCACTGTGGTCATCATAAGCCAGAATTCCACATTTCGCTCAAACCAAAATCAACTTTCCCTCTTCTCAGCCTTCTGCAGGCAGTTCAAGCCTGAATCTCACATCCCCTAGCTACTGCAGCAACTCCACTACCAATCACAACAATGGCTCCATCATTGAGCCCCTGGCTCCTATATTTGCCCCAGCCTCCGCAGCAGCACCACTATCTTCCCAGCTACCGCTGTAGCCCCACTATCCGACCCCCCATTGCGGTAGCTCCCTTGTTTCCCTCGTTACCGCAAGGTGGCATGGCTCGATGTTATATGGCACCCACTATTCCAGCAAGCTAACCCGCCACCGCAGTGGGTTTTTTCCCCTTCCCTCCGAGCATGGCTCGATGTCATACTGCGTCCTTTGTCCCAGCAATCTAGCTAGCCACCACAGTGGTTCCCCCTCCCTCTGAGCATGGCTTGATGTCATTCCACATCTTCCGTCCCAGCAAGATAACTAGCCACCTCATTGGCTTCCAACTCTCTCTGAGCATGGCTCGATGTCATACCGCATACTCTGTCCCAGTAATTTATTTACCCACCACAGTGGTTTTCCTTTCCCTCCAAGCATGGCTCGATGTCATTCCGTATCCTCTGTCCCAGCAAGATAACCAGCCACCCCAGTGGACGGCTCCCACTTGAGAAGGTTGTCTATTCACACTTCTTTTTCAGTGGACAGCCCAAACAGGAACATTGCACCCACCGCGTGGACTGCTCCTGCAAGGCATGCTCACAACGCAACATCTGCCATTATTCCTTGCAGATCCTCTCCAGTTCTGTCATGTTGGATGGTAAACATTGGTGCACAGCCATTTTTAGGTCTCTCCAGGGATGCTCAGTTGGGTTTAAGTCAGGGCTCTGGCTGGGCCATTCAAGTCAACAGTCACGGAATTGTTGTGAAGCCACTCCTTCGTTATTTTAGCTGTGTGCTTAGTGTCATTGTCTTGCAGTGCTTGGTTTTCTCCACACATACCATATAGAATAAAGGGCAAAGAGTTCTATCTTGGTCTCATTAGACCAGAGAATCTTATATCTTACCATCTTGTAGTCCTTCAGGTGTTTTTTTAGGAAATGTGGGATTTCATGTGTCTTGCACTGTCTGGCCACTTTGCCATAAAGCCCTGACTGGTGGAGGGCTGCAGTGATGGTTGACTTTCTACTACTTTCTCCCGACTCCATCTCTGGAGCTCAGACACAGTGATCTTTGGGTTCTTCTTTACCTCTTTCACCAAGGCTCTTCTCCCCGATAGCTCAGTTTGGCCAGACGTCCAGCACTAGGAAGGATTCTGGTCATACCAAATGTCTTCCATTTAAGGGTTATGGAGGCTGCTGTGCTCTGAGTAACCTTAAGTGCAGCAGAAATGTTATTGTAACCTTGTCCAGATCTGTGCCTTGCCACAATTCTGTCTCTGAGCTCTTCAGGCAGTTCCTTTGACCTCATGATTCTCATTTGCTCTCACATGCATTGTGAGCTGTAAGGTCTTATATAGACCGGTATGGCTTTCCTAATCAAGCCCAATCAGTATAATCAAACACAGCTGGACACAAATGAAGGTGTAGAACCATCTCTAGAATGATCAGAAGAAATGGACAGCACCTGAGTTAAATATGCCTGAGTGTCACAGCAAAGCGTCTGAATACTTAAGACTTACATTTTTTTAATACATCTGCAAAAATGTCAACAAAATGTGTTTTTCTGTCAATATGGGGTTCTGTGTGTACATTAATGAGGAAAAAAATATATATATTTAAATATAAATAGACATTTTTTATTCCATGGTTAAAGAAGATGGTTAAGAGTAAGAATTAATACCTCACTACATTTACTTGATGTCACTTGATGCCACTTTAAACAGTCAAGACTTTCAATACCCATAAGTCATCTGAATTCTCAACAATTAGTCAGATATGTCATCTAACATTTAACCAAAACCAGTTTACTAGGAAGTCTATTAAATGTAGAACCTTTTAGATCATCATTTAGATGACTTTGAAACATTATTAATCCTGTACTTTGTTCCAAAACCTTCACATCTCAAAACATTATTCTGTTATGCCAACAAATCAATGAAATATATGATCCATAAAGGATGTAACCTAACACTTGAGAGTTAGTTTTAGATTTTAAACATCAGGGTGGAGTTCTAACAGAATCATAGAGGAGTCGTTGTTTAAAAGCAATTGTCGTTTGCCTTTCGTTAACGTGTGAAATCTCAGTTCCAGTTCTCCAGCATTGCATTTACACTCAAGACAATCGAGGGTTCAGAGCTTAGAAAAAGATGAAGAAGAGAGAGAAAGAGAATCTGGCTGAGCCAAAAGGGATGCTGTTGGAAGATTAGAAAGATGAGACAGTTAAACCTTCATCCTCCTCCTGTCAAGACACATTCTGCATCATTTGTTTTGCTTTAATGTTCAGTGATCAGTACAAGTGTGTGGGATTTTAAAGCTATCAATTATGTGATCATGTTTTCACTAAGACTATGTCAGATTATCTGATTGCAGGATTTCTCTCTCATTAGGTCTCAGAGACACTCCCGGAGATCAGATAAATGACAGACGATCATCCCAAGTGCTGATGTCCCAGGACGGTGCGTACGACCATTCAGGAAAAACAGACTTTTCAACAAGTTGCTCAAATGGCAAGGGTTGTTAAAAGGTTAACCTCAATAAAACCAACCTCAGAAGTAGTACAGGTACTCCCTATTAGGGTGAAAAGCTTATTCTTTAGAGTTGAAACAGTTCATTGCTCATAATGGAGAAAAAAAAATTCACACTAAGAAAATTATAATTCTTTTAAAAACTTTCATTGAAAGGTTCTTTTGAGAA
Source organism: Enteromius afrohamiltoni (assembly GCA_034779775.1). NCBI lineage: Eukaryota > Metazoa > Chordata > Actinopteri > Cypriniformes > Cyprinidae > Enteromius > Enteromius afrohamiltoni. The sequence continues at coordinate 15,411,326 of JAUYWG010000050.1, forward strand.
ACAGAAATGGTTAATGTCATCACTGACTTTCAACTATGAAAGAATGTAAATGCAGCTTTTAATAAACTATTTAGACACTTAAGCTTCATTTTAAAATATACCATGCAACAAAATATAAAAACAAGTGACATTTATTTTAAAGAAAATTAGAACACTTTTAATTAGCACACCATTGGCTCTATGTGTAATATTAGAAAGTGTTGTGTTTTTGAATTTTTGGTACATTCATTCAAATACCCTTAAGCTTCTGCCTTCTTATGTGTCTTTGTTGACATGGTAATATAACGGCTAGCTCATTGCCTGACGGTTGCAACGACAAACACATTGTCTTTTTCAGCATCACTTCATTAATGCTGAACATTACAGTGAGCAACTGTTACTTCCATTTTTTTTGTTTCAGACGTTTACTTCTGTTGTTCTGATCTCATCACACATATGATTAACTCAGTATGTTTTTTTAATGCTCACCATGAATTTGTTGAGGTTTAGACAAATCACACAAGTGAGGTGTACGAATTTATATTAATTAGCACGAATTTGCCATTTCCTACAAATACGTACAAATTAGTCATGAGACTGTGTTGGAAAATCCAGATTGAACGACTTAATCAACCGGTTTTGTCTGGCAATTTGACTTTCACAGATCAGGGCGAAAAAATGTTTCCAAAAACATTTTAAGACCACTAAGTAATAGGAGATTTGTGGGCAGGTTTGAGTTTATAAGGTTCTTTTTGGGATTAGAACAAATGCATGACTGTTATGAATCCCTACAGAGAAGCAGTACTGCAGAAATAAAACACAACCTTAAATCAGGTTAATTAAGTGGTCTTGAATTGATTTGTGCTGCATGCACTTATTACAACCTATACTAGAATGTTTCAGTGACAATGTATTTTTGTAGAACAACTTTTGGATGCTTACATATTTTTTATATCATGATAATCAAAAATTGACTTTTCTAAACTATAATTATAAAATAAATGTGTATAACAGACTTTGTAGCTTCAGGCAGGAAAGCACAATATACAATTCTGCTCATCGGTATCTAGTTTAACTTTAAATACACTTACAAACTTTTGACAAATGCATAACTCCCTCCCCAAAACAACACGTCAACCTGGTACCTTCGCAACACGACTAAAATTTTGTCAGGCCAGTACAAACAAGGCCTACAACACCTGCTAAACTCCAATGATATTCTTCATTTTTCCAACCATGCAGCTTTCCTCTGTTGTTTTTCAACAGTCAGAACATCATGCTCTTTTATTTTTCAGTATTATATTTTGGCTGACCTACATCCACATATTTTTGACTGAACATCAAGGTGAATGACCCTAAGAGGAACACCATAACCCGAACACACACACACACACACACACACACACTGGCACACACCCTCAGTAGTGGATTAAAGACAAAGACATCACTCCGGTCGTGCTCTGCTGCCTATCAAGTCCTCCAGGAACTTTTCTATTCCTCATGCTTCGCTGCTCCTGCAGAACACTTTGTCTAGCAAAAATTTCAGCCTGCAACCTTCTCTCTTAACTACGTCACATGATCCGCCCTGCAGCCAATCGGAGGCCGAGGACAGGATTAGGTCATGGTTAGGCGGCAGGCCCATTGTGTTGCAGTAGAACTGAGTGGGCGAGCGGAGGTGTTGTCGGGCACTGGGTGACACCTGAGATCAGGTGTGTTCTCTGTGAAGTTTATGTTGTAGGTGCCAGACTGGGGGAAGGTATTAGGCATTCCACCGTAATCTGTCTTTTCATTGATCATCTAATAGTTTAATTAGAATAAAGAGAAGAATTGAAACACAAGCACATAATCAGAGGCAGTGCACTGGGGCGGGTTGCGTTTCGGTAATGCTCACATTCCATACTAAACACCCAGCCTACACACATCTATACCTGCCAGAAGCCAAGAGGGATAGCGTTGTGCAAGAAAAGTGAAGTTGATAAAAGTGGGTGAGAAATGCATTTATTGCATTTTGATCTCACACTGGGTCTAAAAAGTTGTTGTTCATTCTCTACATTAGGCCTACTATTTAAACGTTTGAGATCCGTAAGATGTTTAAATGTTTTTAGAACAGAGCAACCTTTTATTCTCACCAAGGCTGCATTAATTTGATCAAAAATAAAGTAACAATTTTAAAATATGTGACCCTGGACTACAAAACCAGTCATAAGCAGCATGGGTATATTTGTAACAATAGCAGCAATACAATGAATGGGTCAAAATTAGTATTTTTTCTTTTATGCAAAAAATCATTAAGTCAAGCTCATGTTCCATGAAGATATTTTTTACATTTCCTTCTGTAAAAAAAACTTATTGATTAGAAATATGCATGGCTAAAAAACTTCACTTGGACAACTTTAAAGGCAATTTTCTCAATATTTTGAGATATTCCAGGTTCTCAAATAGTTGTATCTTGGCCACATAATGTACTACTCTAACAAGCCATGCATCAAAGCTTATTTATTCAACATTCAACTGATGAATAAGTCTCAGTTTCAAAAATCAATCCTTATGACTGGTTTTGTGGTTCAGGTATATTGTAAAATGTAATTTATTTCTCTGATGCAAAGCTGAATTGTGCTGCTTAATATTTTGTGGAAAACATTTTGTGATACTTTTTTCAGGACTCTATGATTGATTGAAAATCCAAAAAGTACAGCATTAACATAAAATAAAAAGCTTTTATAACATTATAGATGTCTTTTTCAATGTCACTTTCAATGCATCTTTGCATAATAAAAGTATTTATTTCCTTTTAAAAAGACCTTTTGAACGGTAGTGGTGCATATCTTGTTAGAGATTAGTAATCTGACTCTTTCAGACTAAATGGGTTTAATTGGCAGGCTTCAGCCTCATTGTCTGTATAATGTGTTAAACCTTTGATAAATGCATTGTACAAGTCAATATATTGCTCAGCACCAGCAAAACAAGTTTTCCTGCTGAAATGCATTTGTTACTCAGATAGACTGAAATCTCAGATTACAATTTATGAATCATTTTATTTCAGATGCCACAAGGTAGTTACTGTATGCACATGCTGATTAATGCAAATCAGACTCTCAGATCATTGGCTATGATATTGCATTACTATGGCTCAAAACACTAAGAACAAAGAAAAATTATTGCTAAAATCACAAGAAAACTAATGACAAAATAGCAAAAAAATCATACAATGTATTGTTGCGTCGCGATGCTCTCTAAAATGGAGAAAGACATAGCTCAGGGGAAAAGAGCGGTTGAGTAAATTACGTTATTTTTGTTTTCATTGTTTTGTTTCAATTTTATACGATTGTTATTAAAATATAACATAGAAACATTTATATATTTTATATATATGTGCATCTGCGTATATTTATAAATACATAAGAAATATACACAGCATGTATTATGTAAACAAAAACTTTTGTTGCGATTAATCAAAATTAATTGTATGACAGCACTACTTTTAATCGTTGCTGTGGCTTATGGCATCAAACAACACCATCAGCAATTATTTGTCTTGTACTGTCTTCACTTATGAACGGAGCTTGATTTTTACTGGAGAAAGCAATATTATGTGGTTAGAAGACTAGAGATGAATGTTTTGTCGTTAAAATTATCCTAAATGTTCTTAATGATACGTTTGTTTATTTTCAGCAATTTTAGGTTTATTTTCATTTTGAGGTAAATTCAGGTATTCTAATTTAAATGTAAAAGGTAATGTTACTTTACTTGTTCATTTGTTCATTATGCAAATCTCATTTCTCCAGTACATAAGAACTTTAGCAACTTTTTGACTACCCTCTAAACTGCCTTTTAAATATCTTCTAAACTGGTTTAAAAAAAAACCTTCTAAAATCTAGAAGTAGCCTACTTCCAAACTGAAGCACCACAGATGAAGTGAGGCCTGGCAAAGAGAAAAGCGGGTGCAAACGGATGTTAGGGAGGCAAAGGGACGCTGTGGTACAGACACGGTCGGCGGTCTACATGGCGTCAGGTTCGGCCTGAGAGGGGGGCTGTGTATATCCCGCCGAAACCAATATGGCTTTGCTCACTCCACACAAAAGGACCACTGCTTATGGCTGCCCAACATGTGCCTGTAGAGAGGGAAGGGGCGTTTGAGATCGGGCTGGGACATGGGCAGCCGCGGCGGGTGGAGAGAGAGCCCTGGGCTTAATTGGCAGCGTGTGCTCGGCTGGAGACCATTGTTCAGGTAAAAGAGGCTTAGCATCGCAGCACGCTAACAGCACACCGAGTCTGCTTTGACACGCGTATGGAGCATAATCTTGATGGAAGGGGGCAAGTTTCTCTGAGGGTGGGGTGCTGGTAATAACGAGATGGAGGACCCCTGTGAAGAAGTCAAGGGCTCTGTTGACTTTGTTTTGACTTTACATGGATGTGTGACTCTCAGTTAATTGGTCCGTTGGTGTTCCAGAGGTCCGAGGACCCTTAGAGGAAACAAGGCACTGCTCTTACTTATTGTACAGACTTTTATATCAAAATAGCACTTTAGAAATGAATTGATTTCCTGAACTCCATCACACTTGCATCACAAAAAATCACAAAAGCACAAATGAGGCCTCTTAACATCTTAATTGTTTAGACAGCACTGATATTAAATGGAGGGCAAATAGAGACTGTTTCCTGTTTCTTAGTTTCTTGTTCTGTGGACAAATACTTTAGTAATCTCAAATGTATCTAGAATTTATCTCAATAATGTCTTACAAACACAAGGAAAAACTAATTATAAAATAGACTAAAAACATTGCATAACCATTTATCCCAAAGAAAAAATAGCCAAAAAGTACAACAAAAGACCAAAATTCAGCAAATTCAGTTTTGCATAACATTTATAAATTATATTTTACAGTATATTAAAATGCAAATCAATTCTAATTATATATATATATATATATTATTTTATGCAGCCTTAGTGAACATATGTGACTTCTTCAGGAAAAAAAAGTGACTCAAAATTATCAGACATATTGAAGTCTGCAATCAAAAGTCATACTGTAGATCTCAAGACATCTCAGCATCTAAAACAATTTTCTGTGCCACTAAAGAAAAAGATCTCATTTCCCTTTGTATAATTTTTTTTTTCTTGCGTACTGTATGTATAGTTTCACACCACGCCATTATCTTCAAATACCATGATACAAAAACTTTCATATTCCTGCACATTATCATAGCTTTTAATTGTTAGTTTCAGGATTTCAGAAGTCCCAACACTTACAAACAAATGCGCACACAAACAAGCATTTAGCCCTTAACCAATTTAGTGACCACTTAACATATCTAACAGGTTGCAAGTCCCCATGACTCCAGTTTGTTGGCCAACAAATCCTGAGCAGCAGTGTCTGGTTATTAGAGCCCTCGGTGGGGAGCTGCACAGGAAAAAAGGGCCAGGACCCTGAGACAGCTGGGCCGGGGGCAGAGGGGTTAGACGCCCAGGTATCTCCACCTGTACCGCCATCACCGACCCTAAGAGAAGGCAATTAATTCTCCAACTGCTGAAAGAGGGAGGGAGAGAGAGGGGTGTGTACATGGTTTGGGGGGGTCAGATGTGTGTGTGGAAAGATCTGAATTATTTTATGAGAGTGTAGTGAAGTGAATTTCAATGTGTATCTGTTCAGTATAAACTTAAGGCCCTTTGATGTTTCTGAGTGAGCCAGAATTGGTTTTGCGTGCTGTTTTAAAGTCTTTTGATTTGTTAAGCTGCCTGACCCTCCTCTTCACTCCCACTGTCTGAGGTGTGTCAGCAGGGGTTATACAACCCCCCCCCACACACACTATACATCCTCTTCTTATACATAAACATTAATTTAGCAGCCACTTCTATCCAAAGCGGCATGCAAACATTCATACAAACCATTATACAATCAATACTAACTTCCATCATTGCTTCAAAAGTGAGCTTCGGGTAAAAGGAATGGTGACCTAGTGACCTTGTAGTACCTAACAGTGCCTACCTATATATCACTTATAGTATAGTATATTTACACTTATATATATAGGGACATAGGCAGTGTCCTCATAAACCACCTTTGAATTCTAATACCTCTGACATACCCTTGTCATTAAACAAATTTGTATCCCCATTAACCACAAAAACCAGTACACACAGACTGATACATTTTGATTACCCCAATCACCCGACCTCAAATTGAGCTGCTATGGGAGGAACTGAACCGTGATGTCCTTAAGAAATGTCCAACCAGTGTGAATCGTCTTTGGGCAATCCTTGGAGTAATAGATCAAGTCAATGTTTGAATAAACTGACAGCTCAGATGCCCAGATTATGCAGAGCTGTAATAGCTGCTAATGCTGGGATATTTTGATACCCAGCACTGATCATTTTCTTGTAGCTGGATGCTTTATGGAGTTGTGCATTCAGAGCTGCATATTTTACTTAAATATCCTACATTATGCATCCATCTCCAGTGCATAATCTGTCTTAAAAATAATTCAAATTCAGAGAGAGAGAATAGCATTTGGATTATTCCTGAAACTTCAGCATAGCTGATAGTTTAACTCATCAGACACAAAAATATAGCGTTCATTCATATAACTCTCCAAAACTTTCAGTCTGTTCTCAAAACTGGCCAATGACCAAAAAGCAGTCTGTAAAATCAGACCTTAAAAGACAGAACGTCAGTCCTGGAAAGAAAGCATCAGCTCTGCCAGCAGACAGATTGATAAACAGTCAGAGCAGCTGACAGCAAAGGACAGAGGCTGTTTAATAGAGGTAGGAGGAGAGTGACAAACTGCCATTCATGTCATAATGAGGCACCTGACAACAGCTCTGCTCTTAATTACCCAAGCTGCCACCTCTGAGTTTAGTTAGCACACCAGCACACACACCCATTTCACACTCCTCAAGAGCGGGCTTTCTTCAATAGACTCCCGCATATTCTGCCACACACTTTAACTAATATATTCCATATTTTGTATTATAAGTTTATAGATGCATTCACGGGTGCTCTTTCCAAGTCATGAATTCATTCAGTCCATCACACACAATGTGCACATGGATGTTACTTCATCACCTTATAGGATGTTTGACAGATGATCTAAGTGTTTAACCATTACTGTGTCTTTTTTTTTTGCTTTTTTTGAGGAAACCTTGATATAATTTGTGTACTACACACACTGACACTCTCAGAGATTTAATGTGGACATAAATACATAAACAACATCTCCAAAGCTGCTCTGATCACTTTATGAGCATTTTATCGCTAAACTAGCCTAATATCGCACATAAATTTAAAGGTATTCATGGCAACCCGTCAAAATAAAAGTTCAGTTTAACTTGAAGAAACTGTGGCAGAAATATTGTTTAGCAGAATGTACATGATACTACTTCTAATACTATTAGTACTACTACTAAAATTATTACAACATTATTTTTAAGGAATAATCAAACAACATTTCTTCAATGTTTTATTGCTAATACCTGTTTGTTTGCCAAAAGATAAAGTGTATTTATTTTCAATAAGTAAAATACAAAAGAAAATAATGTATTGTGCCTTTATTATAATGGATAAAAATTCATGGTAAATTCATAAATTGTTTGCAATGCTATATATAGGACTGTTTAGGAAAAGATCACTGCATGGTCCTGCGGAATCTGAGTGACTGGGTTTCAGTATCTCTGTGGTATCAGGTGAGAGAGGACTAGAAGGGAAAGACAGAGAGTGAGTGGGACTGGACAGAGGTTTCAGTTGAAATGACAGAGCTTTCAGCCTGTTAAATTGGCAGTTATAGTGTAGTGAATTAAACACTATCACCCTATCCCTCCGCCTCCAGCTCCTTTCTACACACAGGCAAAGCTGCTCCCGAAACCTGCACAAAGTCATTCTAAAAAACCCTGCAATTAGTGCCCACAGACCCCTATACATCTAAATGGGAACATGCCATAGACTTCTATTGTTGCTTATATAAAGGTGATAACAATTACTACAGGATAAACCTTAACCAAAACTCTACTCCTACAAGAACATATGCCCAATATACACAATTACTGCATTAAAGGACATTTTGCTTTCGAAACACATTGTTTTATATGACTAAAATGAAGAAAGAAATCTGGTCAAATAGTTTATAGTGTTCTGTAGGTTTCTTTAGGAGTATGGCATAATTAGCTTTTCATCTTCATCTAAAGTCAATCAGTGCCATAGTGTAATAATAGTCAAAATATAACAGATATATAATGATATCACATATATAATGAGATTATGGCTTTTTGTTATCAAAGTGATAGCAAAAATTACTCATTATTGATTTCCTGTAAAATAGTAAATGTAATGCTTCTAAAAAAACAACAAAAAAGGATATTTGAAAATGTATCCCTGAGTATGTTATGTATAATCATAGGGGAAAAGAACGAAAGAAACAATCATAACAGGTAAAAACCCTCTTAAAAACAAACCCCAGGATGCAAATATTACTCTTTAATTGTGTTAATATCTGACACCTGATATAAAAATAAGGTATCAAGTTTAAAATATTACTTTTTTTTAATACTGATTAAAATTAATATGAACTTAATGTTAAAATAAGTAAGTATATTTTTATATATGAAATTCCAGCATGCATACTATACAGTAGTAGGCTACATACATGCATATATACATAGTATGTATATGCATTACACTTTAATTATATAAAATACAAGCAATTTCACTATTCATGTATATTTAAATATTCTTTATCATAAACAAATCGTTTTTCTAGCCATAAAATTAATTTAGTGATTTCTTTCCATCAAGTGCAAAGTACAAAACCCACGCGAGCATTAAAATGATAATCTTTCAGTTCTTTGAACAATAAAAAAAAAAACAAAAAAACATACTGATAGAAATGCTCAAAAGTATGTTAATGTGTCACTCTGTGGTATGCACCTTTCATTTAACTCTGTGAGAGGGGTCATGAACATGTCCTTTAGCTCGTTTGGTTAAATTAATTCATCATGCTTTTAAACTATCAGTTGAGCAATTATACATTAACCCATAGGACAGCGCGCAGCAGCCAGATGCGCAGAGGAACCTTCTACCTCTCCATCCTAAAAGCAATAAACCGTGCGTTAGTACAATCACGCCTTCGGCTCGAGCACTCGCTCATTGCGCATCTGCGATCCAACAGTTGAACGCGTCACGTCATCATTTTGACAGCTTTACATCGAATCAGGTTGCTGCTGCGCTCTGGAGAGCGAGTGTCAAAGCAGTTTGAATGAAGTTTTGCGCACTTGCTTCTCTAGGTCTTTGGAGAGCTCGCACCTACCCAAGTTATCCTGCCCCCCAAACTGGTAAGTGCTTCTTATCATTTAATATTCACAATGGTAATTTGAACATTTCATAACTTGTAAACGCTCATGACGAGCTGGCTTTACGCGCACCTGTGAATTGGTTTTATTGGGTCTCCGAGTGCCATGCGCGAGCATCTTGATGTTTAGATGTGACCGACGCATTGACAGTAATTTGACATGCATAAGTATACACGAAAGTATTTTCAGCGCCAATGATAAGCCATTAGAAAGTAGAGTAGGTTGCTGCGGTCAGTGCAACACGTGAGTACTGAGAGACAGAAACATGTTTCAATAAATTACTGACTGACACAAATTTGCACGTTTTGGTCAGCATAACATCTTTTTCCATTAATTTTTATTTTCTATTCTTTAATGTTTTTTTTTTAAAGAAATTCAATTACATATTATACATATGAAATAAAACATGCATGCAAGGAACTTTAACTGCAGGATGTAACTTTGGCACCACTTTCTAGGTTGACATTGATACAGTGTAAAACAATCAGCTTAACCTGTATATGTTTCAACAGCGTTTTCAAACAGCTACATAAGTTAGATGACTAGTTAGCACACTGTAACTATAGCAACAGTACTGCAAGTTGCTCGAGAGCTTTCAGTTAAGGATCAGTACTGATGCATCGGTAAAACAAAACAAAACAAAAAACCCTTTATGAAGCATTGTATAATAACAAAAACTTTGTTCAAGAAGTTTTAGACAGCTGACGTTTTTGTCTCGGGGGCGCCAAAAGACAAACTTAAAAAGATTGAGATGAAATTGACAGAAAGTCCTTGAAATGTCAACAACCTTAACGCGACGAGTTGAATATAATTGACGACTTATTTAATCTATTTTAAATTATTACTATTCTTTCAGTCCCTGTAAAAAGCTGTCTGCAAGACGTTGTGAAACTATTTATGCCACAAAATGCCTAGTCTGAATGACATTTTTGATGTTTGTATCCATTTGTAGCGTTGTCGTGACATGATTAAATGCTTTTTTTAATTATTAAAATAATAAAATGTTAAATAAGTGTCTCCCTCTGTTATGATGGATTTTGTAGAGCACCATGCTGTCCTGCCAAGATCTGAGCTTTGCAGGAGGGCAGCGCTACGACTACTCCGCCTCGACGTCGGTTGACTGTAGTGTTGACGTTTCCACAGCAACGCTCGTCTCCCTCTGGGACGCCGGTCCCCTGGACAACGCTGCCCGCCAGCACGAGCCGCCGCGGCGGGGTAAGTCCTGCAATATGCCGGGATCAGCGGCGCGAGAGGCTTCCCGCCTTGACAAACTGGAATTTTTCCATCTGGGATTTTTTTTCTTAACGTTTTGTTAGAGTAGCAATGGACTGTGGAGTGTCTGGCCACCTCCAAAGTGTTAGTTCTTTTGGGCTCTTTCTTTTGTTTTTAAAGTAGCCTATTTATTTCATTGATGTTTTTTTTTCTTCTTTATTTAACATTTCTAGACCATTACTAATCAGTATAATGACCTGTGTTTCAAATTTACTGTTTGTTTTTAGATGCACTGCCTGTGTCCGAGCATGGACTGGGACATGAGCCCACCTGGCCTGACCAACTGTCACCTCAACTGCAACGAAACAAACAGGTATTTAAATAGATCAAAATATATTATAATATAGTTATTACTCAACCAAAGCTGTCGACATATTGTTAATGATTGTGGTAACCTTTTTCCCCATGAAGCTCCAAGACACCCTTATGCAAAGAGAAGAAGAGTTGGCCAGACTGCAGGAAGAGAACAACAAGCTCAAGGAGTTTTTGAACTCGTCATATGTGAAGTCTTTAGAGGAAAAAACTAAGGTAAAAAATCTCATAATCTGAAGTGAAAATGAATGGATGAATGGACAGACATATACATCTTAAAGGGTTAGTTCACCCAACAATGCAAATTTTGTCATTAAATACTCACCCTTCATGTTGTTCCAAACCTGTAAGACCTTCATTCATCTTTGCAACACAAATTAAGATGTGTTTAATTAAATCTGAACGTTTTCTGACCCTGCGTAGACAGCAGTGCAACCGAGACATTTAAAGTGCCCCTATTATGGATTTTTGAAAATTACCTTTCAGGCGGTGTGTAAAAACTGCAAAGTTTTAATCTCTCGAATGAATCGACTCCCAGACACTGAAATAAAATAATCCATGTAACATCAGCGGTTCAACTGTATACTTTTACAAAACTATGAGAATACTATTTGTGCACAGAGAAAATGAATATGGACTTTATTGAGCAATTTCTTCTCTTCTTGCGTCATGGTATTGTCATAACCACATATCAAAAACTGATAGGGAAGAGAGGAATTGTTGAATAAAGTAGCACAAAAAGTATTTTCGTTGCTTCATAAAATTACAGTTGAATGCGGTAGTCGCATTGTTGTCTATGCAGGGTCAGAAAGCTCTTGGATTTCAACTAAATTGACTTAATTCATGTTGTGAAGATGAATGAAGGTCTTGCAGATGTGGTGCAACACAAGGGTGAGTAATGAATGACGGTAATGTCATTTTTGGGTTAACTATACCTTTAAGGGCCATTCACACCAAAGATGAAGATTACTATACTTGTAGTATTTTAATAATCTAATTCTTATTCTGTAAGAATATGGAAGTCCAAACCACATCTATATCGATAATGAAACAGAACTTTTATAATGATTTTTTCCCAGTTGATGAATGATTAAACACTAACAGCCAATCAGAATTCATTATCATACATATATGCATGCGGATGCTAATATAGGTATTGTTTCATTTCATATATTTCCTCAAAATACATTCATAATCAACTTTAACATTTCTCTTTTCCAAAAATTGCAGAAACTCCTTGCCAACGGCAAGGTTCCAGATGGTTCAAGACATCGAAAGAGAACTCATGGTGATTTCCGGAACCTGAGCCAGTTGCTTCAGAACGGTGAAGGAAAGCGAACCTGCCGCAATCTTTCTTTAGAGTTCTGCTCTGCTGAAGAGCTGGTGGCCACTCCACCTCTAGACTCATGGATACTAGAGACTTTAGGCCTGCAGGACGAGAACACTGTTGACCCAGAACGCAGTTTCAACACCCTTTCTTTCAGCTGTCCACTTCCTACAGAAGATCCTTACAGTACGACAAATTTAGACAATGCAGTCGGCTTTAGCCCTAATGCCAAAACGCGCTGCGATTACAGCAGCATCGTAGACTCATCCAGCAACTGTAGCCTGGACACCTCCAGTGGCTACAGCACCTCTCAGAGCTTGGGTTCAGATTATTCAACCCTAGATCCCTCAGCTCTGTACACAATCACATCTACAGGGTCACTGGTCAGCTCTCCACCAGCGATGACCAATGCTCAACACTTCACACCTCCACGAGCTGCCTCCACTCCATATCGTCCCCAGGACGTAAGCTCTAGTCCATACTTCAACACACCAGGCTGTGATTCCTCCAGTCCACCAGGGGGCGACAGTCAACTTTTCTCCACACCTCGTATGTCCCGTAGCAGGACAGACTTGGCATTTAGCATGTCACTAAGTCCACAAAACAGTGTGAAGACCCACAGTTTCCCTCAAGGACAAGCTTTCACACGCAGAGACGCACAAGGGGGATGGAACTTCACCTGGGTTCCTAAACAATGTTCCTAGAGATATTTTTTTTAAAAGAACTGTCATTTTTGAGGATTGATAGCCCAACTTTCCCATATTTACAAGAAACTCAACAACTCTCTTACTTCTGTCAGTTATATGTTATATACTTGGATAGCTTTGTGAAATGAATTCATGCATTTGTATATAGCATTTTTTATTCATTGTGATTGAAAGGCTTTGATATTAGATGACTGAATTTTTTAAAATCCCTTTTTTTCAAAATAAGTTCTTTTTTAAGTTCTCTTAAGCATTCTGAAATCGTAAAAGCAAATATTAAGATTTGTCCCTTGAATTAACAGTCACCACCCTTAACGTTACAACGCTAACTAATAAACAAACACAGCATATGTCACTCGCTATAAGACACCTGGATCAAATACAGTTCGCATATGTCTTCTATTGAAATTAATAGCTCACCGTAACAGAATAATTGTCTCTTTAATTGTGAACTGACGCATTACAAGTGTCAACATTGTGAGTCCCAAATCTTCTCGTGCTACAGCGTTAGCCCTAACCTGTCATTCCCACAGCTGTCCCGCTTACCTTCCCTCCTTCCCCTATCACTTTCCCTCCCTCTGTTTCTCTCCGGTACGTCTTCTCCATTCTCCCGCCACTGCGAGACAAAAGAGAGGGCCGGCCGGTCTCGAGGGAGACTTCCTCCCCGATCCGCCCCGCAGGTCTGAGACCCCCATGGGGGTCTAAGACGGGATACTTACACCCCTCTATCCCTCCCCTCTGCCTAGCCTCTTACTCTCTGTTCTGCCCTCAGGGAGCTGGGGATGGCAGGGAAAGTTTGGGCCTTGAGTTAGCCATGGAGAAGCCAGGGTGAGTGGTCTCTCTCTAATGACACGGTTAAGCCCCCTGCAGATGGCCTCCAGATTGAGAGGCTGACAGGAAAGTGCACCTTGAGAGGTACAGGAGCCTGGAAAATAACGGGTACAGGTGACAGAACAAGGAAAAGGAGATGATACATGGCTGGGGGTGACGAAAAGGGAATTTGGCAGGATGTGTTAAACCACCGACAGGTTCTGGGTAAAAGAATAACATGAAATTCAATGCAATTTAATATTTTACATAAAACATACATAGGTTTGCATATATCATATTAGATTAAGCTTCCTCAGGTTTGACCTCCCATTTAATAAAGGGTTTTAGATACTCAGTTCAATGGAAAATAGAGT
>JAUYWG010000050.1:15425543-15436192 GCA_034779775.1 Enteromius afrohamiltoni
ATTAGATTAAGCTTCCTCAGGTTTGACCTCCCATTTAATAAAGGGTTTTAGATACTCAGTTCAATGGAAAATAGAGTGCTGAAGTAATATTTTTATTTATTTATTAAGACCAAAATCCAGAAACAAATGTGCATAGCATAGTGCTTCTGGTTCTATCATCCTGAAGCCAATTTTTTTTAAGGGATTTTTGGCTAAATGTAAAAATAATGTTTCTCGACATCATGCCAAACAGATAAACTTTTGTATTTTGGCTCATAATTCATTAAAGTTGTGTTCATTTGTGCCATGGTGAACGAAACGTAATAATCATAAACATTGGTTACAGGAATTATTACCTGCAACAATCAAAAGCCAATTGAAAATTTCCATTGAATTTTTGTTGAGTGATCCAGAGTAATGCCTACTTTTGGGTTGGCCTAAAAAAATTGCCATCACTTTATATACAATGCTGGGACTGTCTTGGGACTTGATACCTCCACAGTTGGTTTGCCAAGATCAAGTGGATAAAGGTGTGTTCACAATTGGATGTAATCATCAGCGTCCAGAGATTGGAAACCAAAGGATGATGCATTTTTTAATGTACAGTTTAAATGGTTATGTGATCATTTCATTACATCCTGCTTTAAAAACAAAAAGAAATGTAAATGAAAAGTATATCATTATGGGTGATTTTTAGTGATTTTTAACAAATTCCTGAAGAAAGCCTCTGGTTAACTAAGTAGACAGAGAGGTGTAACATTAACAGCAGGCCTCCATAAAATTCAAACAGATACAGAAGAACAGGTGTTAAATGACAAACCCTATGCCTATGAAAACTTTTGCATTTTTTTAAAATCAAACATAAGTACAAGATAGCTGATATCTGAGGGTAATTCAAACACCCCTAAATTATAGTTAGGTAAACCACACAAGATGGCTATTGATAGTTATTCATTATCTCCAGTCTCTTAGCTGTTTCATGCATAAGAACATCATTTACACTTGATCTGCCATAATACAAAGAGTATTAGTAGAAAAAATATTCTTATTACTACTTCAGGTTATGCTCTCAAACTAAAATTGGTTTCCCTTTGGATAACAGAATATACAGTGGGTATGGAAAGTATTCAGACCCCCATAAAATGTTCACTCTTTGTTATATTGCAGCCATTTGCTAAAATCATTTCAAGTTCATTTTTTCCTCATGAATGTACACATAGCACCCCGTATTGACAGAAAAACACAGAATTGTTGACATTTTTGCAGATTTATTAAAAAAGAAAAACTTAAATATCATATGGTCCTAAGTATTCAGCTTTGACACTAGTATATATTTTAAGAATAAGAATCAATAATTTAAAGTATATATTTAACATTTACATTTACATTAATATATATTTATATTAATATATTTATATTTAATTTCTTCTGATCATCCTTGAGATGGTTCTACACCTTCATTTGTGTCCAGCTGTGTTTAATTATACTGATTGAACTTGATAAGAAAGCCACACAACTGTCTATATAAGACACAGATCTGGTCAAGCACACAAAAAAAATTCAGGTTCCTAAGAGCACAGTGGTTTCTATAATCCTTAAATGGAAGATGTTTGGGACTACCAGAACCCGTCATAGAAGTGGCTGTCTAGCCAAACTGAGCTATCGGGGAAGAAGAGCCTGGGTGAGAGAGGTAAAGAAGAACCCAAAGATGACTGTGGCTGAGCTCCAGAGATGGGAGAAAGTTGTAGAAAGTCAACAATCACTGCAGCCCTCCACCAGTCGGTGCTTTATGGCAGAGTGACCCGACGGAAGCTTCTCCTCAGTGCAAGACACACGAAAGCCCACATTTGCTAAAAAACACCTGAAGGACTCCAAGATGGTGGGAAATAAGATTCTCTGGTCTGATAAGATCAAGATAGAACTCTTTGGCATTAATTCTAAGCGGATATCCTGGACCAAAACCTTCTCCAGAGTGCTCAGGACCTCTGACTGGGCCGAAGGTTTACCTTCCAACAAGACAAAATAACGAAGGAGTGGCTTCACAACAACTCTGTGACTGTTCTTGAACGGCCCAGCCAGAGTCCTGACTTAAACCCAATTGAGCATCTCTGGAGAAACCAGAAAATGGCTGTCCACCAACGTTTACCATCCAACCTGACAGAACTGGAGAGGATCTGCAAAGAGGAGTGGCAGAGGATCCCCAAATCCAGGTGTGAAAAACTTGTTGCATCTTTCCCACAAAGACTCATGGCTGTATTCAGTCAAAAGGGTGCTTCTACTAACTACTATGTTTCAGTCTTTCTTTTTTAATAAATCTACAAAAATGTCAACATTTCTCTGCTTTTCTCTCAATATGGGGTGCTGTGTGTACAATAATGAGGAAAAAAAACTAACCTAAAAGATTTTAGCAAATGGCTGCAATATAACAAAGAGTGAAAAGTTTAAGGGGGTTTGAATACTTTCCTTACCCACTGTAACTCACTAACTAACTCACTAATCTGAGTTTGTAAATCATGTTACTTGTAATGAGTTGCCCACAACATTGGTAACTATTGTGAGGCATACTAATTCAGAAGCAAAAGCTATGCTTATATGTTGGAGTATAAACAAATAATAAATCATAAAGTTGGTGTAGGTGTTAGACATTTGGATGAATACACAATAGAGATAAAGTTAATGTTTAAACAGGCCGTGTGTGCCTCTCTAATTAAGGAAGCCCTGTTATCTTGATCTCTAATAGACCTGAAGTAATACATCATGTATAAGGTAGAGAGAGTATGCCGGAATGCTGCTCTGCCCGGTGCAATAGTTAATGTGTTTCTATGGTTGTGAAGCTTGAGTAACTGTACACTGTAAACTATAGCTGCAGATGTAAAATATGTTCAAATGGTGCTGTGATTTATTTTTTCTTTTCATTTTTCTCTCTTTTCTCGTTAACCTCTAGAAACACTCTGAATAGATTTCAAAATTTCCTCTGTAGATACAGTCTTAGCTCACACACAACAGCAGCATTTAAGGGTTAGGGTTTCGAATCTTTGCCGTGTTTATAATGAAAGACTAGTTACTTTTAATGGAGTGTTCTGCAGCAAACATGGTATATTGTTTATTTTTGTTTAATAGTAAGTGAACCACTGCTATATTGTGGGACGCAGTATTCAAGGCAGTGTGCTGTGATAAATACCACACATTGGTTGCAATGCATTCACAAAAGTTGCAAAAGTAATATGCTATTCTGGACATAGTCCTGGTTTAAAGTAATCTTCAATATAAAAGACATATTGAATATGACTGAGGCTATGTTCAAAATAGTACGCCATTCAGTGAATACTAAAATAGTAACATACTGTACAACAGGAGGAATTATTCCATAATAAATATGGTGATTTTCATATGAATTGAGTGAATGTTATTATCGCATATATTAATTGTGCATAGCCTATTTTATTACATTTTGCAAGAAAAAAGTACTTTGGGTCTAAGTAAAAGTTATTCTCTGTTATTGCTCTATTACTGTTTATATTTATTTCAGCAGTTTGATGCATGAAAATGTGTATGTGTAAAAAGAAAAACATGCATTTATTATATTGGAAGATGCATATTTTCTATTGGAAGATGCATATTTTCTAAGCTAAAGTTTCTGTCTTGTTTTCCCTCATATATTGTGTAGGCTACTGATAGAAAAATCTGAATATACTTGGCAATAATTTAACAGTAACATTTTAGTATTTTTTTCACAGCGCCACCTAATGGACACAGTGACACACACACACACACACACACACACACAAAACCAGCAAGCTCTGAAATGAGACGATTTTCGTTTTACGTCACTTTGATTAGGAGACATTCAGACAGGCGAGAGAAAGAAAGAGAAAGACATTGCGTTGGTGGAAGATGGAGGCGTTTAAGAAACACGCTGTATTATAATGAAACGGGCAGAGAAAGCGTGACAGAGAGCAGTTAAACTATTGTGTGGTGGTGGGTGTATGTAGTGTTCCGCTCCGAGGATCGTGTTGCTGCTGTCGCGTGGCAAGTGTGTCTGACTGGAATGTGACGTGACCACATTATTACTCAACCCCTGGGGTAGACTGATCTACCTCATATTCGCGAATACAAACAATGATATTCTTACAACCACTGCTATTGCCTGGATAAATAAAAAAGAAATGAGCGAGAAAGTGTCATCGTGCAACAGAGGACTCCATCGTTGTGGTCAATGATTGGCTGCAGAAAGACATTTGCTGCCTTGATCACCAGTCCTTAACCATTCAGCTGTCAATCAAATCGTTCATCCTTAACCGCCGCAGAGAGTCCATTGCACAATAGTGAAAGCTTGTATCAACTATCAACCTTAAGCAAACACAGACCACACACTTTCATAGGCCAATATAGCCTATAGACTCAAATATGAAAAGATAACCTCACACCTCAAAAACACAGCCAGTATACACTACCACTACACGTCAACTCTCCTTTTCATTTTGGGGTGAAAATTCATTAAATACATTTTTGTATAAATTAATGATATAACACACTGTTTTGCTAATATTTCACAGCTAACATTTTGTCCAGAATACATTACACATAATACTTAAATATTTTCACACTTTTTTTATTATTTAGAATAATATCTTGTTTGGAAATAACAATGGTGCTATCTTGAGATTTGCCGCATGCATGCTGAATGAAGCATGATTTTCACTGGTAAGAAAAAAAAAAACAGTGATCAAGGTGGAAATTACACTTTGCCAGTCATAATTGTATAAAAAAACATATTTTTAAATAAAAATTTAAATGGTTTATATTTAATTAACTTTCTGTTTAGATTATAATTGATTATTATACAAATATAGGACATACAAAGACTGTATCAGATGTACATCACACTGATGTTCCCTGGTTTTATAAACCCTGGATGTTATCACATTTAGTTTAGAGTCACTGCTGTTCACTTAGCCGTCATATCTCACTGTACCTAAAGGACATGCTCATAAAAAGTTACAGAGATCATGATGGTACAAAGCTGTTCGTAAGGCACAAGCAAGTGATTAAATGTATGCACATATACACACACACAAGCATTCAGTCCTTCAATAAACATTTATAGGTCCTGATTTGCAGAGAGGAGGAAATAAGAGAGGAAACAGCTTCAGACCAAGAGCCTCAGGAAAAAAGACATTTTGAATAATCATTTTACTGAGCAACGATAAGGCATGCATTGATCTATGTGTGTTTGTGTGACGCTTCAATCTTTACCAGATGACATTTGAACTTTACATTCCCTAAGATTGTCAACATGCACCTGTCGTATACGTTTATGCATCCATATATGTAATAATAATATAACCTGCTTACTCACAGATTACACAGTTTATCCTGCTAACCCTTTCTGACCAAAAACACAGAGTAGGTCTAGACAAATCTAAATATCAGCATCATGAAAACAGAACTGATTACTGATTGTATACGTCTTTGTCTTTGTACAGTTTATAGTAAGTTGCACTTACGTAAGAGAGGATTTTAGAACCCTTTAGTTTTAGAACCCTTACAGATTGATAAACAGCGCTCTCTAGTGGAATTATGTGTACTTGTCTCAAGCGATGTCTACACTGAAACACATTGTTTTTACAGTAGAAATAATTAGAAACCAAAAAAACAAACCAAAAAAAAAAAAAAAATAATAATAATAATTTAAACAAAGTAACACGTTAATTAAACGTCCAGTTTTAAAGTATAAAGTATAGTTTCATATTGGCTGTTTAATTCAGGCAGTCAGGCCTGAATCAAAATCAAAAAAAAATATATATATATATATTGAAGCCCAATAGAAACCATCACAGAAATTCTAATGGTTTCCATTAAAATACAATTATGAACCATTAGCTTTTCCCCAGTAAAAAAACAATAATAAAAATCACATTTTGGACAATTCTCCAATAGAATCCATCACACACCACTTTCCACTGAAACCAATACAATTCCCATTATAACATTAAATCTATTCCCTGATAGCACTCGTACATCTGGGAGATGTCTATCTGCAAGATGTATTATTTAGGTTATTTGCTCATCTGCAATACGTCTACTGGACATCTCCTTTTAGATGTCAAATAAACGTCTATTAGATGTCTTTAAAATGCTAGATTTACAAAGTATGCAAAACTTACATCTGAAAGACATCTGCCAGACATTTGTAGAGCAGATGGTTTCTAGATCAAGAGCACTTTTAACAGACATCTTGCAGATGTACGTGTGCTATCTGGGTTACATTTTCTATTGTGTTTTGGGCAGGGTTCTATTGTCTTTTTCAGCAGTGACCGCATCATCAACAGGACTAAACTTTAAAAAAGAACTTTAGACTTTAGAAAATTATGACATTATTACTAAAATAGTTTTTTAGGTTTGAAATTGGTGATATTTTATACTGTCGAATGCTTGCCGATTTTATAGGCAATTATTAAAAGCAAACCTTCCACTACAGTTGCCAGCAGGACAATAAGGATCAGAAAAACTTTCTGTCAACATATTTTAATACACATTAGTGGTAGATTATGTGTATATAAAAAGATCACAGGTTTACAGGATTAAGTTAAAATGCCATATTGTACTGTAAAGTCACCTTTATTTATATAGTGCTTTATTCAATAGTGTTTTAATAGGAAAAAGACAATCCAAGAGGACAATATAAAACAGTCAGTTTTTATTGGTTAAAGTCAGTTCTTTACTGGTAGGAACTGTGTTGAACTTTATACAAGAACTTTAACACAATCACATTCCACACATTTTTTCCAACACTTTTGCATAGAGAAATTAAGAAACAAAAAAGACAATACATGTCATGAGAGAACCTTACAAAATTGCTTAAAACATAATCAAATTTGTTAATAAAATCAAATCAAAGTGCAATGGCATCTTGGTAGCTGTGAGGACTTAAACACAACTCATGGATATATTGTCCAGTTTGTTGCTTATGCCCTTAACTGACAGAAGTTAGTGTTAACAACTTACTGAAGAATTACTGCTGAATAGGCTAACTCGATACTAAATAAAACTCAGTCTAAAGTACAATAAGCTGGAGTGAAATGGCTCATAATTATTTCATATTTCAATAATATTTACATTTTCAGATATATAATGATAACTACAGTACATAAAAATAAGAAAATTATATTTCTTTAAATAGTGGTCTCTAAAAATGAGGTTTTCCATACTGTAGATTTTGGAGTTGATAGTTGGGGTCATTCTTCATAGCAAAGAACTGCTGTATTCTTGAATCTCCTAGATTGTTCATGTACAGATCCAGTTCTCTCAGGTGTGAAGGGTTTGATCTCAAAGCTGATGCCAGAACGGCACAACCATCATCTGTGAGACCACAATATTCCAAACTGCAATGACAAGAAGGATTGTTTCAGCAACCTTATCATAGAAGATATATAGCAAAAATAATGATCATACCGCAGTATCTCAAGATTGCAGTTTGGCTTTTCCAGAGCAGTAGAGAGCATTTTTACCCATGCGCTTCTTAGTTTATTTTCAGAAAGATCAAGCTCTCTTAGATGTGATGGGTTTGATATCATTGTTGAAGCCAGAGCAGCACAACCTTTCTCTTCAATTTTGCAATTCCTCAGTCTGTAGAGAGAAAAGAGAGAGTTTTTTTTTCAAACAAACTTATTTGTCCTTAATGCTTCTATAGCTCCTAAAGCTATTTTCATTAAAGCACTCCATTCACAATTTATTTACACTCTATAATAAATTATTGCTTAAAAAGTTGAACATAAATGATGACTGTGATGATATGATAAATTGAAAATCAATAGTCCAACTCCAATGTAAAAATGAATAAGGAAATCTGCATTTTCTGCATGATTTTGACATTTACTTACCGCAAAACTTCCAATTTACAGTTTGGATCCTTCAAAGCATCAAAAAGTTCTTGCACACCTGAGTCACCTAAATCATTCCAACCTAGATTTAGTTCTCTCAGGTATAAGGGGTTTGATCTCAAAGCTGAACCCAGAGCAGCACAGCCCTCTTTAGTGACTTTACAATGGTCTAACCTGCTAAGAGAAATACAATCATTTCTATCCATAGCTTTGGAGCAAATAACTTATTTGACAAACATGGTGAGTGATGATCTTGCCTGAGCATCTCAAGATTACAGTCAACATTTTCCAGATCAACAGATAACTTTATCAATCCAGTGTCTCCAAATTTATTTCCAGACAATTCCAGTTCTCTCAGGTGTGAGGGGTTTGATCTGAGAGCTGTAGCCAAAGCTGCACAGCCTTCCTCTGTGATACCACAATCCCTCAACCTGCAGAAAATATACAGCATGCAGTGTTCGTTGTGTCTGTATGTCAGTTATGACTCTCAGTACATCTATTAATCTCTGTGAGATAACCTTGCCTCAGTATCTCTAGTTTGCAGTGAGGATTCTCTAGTCCTTTAGAGAGCTCCTTCATCCCAGAATCTCCAAATGTACTCCCAGACAGATTTAGCTCTCTCAAAGATGAGGGGTTTGATTTCAGAACTAAAGCAAGAGATGTACAGCCTTCCCCTGTGATGCCACAAAGTCTCATCCTGCAGAGGAAATAGCATCTAGGTGGTTAATAGACACATACTTCTTTGTACATTTACATTTAGTCATTAAGTCAATAGCAGATGTTTTATCCAAAGTGACACATAAATGAGGACAACTGAAGTAATCAAAATCAACAAAAGAGTAAGGATATGCAGTCATTGACAAGTGTTTATGCTAACAAAACAAAACTGTGTTTTAGGATAATTTGCAGGTAATCTTACCACAGTTTCTCAAGTTTACAGAGTGGATTCTGTAATGCAGCAGAAAGACTCTTCAATCCGGAGTTAGTGAGTTTATTTCCAGATAGATCTAGCTCTTTTAGATGTGAAGGGTTTGATCTCAGAGCCAAAGCCAGAAAAAGACAACCCTTATCAGAAATATCACAAAACTCCAGTCTGCAAAAAAGCGGGGTTTCCTCATTAAAGGGTTATTCCAGCCCAAAACTAACATTTTGTCAGAACACAGAACTGTGGTTACAGTGCCGTTTCATTAAATAAACTCATTTGTCAATGGGACAGTCACAAGCCTCTCGGTTTTAATAAAAAATATCTTAAATTGTGTTCCGAAGACAAAAAATGCGGGGAGGAGTTACCCTTTAAATTTTCTTCTCTATATTAGTTTTACAATACTTTTTTTTTTTTTTTAAGATGGTATGCAGGCCTGATTTTTAGGGAACATTAAGGAAAATATAAACCAAAAAAAGAAGAAATTACTTCAGTGTTTCCAGACGACATTGAGGATTTTGCAGGCCATCACAGAGTAGCCTAAATTCTGAATCCCTTACATTACTCTTAGCCAGGTTCAACTCTCTCAGACATGAGGTCCTTGATGTAAGAGCAGAAACTAAGATGGTACAGCTTTTTCTTGTTATGTAATAATCACAAAGACTGCAGGAAACAAACAAAAAAAAAAAACAGCATGTTAAACGTATAGACACTATTGAGTAGATTAGGTCTGGAATTACACATATCTTTTAGATTACGCTGTTTAAATTAAGAGTAACTGAACTTCTAGATCAACTGAAATAACTTGATGCAGAAAAATCTTATTCTTACGTAAGATATATAAGATATGTAAGATGTATATATATAAAATATTTATTTATATTATGTATCATATTTTGTATTATACATACTTTAACAATTATTACTGGCATTACATACTTTGCAATTCTGGATGCTTCAAGCACTGGTTGTAGCCTTTGAAGACTTTCATCTGGCAAGACATGTGTCCAAACATACTGCTTTAAATCAAACACATCTAGATTTTGCCCTGAGGTCAGCAATACAAAGACCATAGCTGACCACTGTGAGTCTGTCAGTGTGGTCTTTTCTTCCAAACCTGATTTCAGGTAATGCTGGATTTCCTCCACTAGTGAATGATCATTCAGTTCATTCAGGCAGTGGAACAGATTGATCGACTTCGCTGGAGGATTTTCTTTGATCTTCTGCTTTATGTAATGAACTGTTCTCTCTTTGCTGTCAGAGCTGATATCTGTCTGTGTCAGTAGGCCTCTTAAGAGAGTCTGATTGGACTCCAGTGAGAATCCCAGAAGGAAGCGAATGAAAAGGTCCAGATGTCCATTTGTACTCAGCAGAGCTTTCCTTACAGCTTTCTGATAGAGGACAGATATTGATACTGAACCTTGTGTAACCCAACTCACAACACAGGGTAGAACACTAGGTTGGTCTATCAAATTTATATTTTCATTCACAAATGAGAGGTACACATATAAAGCTGCAAGATGTTCCTGAACACTCAAATGAACAAAACAGTAGACTTTTCCCTGAAACAGCCCTGACTCCTCTCTGAAGATCTGAGTGCACAATCCTGAGTTCACAGATGCTTCTCGTACATCAATGTCAAATTTTTTAAGATCTTCCTCGTAGAAGATCAGATTACATTTCTCTAGTTGCTGAAAAGCTAGTTTACCCAGTTTGAGAATCATATCTATATCTTTAATGTTTCTGTCATAGGCCTTCTCATGCATTTTTCTTATTTGAATGATCAGGAAGTGTGTGTACATTTGGGTGAGGGTCTTGGGAATCTCTCCACTCTCTGCTTCACTCAACATCTTCTCTAGAACAGT
>JAUYWG010000050.1:15443363-15456079 GCA_034779775.1 Enteromius afrohamiltoni
GTTTTTCCCACATGTAAGTCGCTTTGGATAAAAGCGTCTGCTAAATGAATAAATGTAAATGTAAATGTAAACATAAGGACATTCCCAAAAGAAATGAGTCACTGTTTCAGAAGAAAAATGACAAAATGAACAAGATGCATCATGTCATTCTTGAATTTTTGCAAAAACTGCAGGATAAAACCTGTGCGATATTTTACAAGTTATTTCTTTAACTTTATTTGTTTAAAAAAAGGAATCGTACCATTATATGAAAGAAGGAAAGGGAGCGCATGCTTTAAAGATAGCGAATGTAGTGGTACAGGCCAGCGACAGAGAGAGTCTTCTCAAAAAACAGGACAAATAATTACAGAGAGGAGAAATCACATCAGCCCATGCAAGCTGAGGCTTTCTGTGCCAACCTGCACTAAAGACATACGTGTTTTGTTATATATGTTTATTATATATATTAAGACTTTTCCCTTTATTGAGGTTATTTGATTTGTGTGCTGTGGTTGTGTTCAAGTATTCAATTAAAGTTTTATTAAATGTTAAATAAGAGTAACTGTGTATTTTTTAATGAACAAGAAGAATTAAAAAGTTGCTTACCAATACGCAAAACATTCACAATTGGCAGATTGGGCTAAAATAGAAGGCTCTGAGTGATGCTAAATAAAGAGCCATTTGGGAGCCGAGCCAAAAGAGCCGAATCTTTGAAAAGAGCCGAAATGCCCATCACTAATCAGAATCGGCCTGCCTCCCAATATGCATATCGATGCTAAATTCTAGAATCTAGATAATAGTAGTACTGTAATTTTCAATACTATTTAGGGCAGATAGCGTAGATGGTATGGACACTGGGAAGCAGGCAGGATTTATGCTTTTTAATGTCGTGAAAGTTAGGCACTTGGCATGACTTGCCTGGAACGCCACAAAGTGGTTAACAGGCATTTAGGCTGTACAGTGGTCACGTGGCACTGGCCGTAGAAAACTCAGTTCTCAAAAATGCGTTTTACAATTTGGAATCTAGTAATTTTAGGAATTCCGATAAGGTGTGAATGCACCTTTTTAGTAGACATGTAATAAATTTATGAGAATTAGTTAATAGCAACAAAGTTAGTAGAACGTAGTGGACTAGTTTTTTTTATAGTTTCAAAGTAGCATGTAAAACATGTTCCAACAAACGCATCGAAGTACTACCCTTTTGGTAGTCAGTAATATGTTGGCAGTCAGGACTGTGCCGTGTGGTTGTTTCTGCTTACCTGCGTCAGGTGGATCTCGCTCCGCCTCCGCCAACACACACGGTACAGTTCAAGTTACAACGTGTGAGGCAAGTGAAACAAAAACAAGACAGATATCCATTCTGAGAATAAGTTGTCCAAAACCGGGGCTCATCAGCATTACTCGCACTCGACCAACGCCAAGAATGAAGGTGCGTGACGTGAACTATTAACATTAGACTTTCTAATAGAAAGCCGAACCTTCTGCTGCAAGTAGGCTTTCACTACAGTGGGGGGAAGTTTGGGGTGGGGTTAGATATGGACTTTTTGTACAATCTATGTAGAGCTGTCCCGCCCACCTGGAGTTCGTTTCGAGGGATGCATCTTCCACTTGTTCCCTAACAGTCCGTCCAAACAATAAATTAAATGTTAGGAAGGAAAGTTCGTGCTTACTTAGTTGTAGCAATAATTTGTGTTAATAGAGTCCTTTTACACACTGAACTTGCAATCCTAGCAATGTTAAAAAAAATACTGTAATGGCATGCATTGTTGAGGTATACAGAGAGATCAGTCTCTGTACAGTTATCAAGTATAACATGCAGTGCAGAATAAATACATATGGTGTTTCTTTTGTGCAAACAACAATACTTTATTTAAAGTGTAGAAGGTACAAGAAATTGTATGCTGTATTCAAATGTCTACTCTAACAGGTTTTTCTAGTTCTTGCTCCTCCTAAAAACCCTGCAGTGAAGTACCAGCATAATGCTTAAAGTATTTCTATGACACTTAAAAACTAATAATTAATTAAATAAATAAAATGCAGATAAAAGATACAAGACACATAAAGCAGACATGTCTGCTGTCAGTAAAGAAACAACAGAGAACTGCTGAGTGAGAGTGTAAAGAACAACTTTTATTATGTTGAAACCCTTTGTGTTATTTGTGCTCGGATAATAAAGTGGACAAAGCTAGTAAATGGTTAGCTTTCAAAACACAATCTGGGTCTTAGGCAGATTCTGTTTAACATATTTAGGCCTATATATATATATATACACTGGAAAAAAACAACAAATGCATTATTCACAGATTTGTTGATTACAGCTGCACATTATTGTTTTCAGTATAGTAAAAAAATCTGTTTAGAAATATTTTTTATAACCATATAATGCAGACAAAACTAAATCGGCAGGTATTATTTTCTGAATCAGGTTTTCCATCAAAATCAGCAATAGAGTTGAGATCCAAGAGTCCAATCCAGAGGTCATTTCTTGGAGACCTTTTTCAGTTTCATATTTCAGCTGTGTTTTCTTCTCTTTAACATGCTGTAAAGTTTTTCTGTCTATTTCATAATGTTGCTCTCTAACACACTTTTTCTCATCCTCAACACTCTGGACTAAATTGAAATGTAGTAATCAATATTTATCACCCACCAGAGGAACAGTTTGAACTATATGGATTCATGACATTGAAATACTAATTCCAAAATTGTTCTTTAATGGATACATGTCTGCATGAGTCAATTAAAGTAATTTACTTACTGGTGTTATTTACAAGGAATGCATTTTCAGAGACATTGTGTTACCTATTATAACTTGATTACAGAAAGAGGAACTTTCCTTACTACTTCTTTACAACTTTTCCTTACTATGGCTTTATCACCTTACTACTCCCCCCAAAAAAGTCCAATAACAAGGAAATCAATGTGAAATAAATCATTTAAACCACAAAATGAATGAATGAATTGTGTACATACAGTACTGGACATAGTGAGTTTTCTTAAAAAAATAAAAAATCAAATCAAAAAAGAAAACAACAACAACTGGGGTGGCCTAATGGATAGAGAGTTGGACTTGTAACCCAAAGGTTGTGGGTTTGAAGTCCAGGTCTGGCAGGGATTGTGGGTGGGGGGAGTGAATAAGCAGTGCTCTCTTTCCACTTTCAATACCGCAACTGAGGTGAGACCATTGAGCAAGGCACCGTTCCCCCAACTGCTCCCTGGGTGCCATAGCAATACAACTAAAAGTTGTTTTAAAGGCCAGACCTTTAGAAATGCTGACCAGTTGCAGCTGTATGCACAGAATGGAGGTCCAACCTATTTTGCCAGGTCCACTCATTTGCAGATTTATGGCCTTACCACTGGTAAAGTTGGATAACTGGCGGGCAGGCACCATGTAAAAACCAACAAAACATTTGCCATGACTGCTATTATATTAATGCAGATCAATTCTGCTAATGTTTTCCACATTTTTAATGACAATTAAAGCCTACTTGACTTGACATATAACCACAGAACTGAATTAAGATAGAAAACAAGTAAATAGCCACAAATAGCCAAAATGCCTTATTGGAGACATGATCGTACCTGAATATTTCCACTTTACATCAAGGATGCTTAGTAAGACAAAGCAGAAAGAAGCTGCACTCCTAGATCCTCAAGTACATTACCAGACAGATCCACATATTTCAGATATGATTGATCTGATCCCAGAAGAGCAGCCAGTGCTGAACATCCATCATATGTGAAACTACAACGTTTCAACCTTTAAATGAGAGAACAGTAAGAACTCTCCACTTCCTTATTCTGTAAATAATGAATAAAACCTACATTTCGTAAAATTAGTACTTTTTTGTGGTTGTACTATAATATGCAATTACAAAAGAGGAGAATATTAATAAGAGTTTTTGGCTCTGTTTTTTTTCATGCATTAAATGAACACAATTTTCAAAACAAAGACATGAGAGGAAAACAAATCAAGTAAATTGGTGGGTGTGTTTAAGTCTAAGAACATGTCTGATTAAAGGAAAGTTTCTAGGTACAATAGTTCTACGTAGTCTAAATATTTGTGACTGTTAGAGATATTTTACTTGAGTATCTCCAGTTTGCAGTTTTCTAGTCCAGTACTTAGGAGCTCCACTCCCAAATCTCCTAGTTTATTATCAGACAGATCTAGTTCTCTCAGGTGTGAGGGGTTTGATCTGAGAGCTGATGTCAGAGCAGCACAACCTTCGTCTGTGACATCACAATCATTTAACCTGCAGAAAAAACAATAACACACTTTTAATTGTCTATTGATAGGATAGTGGGTTGCTTATAAAACATAATCTTTAACTTTCGTTCATATATGAACAATCTTAAGTGAAACTGTTGTAAAGGGTTTGCTTCAAAACAAGTCAATACATCATTTATACACAACAGTAATATAGCTCATTTACTAGACTATATTTTATATGAAACACTGTAGAAAGATACCCAAGCATCTCCAGTTTACAGTGAGGATTGCCCAGTCCGGTAGAGAGCAGGTTCATTCCGGAGTCTGATAGTTTATTTTTAGACAGATCCAGCTGTCTCAGGCGTGTGGGGTTTAATGTCAAAGCTGAAGAAAGCGCTACACAACCTTCATCTGTGATACCACAACTCACAAGCCTGCAGAGAGAGAACATTTCATTAAAGATAAACTTAAATCTTAAACCACTTCCCAGTATGCTACACCAGATTGTAGAGTAATGTATATAACATCCAAAATTAAGATACAAAACTTATAAGTAGCACCCAGAATTGTGAATGATTATAGTTAAATAGTGCTTGGTTATATAAAGTGAAGTGACTTGTGGCTTGGTATGGCAACCCATACTTGGAATTGGTGCTCTGCATTTAACCCATCCAACGTGCACACACACAGTATTGAACACACACGCACACACACATCATGAACACACATCCAGAGCAGTGGGCAGCCATTGGTATTGAAGGCAGAAGGAGTGCTGGTTATTTACTCCAACCACCTACAATCCCTGCCGGACTCAAACCCACAACCTTTAGGATACAAATCCAACTCCATTGCCCCAGTCATAAATATGTTCTTACCTCAGTGTTTCCAGTTGACAGTAATAATTCTCTATTCCACTACACAACATCTGTACTCCTGAATCTTCTACTTTATTTCCAGACAGATCCAGTTCTCTCAGGTGTGAGAGGTTAGACGTCAGAGCTGAAGCCAGAGCAGCACAACCTTCATCTGTGATACCACAATTCACCAACCTACAAAAAAAACAAAAGACAATCTCCAGTTGTTCAGTTCAAAACACAAACATGTGATGTTGACCTACTAGAATAACTTGAAATAAAATTCACTATCAAAATGGATTAAATATAGGTCTTAATGTAGATTAGCGCTGTAAATTAGTATCTTACTTAAATGTTGCAAGTTTAGATTGATGACTTTCTGGTCCAGCAAAAAGACACTTGACTCCAGAATCTCCTAGTTCATTCTCTGACAGATCCAGCTCTGTTAAGTTTGAGAAGTTTAATATCAGAGAAGCCAGTGACACACAATCTTCATCTGTGAGATCACAATCATTCAATCTGGAGAAAGAAAAATTATATTTAATTTTCTCAGCATGACACACATTTCTTCATAGTTGTAGACAGTATTCTATAAGGACTAAGGATAAGATTCCTTATTCCCTAGTGGTCAAAGGGAACATCCTGATAAAAGTCTTCAGTTGCAAGATTCAGAGCAATGATCTTACTTCAGTGTCTCCAGTTTACTATGAGGATTCTCCAGCGCATCGGAGAGTAGCTTTATTCCTAAATTTCCAAGTTTATTCCCAGACAGATCTAGGGATCTAAAGTGTGAGGAGTTGGATCTCAGAGCTGATATCAGTGCAACACAGCTGTTATCTGTAATATCACAACTCGCCAACCTGCAGAGAAAACAATATCACTGTTGTCTTTCACAGATTAAAGTTGCTTTGCTCTGACTATAAAACTGAATGTGACTAGCTTCTATTAGACACTCAAAATCATCTTACTTGAGTCTTCCAAGTTTACAGTATGGCATCTCCAGTACAGTAGAGAGAATCTGTACCCCAAAGTCTCCTACTTTATTTCCAGACAGATCCAGCTCTATCAGGTGTGAGGGGTTTGATCTCAGAGCTGAAGCTAGAGCTGCACAACTTTCATCTGTGATACCGCAATCTTTTAATCTGAAGAACAGCAACGTGCCATCACTCCATTTCAGGACACACAGCTCATTTTGAAGAAGATTTTGAATAAACCACTCATTCGTAGTTTATAAAACATATTATAAGAAATTTACCATACAGGACCACAATCTAGATATTATAAAAACTTAAATAAATGGAGATGCTAGTATAGTGCAATTTCTTCAGTCAAAGAGATAATCTTACTTCAATGTTTCCAGTTTCCAATAAGGATTTTCCATTGCAGCAGAGAGCAGCATTATATTGAAGTAACTTAGGTTATTCTTTGACAGATCCAGTTCTCTCAGGTGTGAGGGGTTTGAACTCAGAGCCGATACGAGAGCAGCAAAACCGTCATCTGTTAAACTGCAGCTCACCAATCTGCAGAAGATTCAACACACTTTTTTCTGCTGCCCAAAATCACACAATGCTTCAATGGGTATATAAAATGTACACACAGCTTTTCAAATTGTATTTAGTTTTTTTTTTTTTTTTTTTTTTGAGAAATTCTCGGGTTTAGTTTTTCAACTTCAATCATGATCTTACTTCAATGCTTCCAGTTTCCAGCAAGGATTCTCTACAACAGCAGAGAGCATCATCATATGTAAATAATCTAAGCTATTTTCAGACATGTCCAGCTCTCTCAGGTGTGAGGGGTTTGATCCCAGAGCTGAAGCCAGTGCTGCATAACCTTCATCTGTTAAGCCACAACTCAACAACCTGAAAAAAACAGTACATGTTGCTACAGGGTCATAATTAAGATAGACATCATGTTATTTATATATTGACAATAGAATGATATGGGTTTCTCAAAGGTTGAAAATGTTTGCTTAAATTATTACACGTGGTCCACCAAATTTATCACATCCTTGCTTTTTAGTTTTTTAGATTAGATTATCATTAATCTATTTATTTAGATTATTTAGTTTAGAGATTTAGATTACCATGGCCAGTACAGGGGTGAGTTTCAGGGTTTTTTTTTTCTTAAAATCTTTAAAAAGACCTTACTTTAATTTCTCCAGTTTGCATGAAGGATTCTGCAGTCCAGCAGAGAGAATCATCATTTCTAAATCATTTAGGCTATTCTGTGACAGGTCCAGATCTTTTAGGTGTGAGGTGTTTGATGCCAGAGCTGAAGCCAGAGGACCATAGCCTTCATCTGTTACACCACAACCAACCAACCTGCAGAGTAAAATGTTCCTTGTTATCACTTCCATATCAGATAAAATAATAATTTATTTAATAATAAATATAATAATAATAATAATAATAATAATAATGATAATAATAACAATCATAATAAATAATAAATAAATAACCTAACAATCTTACCAATGAGATTCAAACCTATTTAAACCTAAACCCCAATGAATCATTGCCCAGAACTACAAATTAATTTCAGCAATGCTGTAAATTTACTATCTTTAAATTAAAATCAATAAAATTACATCTGCTTTATATTTAAAATATATCAGTCACTAGGATCTCTAAAATCAGCTAACAACCATTACACTGTAGTTTGGCTACACAAACAAATAAATGTTTTTATTAAAAAAACAACAACAACAGATAGTTTCAACAATTCAACGTATCATGGTTTTAAAGATTTTAGTGGTCTTACTTAAGTGTTCCAAGTTCAGACAAATTATTTTCGAGTCCAGCGGAAAGCAACATCACTCCTAAACCTTCTAGTTCATTTCCAGAAAGATCAAGTTCTCTCAGATGTGAGAGATTTGATGCCAGAGCAGAAGCCAGAGCACCACAACCTTCGCATGTGATTCCACAATCATTTAACCTGCAAAACAAAAATATGTCACACGACTGAACCTTTCAGGGACTGCAGTACAATCAACTTACAATCTAGAACTGATAAAGTTGGCATTTCACGGTCATTTGTCTTCCAAAGACAGAGAGAGTACCTGATGATTTACCTCAGTGTTTCCAGCTTACATCGAGGACTCGCCATTGCACCAGAGAACCCCAGAGAATACCACGTCAGATCCATTTTGTGTCACTTTGGTCTTAGAAACTGACACCACAACAATACACATCACAAGTCCGACCCACTTGTCAAAAGTGACAGAATGCATAGAATCAACAAAAACAAGTCTTATAATGAATGGTGTCAGTGTGTAGTCTACCCGATACCCAGCAGTAAAATGACAAATATCAGCTAGCCTGCATAGTCTTAAAACAGCCAATATTAAAATGAAATAAAATATTTCAGTGATTTATATAAACGTAATCTTTTAAAGAGTCATGTTTACAAAAACAGATGTATTCCATCGATTCTCTGAACTTTAAGTTTCGTTTTCGATTTCTGTTTGATGACAAGATGCTGACATCATTGTCCTGTTGAAGTCGCCCGACATAACTCGGTTTGATCTAAATAAAGATCACATGCAGCGCATACTGAAATACATAGGTTTACAGCAGGTAGCTCGACAGGAATGACACACGCAGACAGTGTAACACAACTGTTATCAGCTGTTGGGCACGAATGCAATGCATTGTGCTGATCAGCTTTACTCCTACAGGAGGCGTTGTTTTGATCAATCTAGGAAGTGCGACAGAAGACAAGGATTTCCAAAATTCACAAGCAAACTAACAACTGTTGTTAGTTTTTATTAATGGACAGAATGTTGATATAATGTCAACATCATTTCACAATTCAAATAAATCAACGTGGTTTATAATTTTAAACACTGATTACATAATCTATCATTTTTAACACATTACATTTGTTTATGTTGTGCAGGTATTATTTACAACGAAATAACGAGGTAAGAATGCTGTACAGTATGTGGACACTTTGACTATGAAAATAATTGTATGCTTTCAACATATTTTATAAATACCAAGTCTTTCCTATATGCTAAGTTAAATATAAAAGATGTCAAAGTCACAATGTAGTGATAAATAAGTCAAAATTAATAATAACAATAAACAAATATTAAATCATAAGCAACCTTTTGTTCATTATAAATTTAATTCATTATACTTGCACAATACATCTATAATATAAATGAATGGCATATGAAAATGTAGTTAATTCTTTTTCTTTTAATATAGCATTTTAACAAAGAATTGTGTACATGTATATCACTTTTATATTAATGTATTAATACAAATAATGTAATGCAAATTTCACAGAAAATGTGATATTTATGTGATATATTTAGTTTTATAAAATTTTAACCCACCATCTTTGAGTGCACTAATAAAGGACTACAACCTCTGCAAATTCAGTTCAACAATCTGTCTATTCCCCTATGACAACGTTTTAATAGCCACTGATAAATCTGTTTATGATGTTAATTATAAAATGATTTAATATGCAAATGAGTAAACATTAACATAAAAATATAAAACAATTGATTGTATCAATTACATTTAAACATGTGGCACTGCCTCAGTTAAACCAGTGTTCATAATAATAGAGTAATGTTTACTGATTGTATTTGGGAATAACATACACATTTAAGACATATAAGGCAAAATGACAACACATTAGAAGACAGATTCTAGTTCAGTTTCTTTTTAACCAAACAGGTAGCCTTAAAAATAGCACATGCCAAAAAACATTGCTCTCGAGACAGAAACACACATCGATTGACAGACAGACAGATAGAGATGCAACATTTTTCTTCCATCCATCATATTTGGCTATGATAAACAGTTATTGTACCATTAAAACATATATATATTAACATTCCTTTGTACTCTTCTGTACATTTTTTAATGACATAAGCACACTGTACACAATTTTTTCAAAGTTGTAAAAACATTGTCAACAATTAGGTTTATTGGGGAATGGTTTACATTAAAATACTGTTTTATTTTTATAAAAAAAACATACAAATTTGATTAAAACATTATCATTTAATGTTTAAAATGTGTTACTAATAAATGTAAAAAAAACTCAATAATGGACTGTTCAAAGTAAAAGAATGAATGCTGAAATATTCTGAGCATATTCACGAGGGCAGCGTGTATCTTGTGCTATCCTGGGTCGAATATGAGTAGTAAGTCATGTTTAATTGTGCAGCAGGATCACTGTTGCTCCTTACATCTCAATACTCTGAGCAGATTTAGATCTATAAATTGTAAAACTGAAAGAAAAGCAAAGACAAGAATAAAACAAATAACACCTCTACAATAATGAGCGCACAGATACGAGGAGTGAACAAATCTAATAACTTTTTAACCTAAGTCTGTTCCTCACACTAATATAAAGTATGGCTCGTATGGACTATTTTCATCATCATCCACTTTGAATGGAAAAAAATGGCAAAAATAGCACTTGCATGCAGAAGAGGGAAAGCTTAGATTATGGTAAGTAAATGATTATTGAAAACTCACTTGACTTTTTCCAGCTTATAATCTGGATGTCCCCTTAGAGCTAAGAGCCGCTCCTCTGTTGACATTTTTATTTCATTCCCAGACAGATGCAGCTTAATCAGGTTTGAGAGGTTTAGTGTCAGAGCAGAAATCAGAGCATCACAACCTTCATCTGTGATACTGCAATCATTTAACCTGCAGAAGAAACAAAGACACATCTTCTCTGTTCAGGATACCCAGACAAATATGTCCATTCTGACTTTAAGAGTAATTTAAGGTTTATGACTGTACCCGAGTGTTTGTAGTTTACAGTGAGGACTCCGCAGTGCATCAGACAACATCTTCAGCCCTAAGTCTCCTATGACATTTTCAGACAGATTCAGCTCTTTCAGCTTTGAGAGGTTTGATGTCAGAGCTGACGCCAGAGCATCACAGCCTTTGTGAGTGATACCACAACCAGTGAGCCTGCACAGAGAGACTCATTAGGATATGCTGTGTGGGACCAGGTAATGTGTAACCCAGGAAAGTTCTCTTACCACAGTTGTTCAAGACTAATAGCAGGACTCTTTGGTCCTTTAGAAAGAAGCTTAATTCCAGTATCTCCCAGTGTATTCTGAGACAGATCCAGCTCTATCAGCTGTGAGTTTGATCTCAGAGCTGAAACCAGATCAGCACAACCTCCATCTCTGACACCACACTCCTTCAGCCTACAGACAGAACAAAGACACATATTTCATCTGTTTTTATTCATAAAACAGATCAGTTCAACAGTAACCACTTGAGCAGACTACGGTGGTGGCCAAAATTATTAGAGCACTTTTTACCAGATTAAAATGTGGTTATAAGTCAGTTATTTTTACTGTATCTGTGGTGTGTTAGTAGGAAATATCACTTTACACTTCCAAGCATTCATTTGCCATTAATTGTAATAATCAAGTGACAACAGCCAGTGCTCCACACAGAGATCTGATCTCATCATCATCATCATCATCCAGTTTGTCAGGAATGACATGAAGAAACAGACTAAACTGAGACAGACTAAATCTAGAAGAACTGTGCCGACATCTCCAAGATACTTCAAGAAACCTCTCTGCAAAAATACCTGAAAAACTATAAACAAGGGTTGCTCGGGCAAAACCTGCTTTAACCGTCTGAGGATTGATTCTCCCGCCGGCGGGAGTGCGTGGCTTTTTTTCAGATGTCAGAGAAAAGATCTGAAACTGCTCTGTCATATATGATCGCACATATAATAATAATACAGCATTTAAATCTGTAAAGGGTCTATTTTTTTTGTATATACTCACAATATCAACGAAACATTCTGCTTTTGGTAAATAAAGAAAATGAACAGGGTGCATTCTCTGCTGTCTCTGTCTCTGTGATGATCAGATTAAAACACGTCAATAAAATGAGCTGAAACTCAGCGAAAACGTGACTCACAGACATGAGAGTTATATCCACAGAAAGCTGCATACGTCTACTCTAAAATGAAGTTAGTGCTGTTGAAAACAAATATTCTGTGATAAAGTCATCAGTATGAAAACAACATCCATGTTCGTTTTCATGGTTAGAGCTCATTATAGTTAATTCGACCGTGCCCCCGAGGATGCTGACATGAAATGTTGATTTAATTTATTTAATAGAAGTCAATCGATAAAGACAATCTATTTATGACAGTTGTGACTTCTGTATTTTACAGGATTTTTACACATGTTCCTAAACCTTTTAACAGTACAGTAGCATTGTAGATGGGTTTCTTGAAGCATCTTGGAGATGTTGGCACAGTTCCTCTAGATTTAATCTGTCTCATGTCATTCCTGACAGACTGATGATGATAAGATCACATCTCTGTGTGGAGCACTGGCTGTTGTCAGACTCATGCATAAAAATCTCCCTGAATTATTCCAATGAATGACAAAAATAATGTTTGGAAATGTAAACTGATATTTCCTCCTGACACACTAGATCAAAGAGTAGAAATACCTGAATTAAAACATTTCAGCTGGGGAAAAAACTAATCATTTCTATTAATTAGTTCAAATAATTTTGAGCACCACTGTAGATAAATTCATACCTCAGAATTTTCAGTTGACATTTAGTATTCTGTAGAGCGACAGATAGCCACCTCACTCCCAAATCTCTTAAACTATTTGAAGTCAGATCCAGCTCTCTCAGGTGTGAGGGGTTTGATTTCAG
>JAUYWG010000050.1:15479529-15496744 GCA_034779775.1 Enteromius afrohamiltoni
CCGTCTAAAGACACATAGTGTGGGTCTCCAGCAGCTTCACAAATGGCCTCTCTGGTTGGCAGACATCTGCTAACACCGTTAACCAACTCGCAGCTCTCATAGGGGCCACAAGATGACTTATTACAGACCACCTGTGCAAATAAGAGCATTATATTTGAGTTTTTGTATGGGGCAATATTTGTAACATGTGTCTAAAGAAACTATATGAA
Organism: Enteromius afrohamiltoni; assembly: GCA_034779775.1. Lineage (NCBI taxonomy): Eukaryota > Metazoa > Chordata > Actinopteri > Cypriniformes > Cyprinidae > Enteromius > Enteromius afrohamiltoni. The sequence continues at coordinate 15,479,739 of JAUYWG010000050.1, forward strand.
ATGCAAATGCAGAAGGGAAGTAAAACAGCTGTTATGTAGATTTACAGCAGGGGACTTCAAACTCTGCCAGGATAGAGTTTGGAGACCCCTGCTCTAAACAGACAACAACTTACAAGATCAAAATTGCCTAAAAAAGCACCTCACGTGAGCATAACAACTTTTTTGTGATATATGGGAGTTTTTGTGAAAATAACATGCTTCCATTATGAATATTTTCAATATACAATTGTAGTTTGTGCAATTTGAAGCCACAAGCCTCCCGGTTTTCCCGGTGGAGTAACCCTTTACGATAACAGACACTGTATAACCGCAAAAGTATCAAAACCAATCACTAAAAGGAAATGTCTGAACAAAGTACATCTTCACTGTCATCCTACCTGGCCATCCGGTAAACAAGTGCACACCTGCTCACAGTTACTGCCAGGATAGAACCTTTGGTAAAGCAAGTAGTAGCGGTTGCCATAGAGACACCCACACTGAGAGAGGGGTACACAGCGGTCTCCACTCCTGATGTAGCCCTTGTCACACACACATCCCTCTATACAGGGGCTACGACAGCCAGCAGGAGGAGCCAAATTAAGACAGGTGACTTCACAGCCAGAGCCACAGAGCTCATAGTGGCTGTTGATGGGACACTGGACACCTGACAAATCAAAGATATGTGATTGGTTATGCGCTGATTTAAAATATACATAACTTTAAGTTAGTTAAACAATAAATATGTCACTATGATAGTTCTTGTTCTTATTGATGGGCTGCATCTTTTTCAAATTAATGTTCGAGACCACCAAAGGTCCACAAGGAATGTAACTAAACGTTTTTTTGTTTTTGTTTTGTTTTTTTTTCACAAAAAATGAAGAAAAAGTAAAAAGAAAAAAATGTGTAAGAAAAGTAAAAGAAAATATATTAGGCCTACTAATTATTCAGGTGTGATTTGAAAAACATTACCCCCCCCATATTTGTATATATCCTTATATCTGTCTATGAATTTATTCTTTATACTGAATTGAAATGTATGTTGTTGTTACAGTTTTTGCCACTAATAAATGTAGTCAAAAGCCTACTGAATGGAATTATGATCTCAATTTTAATATCAAATCTGATCTAAAAAAATAACTAATTACTAGTAGGCTATTTGAAATAAAAATAGTATATTAACAAAATTGTGTAAAAAAAACATACAAAAAAAAAGTATAAACCATATATCAATAATAAATTATGTACATTAAAAAATAAGAAAATATAGAATAAAATATATAGTATTGTACACATTTTCCCAGTATAAAAGGGACTTCATATAGGAAAATAAGTAGCTGCCTATGTAGACTCATCACATGTTTGAGAGGCATCAAGAAGCTTGAAAACCCCTGGGCTAGATTACATGTCAGGTTTGATTTTGAACTCAATAGCCCTATGCTGAATGTACTAACACACCCATCTATCCTTAGCATCTTTGTTTTTGTGCTCTTCTTTCCATTTTTTTAGGCCTTTGTTGGCATGAATGGAACTGGAAACTGCAGTATCTTCACTAGAAGGTCTATTGCTATACCTTACAATATTACCATGTATACGGTTTCTCAAAAAGGTCTAGATACAATTGCCCCAGGTTTCTCTTACCACAGAATTCAGCAGTTCTCCAGGGACTGATGGTCCTTCCCATCACCTGACAGGCAGATACATAAGCTGTTATGGCCTGGCATAGTATATCTCTCCTTCCGTTAAACAAACAGATGTCGTAAACACAATCCTTAAAATATGGAGCAGGGTTTAACACGGTATGACAGTCCCTGAAAGGCCCCTGTGGGTCACTCAGCAGCCCACAGAAATCAGAAGTCTCATAGAGACTCCTTTTGGTCGGGTCGCAATCCTGACAACCGTTTGTGCAGCCATGGACACAGTCTGGGATCTCAGCTACACTCCAGCTGGCACCAAACTCCATCGGTCCTAAAGCAGGTAATGTTGTTCCTCTGACGAACAAATCATCTTCTGGTTTTCCATTGTAGTTCCCACAGAGGCCACAGACAGCCCCCATGTAGGTGCTGGGAACAGTGACTGTTGCAAAGCTGTTCCAATCAAATGTGACTCTGAGACCAAAAGAGGTCTGAACAACAGCAGACCAGCCACTTCTGAAAACAGAAACCTGACCTTCAATAAGATAGAGAGGAAGGTTCAACAGCTTCCCATTGACCTAAAAAAGAATGGCAACAAATTTCTCATTAAACGACTTACAGTACTACAACATCATCAAGCCTGCTACAGGATTAAAACAGGCAACTTACAGTAACAGCACCGCTGTATTCTCTAGCGATAACAATGGTGATATTATATATTCTGATCTCCAGTAATTTAGTAAACGTCACCACATCGCTTCCACGAAACTCATTTTGCACTAGCACATCAAAGGGAACCAGTCCAGGATTCAAGGAGCAAACCCCAACCAACTGATACACACAGTTGCCCTGAAGGGAGAAAGTAACAATGCTATTATGTTCCACAAAAGCTATTTAACCAAAAACATAAAAGACTTTATGCCGACACTCCTACTATGGAAAGTTTTTTTTTTTTTTTTAAATAGCCTAATAATAATAATTCCTACCAGTGTTAGTATAGTATCTATAGTATGCAATAATACATTAAATATATACTATTAGCTTTTATTTGTATATTTGACAATTTCATTTGCAAAAACAGATAATAATCATAAGAAATTGTGTTAATTATTTAATCTCAATCAAACTGAAGGTGAGTTATTTTGACAAAGCACAAAAATAAAGAATCAACATAAAAAAAAACATGATTTTAGAAAAAGCATAGTTATCTGTTTAAATTATCTTTCATTTACATTTTTAGAAATCCTTGCCATTCAAGTAATTTTATTTCAGTTAGTTCGCACAACAATATTTCTAATTAAATTTTCATTATTAAGCTTTCAATCTAAAATAGGATATTTTTAACTTATTTAATTAAGAAACAATTTAAATAGATTTACACATCAATAGCAACATAACCTTTTTTCCCCTATTTTACAACCATTAAATATATATATAAATAAATATATATATACAAACACACACACACATTTTGCAACCCAAAATTTCTACATGCTACATGCTAGTCCAGGATGATTTGATTATGCATTAAATACTCAGATGCAGAAAATAAATAGCTACAATTTATATTTGTGGTTAAATTTAGGTTAAAAAGAAACCATTTACAGTATAAGAAAATACATTTATATCTGTAGTAAGGAAACCATGATAAGAAAGGCATAAAATGGTCTATTTTACACATTATGTATTATTTCATAACACATTTTTTCACAGGGGATTTTTTTCCACTACTTTTTTAAATTCGTATATACAGCAAGAAACATGTAATATAGAAAAAAAATTGTGCAGTTCTTGAAAACACCTAGTACCTGGAAGTCGAAATAATTGCCGTCAAAGGTGTAGTAGTGGGGGTCGCCCAGTGCCATACAGGTGCTTTGGGAGACAGGATAACAGCCCCTAATCCCATTCTCCACCTGGCAGTACTCTCCTTCAGCACAGCCTTTGTCTTGGCATTCCAGATGTCCACCCTCCATGGAGCAACGACAAAGCTGCTGACAAGCATCATCTGCCCAGAATGACTCTCCAGCAGGAACGTAGTGTCCATTGTAGGAACAGCCACACTGGGTTGAAGGTACACATTTAGATCCACTCAGAACAAAACCAGGATCACAAGCGCATGTTTCGACACAGGGTAAAGTGCAGTTCACAGGAGACCTGAGGCCCATGCAGGTCGTAGGGCATGCACTGCCACAAAATGTATAATGGCTGTTCTCTGGGCATCTGTAAGCTGAAGACCATACAGAGACATTAAGACACATTGCAGAACAATATCAAGCCTAGTATGCTTTGCAAATGCTATTACTTACAACAATTGGCTGCTTCTCTCCAGTTGGTTAGCTGTATGTCAACACGCTGACATGCACTTGCATAGACCTCTAAGACCTTACATAAGTAGTTTCTGTGCCCATCTGTCATACAGACATCAAACATGCAGTTCTGAATGTAAATACTTGGGTTAATAACAGAATGGCACTGAGTAAATGGTGCCATCATTAGTAGTCCACAGTATTTTTCACCCAGCCATTGCCTCTGTGTTTCAGCATCACATCCATGTCCATCAACAAGATCTCTACAGCCCTCATCCAAAGTCAAGTTTTTAACTTTCCAACTCTGGACAAATGTTGTCGCACTGGAAGCCAGGGTGTTCGAAGGCATGATGAAATCATCATTGGGATCACCATTGAAGTTGCCACAGAGCCCACAGACTTTGTTCATGAAGGCAGTGGGCAGAGAGACCATGAGATAATGGTTCCAGTCATATTGCACACTCAGCCCAAAAGAAAATAGGATGGTGATAAAGCTGCCAGACTGGAACATGGACACCCCAATATCATCAAGAACCACAGGAAGACTCCACAAACTCTGGTCAATCTGCACAAATCAAAACATGATGCATATAAACTGGAAAAATAGCTTTCAAATCAATATTTTTGATTAACCCCCCCCCCGGCAAAATTTTTTTTTCTCAAATTATGTTTTTTTAGTCAACACAAAACAATAAAATGTACATTCTACGAATTTTCAATGTTAAAGACAGTTCTGAATGAGCTTTGTAAATTGTTTTGTACTAAAATGAAGTAAATCCAGTGCAAATAATATAACTTTTTTCTTTTTGGAAAAAAAAACAATAACAAGGTTTACCTTGACTTTTCCAGGCTCAGAACTTTCAACGCTGATGGTGATATCCCCAAAATTCACAGTTACATGTGCCACATAGGAGACACTAATGTCGCCACGGTTTTCATTTTTAGCCAGGACCTCAAAAGCAGGAAGACTATCATTTTGCTGGCAGTTCCTGGTGACAACATAGGTGCAAGTGCCCATGAAGTCAAAATAACGTTGGTCAAATGTGCTGTAGTGAGGGTCACCCATTGCCCAGCAGACTCCAAATGGTTTCTTCACACATACGGGGAAGGAATCCATCAACTGGCAATCCTCATCTTCACTACAGCTGATGCTGTAGCAAGAGCGAGTTGCTGGCAATCCTATTACAAATGGAGAAGATATATATTATATTTAAGCAGTATAAACAATTAAGAGATTAACATCTATCTAAACATTTAATTCTTCCACTGTATTGGAACTGTAAAAACTGGTTGTAATGACACAAATGTTTTAAAACCAAAGGAAGAATGTTTAATTGACATACCTGAATCAATGCATGCAGCTGGTGCTCCATACCCATTCACTTGCTGTAGTCCCACACTATATACCCCAAAAGAAGCATTTGGATGGGATAATCTGTGCCCACCTGCCCCAGGTTGGTAAACCAGCTCAGTCCAAGAGTACTCGCTGCTATTGATGACCCTCCACTGAAGGTTTCCAGGTAAAGGAAGGCTATCAAAAAGAATCCCTGCTTGTTCTTTCGTAGGAACAATCAGAAGGGCTCGGTTGTCAAAGTTAGCTATCCCATCAAGCACGTACGAAGAACAAAAACGGTTGTTGGGCAGAAGATTTATAAGAAATGGATCATATATGACACCACGGGATGTTCGCACACCATTAAACAGAAAAAAAACCTGGATTCCATTATCAGCAATGATGTTGAGACCATTTGGAAACTGGATTTTGTACTCTTGGATGAGGCCACGCTGAAGAACACCAGCTAATGTAGTATGGCCAAATCGAAGGGTTATATTCGTTGTCTGTGACGCTTGGATATAGATGCTGTCAAACTGGCTCTGAACGCTAAACGGAGCCACCAGGAAGTACTTTTTCCAGCTTTGCACCGGCAGCAGTTGCTCATAAACATGGTTGCACTTAGAAAAGCGCCATGTGCACATGTGGCCTGAGTACACGGCGACGGGAAGTTGTGAGGATATGCGGGTTCCTGTAAGGTCTCCTTGGCTTTGAATTTGTGCATTTTCAAAAGGATCCATCACCACAACTAGTTTACTGCCGACACCGTACAAGCGTCCTTCGAACCGGACCGCCGCTCGCAGGAACACTTCCACTGTGTTTTGCTCTTTACCGTTGATGATCACAAACTCCTTCAGCATGGACGGAGGGGAGTTGGTGGGGGTGAACACAAAATATTCAGTACCCCATTCACTCATGGGGTAGACCAGAGATGTATCCGCCGTGAACTGCTTTGAGTTTAGGGAGGAAACAGTTATGTTATTAGATGCCTGAATGAAGACAGTTTTGCGGGACCTCCTGGTGCCAGACAGCTCAATTGTTTTGGGGAGGGTCACAGTGAAGCCCTGACCTGCAGTCAGTAGCACCTCCTGGGTAAAATTGAGACTGGACACATTGACCTTCACCAGGCAATTAGAATTCAGAGAGGTGATGTAAAGCTGAAAGAGCGGCAGGTCTAAAGGTGATACATAGTTCTGCATAAACGCGGTGGCAAACTCTTGTCCTGCAGATTGAGCCTGGCCGCCATCTTTAAGAGTTCAAGAGAGAAAGACTGAGAGATTTAATGCAAAAACAAAAATCTTGTTTTGGCAAAAAAAAAAAAAAAAAAAAAAAACAGAGTTGGCATTACATGACAGTGCATCCAATCTTAACTTGTACAATAATATTAATGAGTTAATATTTTTAAACAAAAAATTTAAATGATTAATTTTCACAGTAAATGAAATTAACATGAATTTGAATAATTTCATTCATGATTTCATAATTACATTTTACAATTAATTTAGAAATTTGTTTAAATATGAGCTATTTTTATTTTTTTAAAAATGTGTAAGTTTCATAAAATAATATTCCAAAAGATAAAAAGCCTTACCCCAAAACAGAAATATCACAAAACAAACTGGCAAAAGTTTCGCTCCCATGATTAGCTGCAAATGAATGTTAGTCAAACTGATAAAGCACCAGTAACTCTCAACATGCAAAAAAATAAAATAAAAAAAATGCAGCATACAAAAATAGCATCATCCACTAAATAAAATGAATAATTAAAAAAATATTTTATATAAATATATATAGGATTATTATTATTTATGCAATATATGCTTAGATATTTTTAAGAAAAGCTACAAAAATGTATTTTTCATGCCACATAAAAATGACTTTTTAATGCTGCTTACCTCCATGGGAATCAAGAATTATACAGTCTACACTATGCAGCCTTTTAAATACCTATTATCCCAGTTTCAAAACCAATCAGAGCACAGCCAGGTTTGGATCCTGGAACTGGGGACATGACCTATTTGTACACATAAAAGGATCCATTTTCTCCCATGAGACCCTAATGAATAGCATTAAATTGCAATGTAATATCTGAGAACATGTAATTTTCATTAAAACAGTAAATAATAATAACAGATAATAAACAATATATGTTTGATTTCGGAGCACACAAAAAATTACATTATGTAAAGTAATTCAAATAATATATACCATTTAATATTTAACATTTAACATAACATTTGCTGCAACTGTGCAAATAAACAAGAATGCAGCACATGAGAATGCTTTTCAAAACATATGATCTTGTTATGGTAAATGATGCAAATGATATGGGTTTGGTTTTCAGCAGAATAAAAAAATAATTACAATACTTCAAATTCACCAGCCTTCTACAACCATCTGTATGACACAAAGTATTTGTTTGCACTATTTCCATTAATACTTTTAATGAAATTATTTTTTTCAGGTTGCCAAAACCTGCAAACGTTTTGTCAGCATTAATAACTTAACATTTGTCTAATAAAACAGGCATAAAATTTCATTTTCAAAAATGTTGCTTTTTATTAATAGTGCAGAAAGCTGAACTTGCAATCAAATTTTTCTCCCCCCAGAACAAGACCAAAAAGTTAGGCTAGCCATTAGAAACAGGCCTTTACACACTGTCATAAAGTCTGGGAAAAATGTAATCCACATGGGTTTCGAGCTGCAGAAAGGCCTTAAACCTCGTAAATGCTATTATCAGTACACACAAGTGGATACGTCAATATTGTAACCATGAAACTTCCTGCCCAGATAGATGCCGTGTGAAAAGATATTCCCAGAGCTGTTACAACAGAGATTTACGATAAAAGAGAGAGATTAACCAAACACACCCCACAGTGAAGATAGACTGAAGAAGGGGAAATAGACAATTAACACATTTGATCACTTGTGGTTTCTGTTCATTGACAATGTGAGTTCCCATGAGTCCAGAGGAACAATGGAATGAACATTACTGTACATCTCACCCCCATTTACAGATCAAGCACGGGGAAGCACGTGCTGAATACAGCATTATTCCAAGCTCAAGAGGAGAGCAACGCACGGCACAAAACCAATTCAGAATGTACAGATTTAAAGATAAAATATCCTCCGAAGCATTCACTTGCTCGTGTTGCAGCATACAACATTTCAACTCTGTTCCTTATTCTGCAAACGTCTTGCAGTCAGAGGTGAGGTAATGAAATTCCTAGACCATGCAACAAACTCCTTTTACACCTTCCTTCAAATAGATCTGATGAAAAAATAAATCAGAATTAGATTCTCCTGCAGCACTATATATTTATTTAATTGTTTCAAGACCCATTACATAACAACAGAGTGAAAAAAACTAACTATGATAAACAAAAAAACTCCAGTCACACAAAAAGAAAAATCCTTCAAAAAAAAAATTTAAATATGCTGAATATTTGCTGCTCAAGAAATTAGTGCTGAAAACATCTATGCTGCTTATTTTTAAGGCAACTATGATACTTTTTAAGGATTCTTCAATGAATACAAAATTCAAAAGGTCAGCATTTATGATGCTTTTTTTTTTTTACATTAACATTAAGTCTAACGTTTTTATAAATTTAGTTATTTTTTCCACCCAAATGTTGGGTTAAGCCATTTGGGAAAAATGTTATTTTCTAAATTTAAAATTATTTTCCCCATCTTGGGTAGTTCTACGTAACCCAAATGCTTGGTTATTTTCTGGCTCATTTTCACTGAGAGTTGAATCAATGCACCCCCTCCCCGACCCGGACCCTCTTTGGGTCAAATCAACTCGGGCGCAGGCTCAATGATTAAATTACAAAAAAAAACTAAATATATTTTTACACTTTTTAAAGGCTGGTTTAGCTAAATTCTACCTCTGACCCCCTCAAAGGGAACAGGAACACAGCAAAGCTTTGCATAAAATAACAAAACATAAAAATGTTCATTAACATTACTCAAAATGAGCTTAACACAACACACACACAAACAAAATGTTTTTTTAATAAGAATCCAGGAATATTTTATAGAAAATTCACACGTTTCTTTTTAGTTTTATTTAATTTATATTTAAATATATGTGATCTCTCATACAAAGGTTGTTGCAGAAGGCACTGAAGAAATGTACTACTTCCGTGTGCTAACCACTTCCTGTAAAAGTCCTCAACTTCAACATTCATGCGCATCTTTACACACACAAAGTCAGTCTACAGGAAAAGCTTTTTTCTCTGACCTTTCTACACACACGCACACTGCATGCAATGATTAATCAGCGGCTCTGGGTTTTCCATAGTTTGATGTCAATGGAAGAATCAGTGGGTGAGTAAGGAAAACATTCTTTCTAATTAACGTACGAGTTAACTTGAAGCTATTGCTGATCAGAACTAAGAACCAGATGATGGTCCTAGTGTCCAGTGAAGATCTGAATAAAGAGAAAAGAAACCAAAATCAAATAACAACCAACACACAAACAAATGTGCAAAAAGGCAACTCAGAAGAGACTAAAATACAACAAGGCACAGTAAACATACAGTTAGAGTACTAAAATGCTATTAAAAACTGTAAATAAAAATCTACATATGTAAACAAAGTTCAAATGTTTAAATATATTCATATTTACACTTAATAAGTACTTATAAAGAGCCTAACGCCTCTATTTACAGCTCTTAGTACATGATGCAACACTGCCATCTAGTGCTGATATACGTCTACCCAACTCCATTCAGGCCTTTTGGCTGCTCTGTGCAAAGTAAATAGATGCCAAGATGAAATTGCTAATCTAAATACTTGTCGGTTAATAACGGTGGCGCATTAAGAATGCATTGCACTAAACCGCCAGGGCTCAGATCTGAATACGAATAGCCCAAACTCATAGCTAAGCACCATTTACTCCTGCAATAGTGCCATCAATTTCCTCTTATAACACATCCTATAGTGGCTTCCTTTGACATGGTTTCATTTGGCAATATGCCATGCATAAATAGCTCAATATGGTGCAATTAATGCATCAAACTTGCTGTGGGTTGCATGAATATGAATGCGGAGAGAAAAAAATTCAATGCAGCAGGGAGTAATCTGCTGCATAGTACACCAACATAAGACTGATTATATCCTGTTTCTCTTTTTAACTTTATAGAACTAATACAATCATAATATCTTAACCATCATTTGTCCAAAACCCAGGACCGCCCATCACTAGATGATATATAGCCACTGTAGACAGGTTGTGACCTGCAAATGATTTCAGAGGGTCACAAACAGCAGGGAAATAATCAATGCTAAATTCAACTAACAAAACATAACCATTAAATTGTGCATGGTTAGATAAAATAAAGAGTTAAATAAACTCTGATGTGAAACGTTCATATTTTGGTTTCGGTAGTCCCCATTGTCTTATAATATGCATTTAATTTGACCTTACTTGGTTAACAACTCCCAAGCACATCGATTAGTTCAAAGATGAATTTCTTCCTAAGCACTCCTTTGCATAATGCCAATCTGCATTGATTGGACTGATTTGCCTCATTTTTATTTCATCGCACCTGTAATGACTGGTAAAGCAGCCACAGTGCTGATTTGTGTAGAGCGTTACCAGGGAAACAGCTATTTTAACACTACAAAAGCAGCACCTAGTGGCAAAGAATGAATTTGCGTTTTCCAACAAGTTGGTGGCAATATGCTGTTTCATTTTAAGGCTTGGGATTCCTTTTAATAAAGACTCGTTTCAATGATTCAGAATCAACTCTTTCTTTTGAGAGATATTAACTTCATACACGGTGCACTTTTTAAAACTTTGCAGGATGTTTCCATTCACTTAGTGAATGCATGAAAAGTCTTTTTTTTTTTAAATCCATCATTTAAAAGACAAAAGGATGTAAATACCACTTGGTAGAAAATAAAAGTACAAAATTCAAGTCACTGAGGAAACAGAATATAAATTTATAAAGTAATAAAGTAATAAAACAGGATATTTTGAAAAATGCTGGTGCCAAAACAACACAGAAAAGTGTAATTAAATATATATTTTAAATTAATTATATATTTATTAATTAATAAATATATTAATCATTATTGATATATTTATAACTTCAGGTGAAGGTCAGTTTAAGACTTTTTAAGACCTTGTAAATATCTTGTATAAACCATGCTTCAAAGTTTGAAAATACAACTTCCATAGATCTCCATTACTTTTACATAAAATTGATGTTTATTATCAGTGTTTTTGGCTTTCTGGTGCAAATATCTAAAGACAGATTTACTTGAAGCAGAATTACATAAAATATAATGTATTTTTTTAAATATAAATAATTGATCAAAATGAAGTGAATTAATGATTAAAACATGGCAAAACATCTGCCAAAGTGCACAGAAAAATCTACTTGATTTATAGGGAAAATATTATTTTATATATTATCTTGTTTTATCGCGCTTAATCTTTTTTAGACTTGTTCAGTTTGCATGTCAAGTAAATGTGTCTTGATTTTAAGATGTTTAGATTTGCGCTGGGGAAAAAATAAAAATAAAAACACATAAACAGATTCTCTCTTTTTCTTAATGTTAAATGGCATCACTTTTTGAATTTACCATTCAGTTCATATTCAAAAACATCTTAGGCTTTAATTTTTAAAAGGTCAACTGAAGAATTTGAAAGAAATGTAATATTTATAATATGCATATTTTATAACACTTACTTCAAAAGTGAAAATCAGCAGCAGCTGTTTGGCAGCCATTCTCAATGCACAGGTGTTTCTGGTTCAACCCTTCATTGTAGTCTCCAACAGCTGCAGTTCCCATAGAGGCCACGGGTTGCAGCAGAGCATTTGGTAAAGAACACAAGACTACCACTCCATCTCTAATGTAGAACATGAAGCTTTAGAGTCATACGTTAAAGTTCAAAATCACAAATCTTATCTAGAAAATGAGTTCTAATTGTTATTTGTGATATTTTAAATAATATCGGTCTCACACACCTTCACAACCTGTAAAAAACAAGGACTGTATCTCCGGCCTGAACGTTTGGAAACGTACAGGTTCAGGCTGGAGATGATTAGAATTGCAAACATGCCCTCTAACTATGACTAACTCAGGCCTCCTCTGGCCGTTCACCTGGTTAGATCAGGGTGGAGGACGTGCCATATTTCACTCATATTGTAACCCAATACTAAACTTACATGACACAAAAGCCTGCATGCTGATTTTCATATACACATAATAACAGTAATTTTAATAACACAAACACCATTAGCAGAGGTATTCAGAAATACCCAATAAATAAAGCATTTAATCATTTACAACTGGGAAATATTTAATCCATTTCTTTTGTTAAACGTTCTTCCTGCTTTTCAGACCTCGGCTGAAATGCCTCGGGCTGTTGTTCATACTTTTGTCTCTAACCGTGAACTAATTGTTTAATGAAGCGCTTTAATATCTGAATGTCAGTGCATCTACCTGTGTGGATCACCTAAGGCTCAGTCAAGGCATCATGGAAATATGTGACCTGTTTTTCAACTCGGCTTGTCAACACTTTGACCCTGCAAACCTTTGTGTACTTGAACATACAACAAGCCCATTTGCGCTGCAACCTGCTAGTTATGATGCAACCTTTGCAATTCGAAACAGGCTGCCCCCATTCTTGACGCGCGTCCCCTCCCCACAGCTCCACAGCACAAAAACACACAAAAGAGCTTATTTCTGTTTGTGACGATAAAAGAAACATATCCAGACAACACCCCTCTAGACTTGGTTGAATGGTTATGTGGTCTTTGGGTAATAGAGTGTGAAAAGTTTTCACTGTAGAGACAGTTTTTAGATCTTGATTGTACAGTTGTGCGCCATATCAGTCCATCAAAGCAATGTGGGCTTTAAGACAAGCATGTTTGCACGTCTGTGCACTTTTTGTGCACGTCTGTTTTGAGGTCATGCTATAGAACTCTTAAAAGTTGATAAAATTACAACAAAATGACCATGCTTCCGTTTGGTAAGAACAGAACGTGAAGATTCATGGCTCATCCTGCACCAAATTTGAGGCCAATCAAATGTTGTGTGGGCTATTTTGGGGAGGAGCTAGCCACGTCAAAGTAGTGTTCAATGAAGCTACAACGAGTACAAGCTTTTCGAGTACCTAACTACTTTTCGATCAAACAGCGGTGTGACGCAACCAAAAGCTACATTCCATTTTGCTCTGACGAGTCTGCGATGCATCTCTTATTCTCTGCTTAGTCTTATTCAGGCAAGATCACAAATTTGTTCACTACTGCTAAATTGTTGTGACATCTCACAGCATAACAGTCTGTCCGCAGATAAGAAATCGTCTGAAGATTTTACAATGGATGCACTGTATAGCCCTGCTAAAAAATACAGCACATGCCGGTTAGGTATGTTTTGAAGCATGGCTGCTGGTTTGAGTTTGTTTAAGCTTGTCACTTTAAGCTAGCAGGACATTGCTTAGGACCAGCACATGACTAGCAAAGGACCAACTTAGCAGCAATGCTTCAAAACATACCTAAACAGCATATGCAGATTTTTTTTTCAACAGGGAGAATGAATTAACTGTAATTAAAGCAAAACTAAAATTTAAATTCGGTCTACGTTGAAGACTTGCAGCACATACAGGAGATGAATAATTTTTAAACTGATTAATTTTCCTTTTTTTTTTTTTTTTGCAATCTATTTTAAATTGATAAACCTTTATAATATAATCTGTCCCCCCGCAGTTTTGTAATAAAGGTTGATTCTATGCAAAGCGCAGAGTTCGCTGATTGACCTCTCAGAGCGGCTCCTTTCACAGTCAGTAAACACCACATGTGCTGTGAGTTTAGCCTACTTATGTATCTCAACTCCTCTGTATCTTTAGCTAATGCCTAAAATAAAGAAAAATATACGCTAAAAAATATATTATATATATATATATATATATATATATATTTCAAACATTTGGGGTTGATAAGGGTTTTTATTTCAGCCAGGATGCATTAAATTAAAAAAAATTAAAAATCACAATAAAAACATCTACAATGTTACAGAAATGCTGTTCTATTAAATCACTTATTTATTTATAAAAATACTGAAAAAATGTTTCAATTAAAATATTTAGCATTAAAATGGATTCTGTTAAAGTCTGTTAAGTCTTGAGCAATAAAAATCTGTATATTAAAAATATTTCTGCAGGATCATGTGACACTAAAGACTTATAATCAAAAGAATTAATTAAATTTTTACAATATATTAATCATTTTTAATAAATTAAACAATTATTTAAAAAAACAATATTACTATTTATCCCTTTGTTTTTGATCAAATAAACACAGATTTGTGAATATCAGAGACCTACATACTAAATAAAAAGCTTACTGGTCCAAAACGGTACACTGTTATTATTTATTTTAGTAACACTAAAACATGATTGTATTAAATATAAAATAGTGCTGTCAAATGATGAATTGAGATTAATCGCATCCAAAATAAAAGTTTTTCTTTACATAGTATATTTGTATGTACTGTGTATATTTATTATGTATATAAAAATACAAACACATGCATGTATATTTATAATGAAAATATGTTATGTTTATATATTAAATATATTTAGATATAATTTCAAATATAAGAACATAAATATATAATTGCATTTACATGTAAATACTTTCAAAATATATACTGTATGTGTGTGTGTTCCCGGTGTTTAAAATAAACATATTAATTTAAAATAACACGATTAATCATTTGACAGCACTAAAACAAACACCATTATACCTGAACTGGTAACAAAAACTTAACATTGTACTCGTTTTATAATAAATTTCAGGGTGATTGATTAACTCATTTGAGAATACAGCAAAGATCTCATATAGTTCCCATAGTTTGACTGTTTATCAGATCACCTGTGACTCAGAGGCTTAAGTCATGTATCTAAGAGTGATGAACAACAATGCATTTCATAAAGCCACCTTTCAAAACAAGTGTGGGCCTACCATAACTGGTTCTTTAGCTTCTCAACAGCTGTATGAATGCCAGTAGAACTAGTCGTTCCTTTGCTGACTTCAGCTGAAAAATCCGTTAGAAAGGGCACAGGCGGAGGCCTCCGGGTAAGTGTTATTTTGGCACCGTAAAGTAGCTAAGGAGTAACACCTTTGCCTACAGGTCTTCAGCAATCCTTCGTCAGCCAACTAGAAGAAAGAGAGACGTGAGTGAGTCAGATGCGTGGCCGATACTCAAAACAAGATCATATGATAGCATCAAGGACCAGTGACACAAAAATACAAACCTTCAAGGATCACATAATCTTAAAGCATACCATTTAGAAATGGAGATAAAAAAAAAAAAAGATTTTTAAGATTTTTCGTAAATAGTTCTGTTATAATTAACTCAGCCTCATGTCTAACCCAACCTGTATGATGTTATTTATCGTAAGCAACACAAAAGGAGAGGTTTACAGCATATGTTCAAGCAGCTCTTTTACATACATTGATGGAAAGTGAATGGCAACGTTTCATGAGATATTTTTAGTGAATGGTCTGGGTCCTTACACAAAGCTATTGTATAAGACTTTGGGAGAGTTGAAATGTAATGCATAAGTCATATAGACAGCTTTCATGATCCCTTTGAAGCTTGGCAGCCTATGGTTACCATCCACTTCCACTGTACGAAATAGCACATTTTTGACACCCTGCTAAATCTCTCCTTTGCTGTTCTACTGCACTAAGAAATCCACTGAAAATGCTTGGAAGATCATTGTGTCCATGCGTATGTTATAATGGGAGTTGGCTGGGCAAGTCAAGGCTTGACTACACGTTTGAAGGACATGAGGATTGTTCCTTAGTTTAGGTGGATTATATGTGACTAATTCAACCCTTAACCTGTTTGTTAATAGCCAAAAGTCAATAAATCAAACACCTGACATTAGCATAAAGCATTCACAGGTTTAAATTACTTTCATTTGTGACCCTTATTTAACACTGTGATATATTAAGCAATATTGTCTGGTTTTGCTATTATAAAATGCTTAGCCTATATAAGCAAGAGATTAAAGTCAGGTAGCCTAACTGTTTCAGTTTTAACTTGACCAGTTTATATATTTTCATATAACTAACTTGGTTCTAAATAAAGTCACATAAGTTTCTGATAAAAAATCATCCGCGGTGACTCACTGTCCTGATAAAAATGTGGTGATTTGCGAGGGTGAGCTAATTACCACATGACAACCAGCCAAAGAGAAGGTCTGAGTAGCGATTGGGAAAAAAAAAAAGGGCAAACCAACAGATTATGGAAAACGTGGGTCTTCAATCTTCTTCTTCTTTCCATTTTACAGCAAGATGTGGCTAGATGCATTTCTGACACCCACTGGGGTGGGGCGTAATACCAAGATGGAGGGAAAAAAGAAAGGGGGCAAAAAACAACTACATACTATTGACCTTTGCTGCTGACTGATGTACTCTGTACAAGTTCTGATTCTGAAGCATTTAGGGTGAATTCCAAACGGCTTTTTTTTGCGCCATCTGTAGGGGGCGATCCAAACGAAAGTGAGCAAATTGATTTTGAAGCAAAGTTGGGATTAATTTCAGCTTCACATACAAATGGATAGATTAAATTTGTCTTTATTTTTATGAGATATAAAATATGTTTTAACAGCAATAGAAATATGATTAAAGACTGTAGTGTATCACGTTTAGTTTAATAGTAATGGGATGTTATTTATTTGCGACAACTGTTGACTACTGCAAGGTAACGTTTGGTCCATTTTTCCTTTAG
>JAUYWG010000050.1:15501370-15529354 GCA_034779775.1 Enteromius afrohamiltoni
TTGCATCACGTCAACACTGTCAAAACTCAAAAACATAAAGTAAATAAATAAAGGAACAGTTGGTCCTAAACTAAACAATTCTGCTATTTATTAACCCTAATGTCATTCTAATTTTCATTCTTAGATGAAACGCAAAAAGATAAATGCTTTGAATAACGTGCTAGTCCCTCTTTTCCATGTAATGGCCATGAATGAAGACTATATGCTTATTATATAATATTAAAAAACTATTAGAATTGGTACTTTTATTATGTTTTTTCAGGACAAACTGAACTCTGTTTTCGCAGACATAAAGTGTCTGGTTAGAGTTACGTTTTTTAAACTGTCCAACTTAAACCTAATATTTACTCTGGTGTTATTTTGATCTGTCCATTTATTGAATGTCTCTCGCTCATGGACCATTTAAAGGAAATACAACCAAAGCAGGATTTCAAACCTCCTGTTTTCGGGTTCGGTTTTAAGCAATCACACCTGTGAAACATTTGTTTGTGCGTCTTATATAAACTTTACTATCACATGTCTTTCACTTTCAGTTCAGATCAAATTTAAACCTTTATCAAAGCCATGTCTAATAACTTTTTAGTCATGTGTCTGTGGCATTGAGGTTTTCACTCAAGGTGTTGGCATTGAGGAAATGTAGATCAAAAGACAGTTGTCTATGTTTAGAATCTTTGCTTCGAAACATAACAGGTTGAATTAAGCCAGATGTGAAAGTGTGAAATAAAGAAAAGAGCTAGCATAACAAGTATCACACTTTGGGAGGTGGCATATAATGTGGAATAAAGCAATTAATTTTTTCTGCTACAAATAACTTGATTTTACTAACTAATGACTAAAAGTGAATTCAGCCTCTAATGCAGCCTCACTGCTGTGCTTTGGAGTTTTGAGTTTGAACATAACATGGAACCAAGCAAGCTATAAACTTGTATTGTCCCGTCTGGTTACAATACTGAACCTGAATTCTACATAACACTGATATTATGGATTTACGGATTCAACTTAGAGTTGTTAGTGAGTCTAGCCTGGATTTTTTTGAGACTGTTTGTGACTCAGATGAAGAACAATCAGAAAAGATTAATTGTTAAACGTTTTTTTAGTCATCAGTTTATTTGCTCCTGTTCCGAATTTTTTTGTGGGAAATTATTCTGCACAAATTATTTGTATATCTGCTTTATTTGACTCTTCCTCGTCTTCTTAATTCTACATGTAATCAGTTACATATTAGCTTGCATATAACTGCTTAAGGGTTTCCAAAAAAAAAATATTTGAAAAATATTTTATTATTGCTCAAAAATGTTAATTGAATCTTGCTCTGTAATGAGGTTGCTTATCTTTTGGATAATGGTAACCGATAGCCAAATAACTATTTATATTGTTTTAGCAAACTCAAATTTGTTGTGGTCCAGTCTAGTATGTAACACTCACTTTTCACAAGCCAATTAGTTCCTGGTGAATCAAAGTATCATTAGGGGAATGTCCAGGTTCCCCAATATTACACCATGTCGTGACAGTATAACTGGTTGCAAATTGTTTAATTTTAACTAAACATATCAACCCATATCAACAGTTCTACCCTGAACTTGTGTTGCTGTAAATCCAATGCAATCAACATTAACATACTGAAGAAAACAAGTCCAGGGAAAAAAATACAAACAAGTGAACAGTTGGAAAAAGGCCCACATACCATAAAGCAAAACAGGCAGTAAAGTGTCTTAGTAAAGCTGTGGTTTTTATTTCACATTTGTATTTTTTCATCTTTATAATGTGCAGGCCTCTTTGGCAACGATTGGCAAACATTGACATACCACCATTGGCTAAAGCAATCTACAGTCTGAACAATGGAGGGTGCAGAAATCATACACTGTACTAAGCAAAAGCAAAACGTAAAAACCCTGTTATACTGTGTGCTGATTTATGATTGTATGAGGTATATAAGTGGTTTTTCATCGGTGGCTTTGCTGCAGGCTCATGTCGGGCCTCTTTTGCAGGACTGCACGTATTAATGATAGAGCACAAATTAGGTGGAGGCAAAACAAGTGCAAAAACTGGAGAATAGACCAAATTCAATTTGAATTCAAATACACCCGAATATATTAGCCAGTTGTTCAGCAACACAAGCTTCAGGAGGACTGTCAACTCACAGGCGTTGGACTGCGCTGATAAATATTTTCAAATTGGTTCATCTTATTATTTCTCCGTGGCAGCCAGGCGCACCAAATTGGAATTTAGGGAGGGGGTCGGAGGGGGTTTCAGACGGCTGTAGGTTATTGTTGATGGGAGATTTGCTGTCACATTTTTACAAGCTTGAATTGTGCTTGCTCTGACAACCAGTCCCACATCTTCTGATTAACAGCTTAATTGAGAGAATCTCTCTTGCCGTGACGACCTGAATTGAGCGTAGAAATTCTAAATTACGAGACAAGTTAAGCCACCACAATCTCACTCAGCCTTTTTCCCCCCTCACAAATATCGCAGTCCCTTATGGATGAGTTTGCCAAGACAGCCTATCATTAAGTCAGACATGCTGGTATCACTACCATGATGCTTCTTTCATTTCCACTTAATAACACTTTTAAGACATGTAAGCCACAGATGAAGACAAGACAGCACCATTAAAACAAGGTGTTCCAGGCTGCTGTTACTATAATATGCAAATTTGCTAATTAGACTAACAAATATAAACTTGCCAGGGTCAAAGCAAACTCTCCTTTCCGCTTAGCAGAGTTACAAGTACACACAGGTTGTTGTAAAAAAAAAGAAGCTCCTCTGACAGAGTCAAAAGCATTAGTCATTCTCTTGCTTTTATTGCCATTGTCATGACCTGTCCCTTATACTAATCCACCACTTAAGACTATTTCTGTAATGGTGCGCTTCAGAAAACTCACAGCTAGTAATTTTCCTACCTGCTATTTGAAAATTAGCAATGGAATTCCATTCCAAGTTGAAACACCTGAGTGAGAAGCGGAATAAAATGGTGGTGTCTGTGAATATAAATGAATGGCATGGCACTAAATTATATTATTTAAAAAAATACTAGAAACAAATACATATCTTTACTGAATTGTTTTTTTTTTTTTTTTTGTGTAGAACTATAGATAATATCTGAGAATTCATCACATTTCTAAATAATGTTATGCATTTGTATTACGTTAAATGAATGTGAGCTTTTCAAATGTTTTCGAAGAATGTTTTAATGGCACCAACTTGGTGCGTTCCTATGGTGACTCATTATTAACTGAAACAAACTGAAGTTGGAATTTGTAATAAGTATTCAGCAATAAACCTGGTACAACTAACAACCAATGCTACATTACCGTTTTTAACGTATAAGGAGAAGAAACAATCAACAGCTCACTCCCACTCTTATAATCCAATCAAAGTCAATTCATTCCATTGAACCAGTTTATCCTAAACTGCACTTTTATACAATATGTTGCTTTGTAAAGCCCAGATAAGAATTCAGAACTACAATGCGCAATATTACTGCTCTTACTTCTACTCAAAAATTCAGCACGAAACATTCTAGTGAATCTGTTCATCCTTGAAAGTATGATCCATTCCAATTAATTTATTACGTTAATTAACGTAGTACATATATGAATGACAATTCACCACCCTGTTGAATTAAACAGCATATGCTGGTTAGGTAGGTTATGAAGCTGGGATGCTGGTTTACACTGGTCCTTTTGCTGGTTAATGCTACTCACATGCTGGCGAAGGACCAGCATAAATCACCAAAGGAAAAGCTTTAAATTATATCAAACCAGCATTTGTTGTTTTATTTTCAGCAGGGTGATTTAAATTTCTGCGCTACTGCTTTCAACTTGTTTGCGTAAATGGACATGTTTTTGTTGGTCTAATTTTTACCTTTACTCTGAATTGTATCTAGGCCTATTTAAGATTTTTCATTCATACAAGAACATTCACGGTGCCAGCAGAGAATGAATGATTCAGTTATAAATAGGCCTATTATTAGCTACAGTCTTCGCGTAAATAAAAAAAAACTGTCCAAAGTTGACTTCCAGTTGGTGCAGTATAATGTGAATGGAGAAAGCAGGTGTATAATGTCCCAGTATCACTTCCCTGTGTGGATTTCCCAGTTATTGTTACATCACAACAGCAATTAATAACAGGAAGTGGAAGCCCAAAACAATGGGCACCAACAACAATATCTGGATGAAGAACAGTGTCTTGTGAGATGGATATGCGGGACGCAGGGGGGGAATTTGGAGCTTGGGCACCACAGCACTTATTTGACTGAATGGCAAAAGTCTTAGCTATATTTAACTATTGGAGTACTCAGGAAAAGGTCAATCCTGGGCTAGTTCCCATTTCCTAGTTGGAAGTGGGAACAAAAATACATGCATGTAATTGTTAAGAGTAACAGCCAGCTGTGTGTGGCAAACATCTGCCTGGATAATGACCACAACAAGGGCTTCTGGGAAAAATGCCATGTGGAAGTAAAATCATGAAAACATAATAGGTAGAAAAGCAACATAGAAGAGGAACATTCCTCCATGTGTATTTGTGCTTTAGTTGTAAGTCATTTGGCAGTTTGTCAGACGCTTTCAGAATGACGGCTGTTAGATTACTAAGGTGTGAGGTACACAAACCGCACATAAGTCTGAAAAGAATCACTTCTTACTGTTACAGGAATTTAGGGGGCATTGGTTTTAAAAAGTGCCACAACATCTGCTTGCCTCAGAGCTGAAGTGGTTTAATAATTTAAGTTTAAGATTGCAAAAATTTTTAACTTTTAATACAATTCTGACTTTCTTTTCAAGTTTCCATTTCACAGTTTTGATATTTTACATCTGACAATTCCCACTGAATTCTGCTTACATTCCCAATTTTTGACTTTTTCTCAGAATTTCAAGTTTCCATCTCACCATTCTGTTTTTTTGTCTTAATTTTGAGTAGAAATCAGCCTGGCAAAGCTACTGCAGATACTTGCAATATTCAAGGAAGCATTTTATTGCAGAGAAACTTGCATACAGAGTATTTTGGTTCATTTTCGACAAAGAGAAATAAGTATGTTTTAAATGCATTTATTTTGTCCAGCTTATTTGGACTCCTAGGAGAACATGGCCTTGAGGCTAAAATACGCCAAATAAAGCCAGTAAATTCACATGGTTATGATTTCAATGGAGCAAAATGTATAAATACCCACACGGTTCAGGAATTTACTGTTATGGGAAAATAAACTGCTTAGCATGACTAGCCTGCATGGTCTAGCTCATGACACTCAGCATAAGTTTCCTGTCAAGTGTGCTTGTTTTAGTGCTTTGGTAAACAAAAACAGAAAAAAGTTGCATTCACAAGTGTACAACACACCACCGATGTGAAACCATGAGTCTGCCCACAGTAAATTCACCAAGAGATAAGAACTAAAGTCTTCTGATGAATTTATAATATTTATCCTGGGTAACCACCATTCAGTTTCATACGTTACTGATTGTGTTTCTAGTTATTTATTAACTCTGACATACATTTTCAACTCTGGCATGGAAGGGTGTAATAGATTAATGTGATCTGTTTGAGATTAGAGAGATAAAGCACTTCTTCCATGTGAATTTATCTAGGTTACACTAGGCCAGGTTCACAGGGTTGACTGTGTATCAAAGCTCTCTAGAAATCTAGGTGTAGCGTTCTAATGTGTAGATTAATTTTTTCTCCTTATCTTTCTTTCCTAGAATAAGAAGATGCTGCGTTTACTCATTTTGTTTTTGATTCTTCGAGGTGCAGGTAAGTTCATTCTATCTAGGCTTACATTATTCTGTCATACTTTGATCAGAAGTTCTCCTTCCTGTTCAGATGTTTATTTTTGTACTCAATCCATATTTTTCTACTCACGTCTGTCTAAAGTATCTGTATCGGTGACAGGCTTGTGAACCAATCCTCCTGTTACCATTTAGCAGACGCTTTTCATCCAAGCTTTCAAAGTTTTTTGCTAACACTAGAGATTTTATCAAATGATATCAGTTCTATATCTGCCACTTGGATATGTGACAAATGAAATGCTATATATATATATACATGTTTAAATAGTAATTTCACAACAGAGCTGTTTTTTGCCTGGCAGTTGAATAACCTCAGTTGAAAGATATTTAGCTGTAATTTTTATAATAATTGGTTATGTTCATGTGACCTCTAACCTTACATTTATTAATTAAAATCAACAGCTGCAACATCAGAAGATGAAGAAGGAACTTCTTCAGGAGTCGGTATGACATCTCTCATGTTTTCTGAAAATCTGAATATGTAGAAATTTCTACTCGTAATGCCTGGGTCATATCTCATACCGCAGTCGTAAAATAAAAAAGGAAAGACAGAAAAAATATATTTAGCTTAAAATGTATTAACATTATGTGCATGAATACTCACAATTACAGTAAGTCTCCACGACCATCTAAACAATAAAAAGACAGAAAAGAGACTGATTGTTTAATTCTTTTAGATAAATAATATAAAATTACATTAATTATTAAATTGTAGGTGTGACAGCATTCAAAGCAATTACAGCAAAACTGTAATTAAATTACAGAAAAAAAATCAAAGAGAAAAGTAATCAAATTAAATCAAATTTAAATTAAAACTTTATAATTACAGACACATTTTTTGTGTTTGCCTCAATTTAAGTTGATAAATAAATCAATCATATTATCAATAAATACAGAATTGTATGTTACTATAATGCAAAAAAAAAAAAAAAAAAAAAAAAAAAAAAAAAATCTGAATAGAATAAAAATAACTATTTAAAATGTTGGGAATTTTTTTAAAAACAAAATCACTGTCTAAATAATTAAATAAAGATTAAAATAGGCTTCTTTACTCCAAAGTAACGTTTAGTCTTATTTTTGCTTAATTTTGTGGGTGAAAGTGACTTGGACTTGTTTGATAAATGACCATTGCGTAGCAGTGTTATTTTTTATGTCTTAAATTTTTTCTGTTTCATCTCCATATTCCCATTTACCCAGGTGACGATGAGGACGATGGAGATGTAGGTAGGTATTCCTCTCCAGTCGCACATGTAACATGAAGACAGGTTGTTACTGTAAGACGTGACCAGCTCATCCGCCACATTAATTCCTGAAAGCAATCAATTAGCATCTCCCAGCAGAGAGGCGCTGATAGCCTCGGCTCCATCCGCACCACTGTCCGTCCCCTTAATGGACGCTGGCAGTCTCATTCAGCTCTCCTGTGCGAGGAGCTGTCCGTCTTCATCAACGGAATGATTGCTCTCTGATAGAATTACTGAGCTGTTAAGGCAAGCCCTGCTCACCAGTTCTGGCCAGAGGCAGATGGGAAGGGTGGGAGGTGGGATGGAGGGAAGTAAAACTCTCCAGTATGAGCATGAACAAAATTGAGATTCATTTCCCATCTAATTTCCTAGAAAAAGCAAAAAAAATGTTTGATTAATACAAAGAATTGGATTGAAGATGTGGCCTAGAGACATCAGTCTATGCTGCACATATGGGTCCAAACTGGCATGCGTTGTGTCAAGTCGCATTTATTTATGTAGCGCTTTATACAGTACAGATTTGTTTATATGGAGCAAAATTTACAGCAGTTAAAAGAAAATTACCAGCATTAACTTCACATTTCAGGTTTAATTAATCACAAAATGCATACGATTTTAGCTTATAGCAGCTGAGAAAACACAATAGTGTCATTTTTCAGTGTTTATTTATGAATGCTAATTAGATGTTAATTAAAACATGATTCAACGCGTTTAAAAATACCATTCAAATTGTGCAAACTGAAATTGCGAATTTCACAAATGCATAAATTCGAAAAAATTATTATTTTGCAAAACTTGAGAAACTTGGGAAAATAAAACTTTTTCTACCCCGCATTTACAGGTATGGCGTATGTTAATCATGTCATATAATCATTCTTCCATGCACAATAACTTCCAAGAAGCACTTTATACTGTATGTGGATGTGATGAAGTAAAAGTGGCTTTCCATGCCATTAATACTTTACATAATTTACACTGCACATGTCTGTGGAGCAGTGTGGCTCTGCTACGGCTAGCGGAGTGTTTTTACGAACCACGCCATGAGTGTTTCTAAAGCAGCTTTTCACACTGATTCTGTAAAGATGCACGCATATGCCTTTTTCGATGAAATTACAGCCAAACTCCACTGACATGACTTATCAGGAGGGGGAAAAAGTTTTAGTCACATAACATCGGTTAACGGAAACTCCATAATTTTGCAACACTACTTACTTTTAATTGACATTTATGCAATGTCACCAAAATTTATAAAATATTTATAATACAATATTAAATATTTATAAAATAACAAATGTCTAACTGAAACAAGCCTATTGTTCAGCTCATGTCAGTGTTGATTTAGCTTAGCTCAATAATAGTGCATTCAATTTGGTTCAATTTAGTTTTATTAACATGATATCATGTCAGTGGAGTCACATTAATAATATTACTGAAAATTAATTGTTCAATACAACTATTACAACTATTATGTGAAAGATATTGCCATACTCTTGACAAAAACAAACAAACAAAAAAAACAGATAGCAGATGGGGAAGTGTTTAGGAAACCTTTCTAAAAACAATAATTTTTTCAGCACTTCAGTTTGGAAAAAAAATAAAACAAAATATCCACAGTCGCTTCAATACAATTGCTAAAGGCTGCAATGGAGACCTGTCTAAACATTTTCAGTACTAGCATTACGAATTTTTTGACCATTGTTAATGTAATAGCAGTTCATCCATGAATATCATCCTTGTGTCATGCCTTTTTTTTCAGTGGAGGAAAGGCATACTGAAATTTCTGGAGCAAACCCCGGATCAGATAAATCCAGAGGAGACGATGAAGCTAATGAAGGTTGGCAAAAACTTCAAACTCTTCAATTTTTTTATTTAAAGCATATGTTCACAAATTTAATGCACATCCTCCTGGCTTTCATTGTTCATTTTTAGGTGGAACGTTGATAATCATCATAGCTGCCGTTAGCATCGTAGTTCTGATCATTGGCATGATTGTAGGTAGGTTGAATCTCTGCACACTTTGCCACACTAACACAGACATTTACTAAACCACTACAATTTGGTTCTCAAGTCATGCTATTAGTTTTCACAAATAGTGTGTGTAAGTTAAATGATGAATTTCAGAAGGTACACGTACAAACGATCGCAGCTGCCACCAATCTCAATTATCCTATCAGAACTCCTCTCCTCTACGTTAAATACCGCTCGCTTCCTCTCTTCAGTATCTGCATTTTTGACTCCCACCGCCTTTCCCTTACTGGCACCAGAGCTGGGGCCAGACAAAAGTAGAAGGCCTCCGTTCACCGTTACCATAACCATTTCAGCTACTATCACACGGTTAGCAACTCATTGCCGCTTCTTCTGGTCTCCACTTTCTCCCGGGGGCACGCAGGGGACCAGGCTAGGCTCCGAGCATCAGTCAACCCTTGCCTCATAGGGATAAACCTCCTAGGGCTCAGGGTCCACCGGGCTGCCTGGCTGTCCCTCGGACAGTCCGCCAAACAAGCATATATTTCATTGATCTTAGAGGAAATGAGTTGAGTATTCTGTAAATTAATACAAATTCATATCTAAATTGCAGTTTTAAATTGGGACAAATTGCTAGTAACGTACTGTACATTCAGTGCCTATGCAAATGTATGAAAATGCGTGTGAAGAAACACACTTTACATATGAATGCCTACGAGTAATAATAAGATCACGTTGCAAATGCAAGCACAGGGATACTTCCTTTTAATTATACAGTAGTTATAACGTTTATGAGATGACATATTGTAAATGAATATCTAAAATGTTTTTCTTATGGGTGTGTGAGGAATTAAAGCTGTACGCCAAATTAACTCCAACAGCTCTTTTGATGGGTGTTGGGTTTCCTGGTTTATTTATTTACCAAAAAAGCAATTTTCATGCAGTAGTTTTTTTCTGTGAGGCTATTTATTAATCCGTAATCTTTTATCTTTACAGCTATTGTCCTCTTCAGACGCTACTTGCAAAGCCGAGAACAAGGGTAAGACTGATTCAGCTTGACCTGTGCTTTAGATATTTTTGAACAAAAAAAAAATATTAAAGACTGCATGCTGGGTTGAATGTAACAAAATCCATTTGACAGAAATGAGTTTGAGCACTCCACAAACTATTACCCATGTTGCCTGCAAATGCAGTGTGGATTTGTGCATGCCTTTTTGAATAGAGGTTTGGAAATATCTAATGTACTTCACGGTCACTAATCATTCGGAAAATATTGAAGCTGAAACTATCTGCACAAGCACAATTGCTTATTTATTAGTTGCTCCACATGGTCCCCTTTTCATACTGGATCTAAGAAGGATTTGGCAGCACTTGCTGGAAAATGGGTGGGAAAAAAATAGTTTTTTTGTCTCACCTTTAGCTTACTTTACACTTTATTTTGAGTGACACATCAGCACTTAGATTAACCAAGTAACTTGCACGCTCCACCCCGTCAACTTTTTGGGGTGGTCCAACCAGTTGGATGGGTAACAGTTCTCCGAATCCCTGGTAACCCACTAAACACATGACGACGTGAATGAGCGAGACAATAGAGGGCCGTATGCAGCAGGGATAGGCCACCATTAGCAGCGGGTTGGTACATGTGCATTGATGACTCCTCTTTCCAGCCATCTGTCAAACGCCCCTCAAGCCCCGAGCTGTTAGAAACAAGTCCCTGAAACAAAAAGAAAGAAAAGAGGACAGAAAGCAAGCCATGCGCTGACTAACATGAACAAGATATGACCTGCTAAACCCTGAGAGTTTACACTGTGGGAATATATCATGGCGGTATTTGAAAACTAAAAAGTTGTATTTAAAATAAGACATTTGACTTCTTCCCTATCTGTTTGTTATGATGTTTTTAGACAAAAACAATCAGGGACAAAACTGCCTGAACCAGTTTGTATGTTTATCAGAGACAGAGAAGGAACAAGGAAGAAAACGGTGTTGCAATTCAGTGTTGCAAACAGAGCCATGCTCCCGCACTGCATGTCCTCACCTGAATCAATACATTAAACATTTTGACAAATTACACGCTATTTATCTGTGTGTTGCATTTATAATGACACCACAGAATGATTTATTACTTGGATCACATTCAGGCTGTTTTAAAGCCTTGCTTGAAGCTTAAACACTTTTATACATCAGGAGCGATAACTATATTAGCGTCCACCAACGCACAAGAATATTGTCCATTATAAATCGCATGCAGTCTGCAGTTCATCTGCTGCTTTAAATGCTTAAATATTTACATTGGAGTGGATTCTCATTGGCTGTCAAAGTATTTATCATCCATCAGCCTTGAAAAACTCATTCTAAATGTGATCCAAGTTCTATAGTTTCTAAGTGTTATTATTGTTATAGATATCTGTATTGTGTACAGATTCAATTCTTGAGTTCAGCTAGTGGTTGAAATGAGTACTGCAGTCTATATTCAAAATATTGTGGAGAATTGTTTCTCCAGTCTCCTCCTCAGATTCATAGTTTGCATGGGTTGCCAGATTGATGACTCACAAAAGGAACGAGCGCAATTGGCACTATAAAGTGACGAGCTTTAAAATATAAGTTGATTATTTGATTTTAGGTCAGGCTGCAAACCCAGTTTGCTTGCTGGCTTCCAAAGCTGTGTTTTCCACCACCTGGCAACCGGGGTTGTCGAAGTACTATTGGATAATTTAGCAGTGGGTGTAATGACACAAAGAAGACATTCTGACACAGAATTCACACTTCAAAATATCTGCAAACTATGATATTTTATGCTTTAGTAGAGTCAAAAAATACATAGAGCACCTTTAAAGTGAATGAGTTTTTTCTTTCACACAACGTTGAAATTTTGGAAGCTTAAAAACTCTAGCATGAGTCTTGTTGAAGTCTTGTTCTTTGACTCTCTTAGACTGTAAGTCTAAGAGGTTTGGAAC
This sequence comes from Enteromius afrohamiltoni, assembly GCA_034779775.1. Lineage (NCBI taxonomy): Eukaryota > Metazoa > Chordata > Actinopteri > Cypriniformes > Cyprinidae > Enteromius > Enteromius afrohamiltoni. Next base: position 15,513,314 of record JAUYWG010000050.1, read on the forward strand.
AGCATCAGAGAGAGTAAATGATGACGCAAGTTGAATTTTTTTTGAGGTGAACTGTTCCTTTAAGATGACAAAATCAATGCGGTTAAAAGATAAAAATGCTTGTTTTCTTTCTGTAGCAAAAAGGAAAGCGCTGCATTGTTCTTTTTCACGTCCTGTCCCCCACACTGTGGCCTATCGCTGTCGTCTTGATAGGTTGTGTAACTGAATTTGGCCGCTATGCTTACCTGTTTTGCACAGTAATCAGTTTCAGTGAGTTGCTGAGTATGGTGATATGTGAGAGAAGGCTGGGAGGGAGCGGAGTTTGTCTGACACCTGCCTCCACACAGCAAGCTTAAAGATCCTCTGTTTTCTCTCTTTCTCTCTCACTCTCGCTTTCTTTATTGAGGTTAAATTCTTCTGCAGGATTACAGGTTACCTCAGGGGAATGCAGTTAGCTGAGCCACGGCTTTTTTTTCCAGTGTTGAGTGATAGGGTGGCTGAAAGGGGCTTAATCACACAGCAACCACAGGCTCTGTGGATCAACACTGAACCTTTCTGAGCATGTTCACAGAAAGCACACTCAATAAAAAATGATAAAAGCCCCCCAAAAATGCCTTGCGGGGCAAAAATCTTGCCATAGAGTTCATAAAGCCAGGCAAACTGTGAACAAATTTATCACGGAGGCAAATTAAACAGCATTTACCTGAGGAAAGCAAGCGTATGTACATGTGTTTGAACAGCATGAATATGTCACAAAGAGCTCCATTCATCTTTCTCCTCAACCATAAGCTGAATGTCCCTTTATTCAAAGCCCAAGTCAGGGTTAAGCTCCTCTCACATGTATGTATTTATATTGCCTTAAGTACGATGCAACCCATAGCTGACCCTATTCTTTACAGATATCAGCCTGGCTGTGTAAATTTATCCAGCCATTGTTGGTGCTACTGCTAAACCTACTGCCTTAAGACATTGAATAGGTCTCGTAGATGATTGGTGTGTCTGAAGCATATCGAAATGAGTCACATCATCAGGAATCACATTTTTGTTAATCTTTTGAGATAACATTTAGTTCTAAGAAGGACACTTTGTCCACAGTTTGAAAATGTTTAAACATGGCTTGTGAAGAAGTCTTTTCGTGTCTTACTTGCTTTTGTAACATGACTAACATTATATAAATGTGCAAACATAAATCATAAATATAATTAATATTATACAGCTTTCTGAAATTCTCGGTTCTCACAGCATTTAATGGTCTGATATGTTCTAATAAAGTCCACCAATGGCCGTTTACTTTTTCAGTAGCTTCACTTTTTGTCACAGTAATATTACTATAATGTTGTTTTTTAGTCATTGTTTAAGAGTTATAAGCCGCAAACCAAGCTACAAGGTGAATTACAACATTAGAAACAAAAATATTAAAGAAAAAAAATCTTAGTAAATCTCTTAGTAAAAAAAAAAAAAGAACTACAATCCCATTAAGCTTTGTTATGTTTTAATATTAATATTTAATATTAAAAATGGCCATGACTTTAACAGAAAAAAAACAGTTAAAATGCTAGTAAAATCCTGGTAAAAATTTACAGGGGAAAATGTAAATTGACGTTCACAGAATTCCCTGCATTGCATTTCAAATTTTGTTTAAATTTGATGTTTTATCTTTAAAATAACTATGTTTCTTAATTTTTCTTATCCGTTTTGTTTATGTTACATGTAATGTTGTTAAATGAATGTATATTGCATAGTGTCACCATGATGGTGTTTAGTGTTTGTGTAAATGACGCTGAGCACCTTATGTTTACAGTATATACAGTATAAAAGCTGCTTGTGATGGGCTTTGATTCATCATGTGATTTTCTCATCACCACCTGCATTTGGTGGTAATTATTGTATTTTAAAGGTATAAAACTGTGTTAAGATTTTAGTACTTTAATATTTTGGTGTTTTAACATTTAAAATGAATTAAATTATGATATTTAACTGTAAATTTAACTTAAAACTGTAAAACCAAAATTGCTGTTACCGTATTTTTTACAGTAGAAATTATGTTTTGAAGTCTTGTTCTTTGTTACTTTTTATTCTAAATGATTTGCAGTCAACAAAAGTATCTAATTAACCTACAAAAAGTGAGAAATATTTGACTAATCTCATGACCCGCTCAGTTTAAAAATATAACTGCTTGACTTAGTGTGCATCGTTTTAAACATTTGTCATTAATTCCATTATGTGTTAAATGTTTTAATGAGGAAAAACTCCTGTTAAGAAAAAGCCAGAAAAAAATGGAGCATCAAGTCTTAAAGATTTAATCAAAGTCTCCTCAGTGAACTGACTGTTCTTTCTCTGTTTCTCTAGGGTCTACTCTGTGCCAGCAGAGCAAGGACAGAAAGCTGCTGTCTAACCATCAGGGCCTTTTCATTTCCTCTCTCCACTGGATCCTTTCAGGGACGTGCTGCAAGCATGTGATTTCTCATCTGAACGCATCTATATCTATAGCGGATTCTATAATGTCAGTAGACGAGAATGTGTTGCTATCACAAATTGTCTATGAACCGAACCGTTTTTTAAATGCACAATATACTGTTCATGCACACATGCTATATGTTGCACTCACAGAGAAAGTTCTTGGACTGTGTTGTACAGCTCATTGGAACTTTTTCCTCCCTGCTTGCAATTATTTTTTATTTAAGTAAGTTCAGACAGTTTTTAAACTCTGCTGAAAGGTGGGTAATGTTTTCCGTCTTTAGAAATTCTCCTTAAAAGTAAGGCATTCATAGTCATCAAAAATATAAACAAACACTGTGGATTTATTTATTTTAGTTCAGCCAATAGCAAGAGTTTGGGGCGTGACTATCTAATTAACTAGCCAATTGCAGAAACCATGAACTGCAGCTTTAAGCAAACATCCTCCTTATTTTTCAGTCCACGAATGTTAGCTGCATTTAAAGTGACACAATCAAGGCGGTTAAAAGATAAAGCTGGTCTCTGGCTCTCTGATTATTTGACAAAAGAGAAAAAGAAAAGAAATAGGCTCTGAACACCCAACTGTCAAATGGTGAATTAATCAACCGCTTTAAATAATGATGTTGCTTCCTTTTTCCTTTCTTTCACCGTGGCCAACTTCCCTAAAGCACAGCAGATTTTAAATACCTCTGGGATGCTGGGTAGCAGACTAATGTTTCATAGGCTATATACTCCTGGCTTTAAAAGGGAGACAATTCGATGGGTGAACGGTATGAAGATACAACATGTAGCTACAGTGAGGTCCAAAAGTCCTTTGAACATTTTAAAAATTTGATTCTTTTGCATTTGATTCAAAAGGGCTTTTCATGTTTAAAATAGTTAATCCTGGGTCATTTTAAGCAGTCCTGGGCTAACTTGTTTTACACTGCTCATAATACCTTTATCGATATTGAACTCTGCACATTCATAATTCCCCGGTTTAGGATCTTCATATCAAGTCGCGATTCCGAGATGACAACATGTGACATTCTATTCTAAATTATGTGTTTCTATGGCAACACTATCAACGCCAAAGCCCTTGTGCTCCTGAACTCGTAATTACAAGTTACGACTTGGAACAGTAACAGATATATCACATGAGTGCCGCCAGGTTAATTTTGGTGCTACTTAGACGCTACCTCTGAGTCCCACAAAATGTAAATCACTGAGTAAAATGTCACGTGTTGTCATTTCGGAATTAAAGTAATCACGACACGGCATGAACGCAGAACGCAAGAAACCGTCGCCCCATAATGATGTAAGCGGGAGGAGGGACAATTGTACTCGGGCCCAATTGTACAAAAGCAGTGTTAAACTGTCTTCTGTATTACTTATTCGCAGGGTTAATAGCAGAGATGGTATAAGGACATCAATCTGGTGTTAACGTGTGGTGTGAAAAGCTCAAATGTGTCACTTGGATTGTCAATTTACTAGCTTTTTTTACTAGCTAGTTTTCAAAAGCAACATTTTTCCAACATTTGAAAAAGCATTTGAACACACATGACATTACCAGCATAACGCAATAAGTGGAAATAGATGAAAAAAAAAATATATATATATATTCAGATTTTGTATCCCAGATCTTTAGTGAGCACTCAGACGTTTGGACCCCAGTGTATCCACAGCATCATCGATTGAAACTAAGACACTATAGCGAGCTGCTTACTTTTATCTTCTTCTTTCTCTATCATCTTTTTCCTTCCATTTTTTATATTAAAATGGAAATCAATCAAGCCCTTTTAGCCAGAGTCTCGAGCCTCCCAGCGTCTCAGCTCTTTACTCTGAATTTACACCAAGACGACAGACTAGCAAACGCCTTTAACACTGCTGAGGTAAAGTTTTGAGGACAGTTTAAAGGACAGTTCATTCAAAAATGACAATTTAGATATCATTTAATGTTATTCCAGATCTGTATGACTTACTTTTTTCTGTTTAGAGTTCAAATACATTGGACACTTGACTTTTACTGTATAGACAAAAACATTGTTACACAGAAGAAAATAGACTAAGTCAGACAGACATGGAATGACATGAGGATAAATAAATTATGGCAAAAGTTATAGTCATAACTTTCTGTCCACCTAGCCTGTCCGTGTATACAATATGCATACAACATGGGATTGCTGCTTACCCAGATCTCCTTTTAAAAAATGTTTCCATTTACTTTCTAGATGAATTTTCGGTTTCTTGATTAACTGCTTTTCTTGAGCTTGTCGGTTTTCTATTTAAATCTAAATGAAATCCAACCTTGCGTGCATCAGACAGCTTGAGCTTGTTAATATGATGCGTGTGGGTGTGTATAAAGGCATAAGTGTGCAATATTAATCAAGATTTGCAATATAGCTATTAAGGTAAATCATTCGCCAAAAGTGTCCTTAGACACTAGCATTTCAGATAACTGGAATTGGAAAAACAATGAAAGAAAAAAAAACATTTCAGCCATTCTGAAAGCCAGTTGACATTTCCTCCCACTTCTTAATAGTTTTTTTTTGTTTGTTTGTTTGTTTTTTTAAATAAACCGTTGAGTTTTATTCATTCCAACTTTTTCCTTGGGCTTTTTGGGCAGGTTGCTTTAAGCTATGTGAAGGGACTTTTACTTAAAAAAAACAATAAAAAAGCTTTTGATATTCCCTCATTCAAGTAACTCTACAGATGAATCATGTACATCTTGTTATCATGAAAGATAACATTTGGTTATAGAAATTTTTATTCACATAGATTCACATTTTAATTCTGTTACTGGTTTCTCTTTGTGGTTGAAGAAAGAAAGGAGTGGAAAATGCAAATGTAGATTTTCGCTCTGAAGGTTGCGCTCTTTGAAGAGAAAACCATAAGAGATTGTATTGTATTTCCTTTCAATAGAGGCTGTTTCTAACATCAGCGCTTATTTTCTTTCATGTTATGTAAGGTATTCTGTAAGCAAAATGTATACTTAAAATAGTTTTATGAAAAGTTTATAAGATATGAAAGAGATTATCATTTATATTTTTCTTTTATAAATGTTATCAGTAGTGTTTTTCTTTTACAATCTTTTGTAGCACAGTGTCTCTGGATAAAGCAGCTTAATAAATCATGCAGTAGTCGATACGCCTTATTTTCAATATTCCATACAATTGTCTTTCTGTGTATATTTGAACAGCAGTTTGATAATGTACTGTACTACACTCATAGAGTCCAGAGCATTGACAGTACACAGCTTTGATTCCTCACCATAACTCTTAATGACACGTGTGTGATTTCTACTGAAGTTTAAAGGTTAATGCGTGTCGCTGTATATATTTTATAAGACAACCTGTCATCTGTTTGTTGTATGAAACCTATTTTAAATAAATGTTATTGTTGTGCTAGTATTATACTGTATGTATTTGATTTGGATGGGAATAAGTATAGAGATCATAGAAATTACTGTATGCATAGTTTTACACCAGGAGTACAGTTTGTTAGTTTATTTAATAATGAAAAATATTAGAACTAAACAAAAGTAATACTACATTTAAATCATAATAATGGTTATAATTCGTTATTACCAAACTGAATAAAAAGTACATTTATGGTACTTTTTTGGTGCTCTCCACTTTTATTTTATTACCCCCATAGTTTCACAGACAAGGCTCAAGCCTAGTCTTAGACTAAAATGTAAATCTGAGCTGTTAAAACTGAAAGAAAGATGCAGACCAGTAATGTTTTTTTTTTTTTTTCTAAGGCGTTTATAAAAATTAATCAAATGTCTTAATTGAACTGTGGCTAAGGCTGAGCTCTATTTATGGAACCGGGCCTTAAAGTATTTATTAATATTTTTTAAATATATAGTATATTCAGTTTTATTCATTTTACATTAAGTTTTATTTGTAATATAAAATATAATAATAATATATATATATATGTATTTTTTTTTCTTAGTATTTGGTTGTTAAACCAATCATTTTAAATTTGAGTACATTTATTACATTTTATTTCAATTATTTGCCAAAGTAACAAATCTTTTTCATCACCAAATTTGATTTTTGGGGTAACTACAGAATATTTACATAAACACCTAGTGCAATTTTCCAGGGTGATATGCTAATTGTAAATGTCACAGAGAGATGGTCTTGATATTTTAATTTTTCCCCTGACATCAGTATATACTCATTTTCCACTGCTGACAGCTTAACCAAGCTTATGCAAAATAAGAAATATGAAACTTCACTTATTTTAAACTCAGGCTTTATACAGTGGTAAAGTTGGGGTTTTTTTTGTACAAGGACATGATGTAGATGGAAACTGTACACGAATCTCTAAACAGACTGAGCACAAACTGTTTTTAATCTCGTCTCTTGGGAGAATAAATGTGCCTAAAGGCCTCTTGAGGGCGCTTGTGAGCCACACAACACTTCTCTCTGTTTCCAAACCTGAGGATGCACAGTATTGCAATAATAATAATAATAATAATAATAATAAAAATAAAACACAAGCACAGATCTACATTGTACAAATTTTGACGCTTAAACTGAGCAGTTTGGTGCAGGAGAGCAGAGGGATGAAGGGATTTTGTGTCTGAGACGCGTGATTACGCTGGGATCTGTTGAAGTCCCAGCCGTTGTGTTACCACTGGCGTTTAGTGCCGCACCATAGCACACATCTTATTCCCCTGTGTTTCTTTGTGACAAACCTGGAGATCAGTTTGAAATAATGAACACGCTCAAACACACAACCTCTCCATCTTGTCCTTATGATGTTGTTCTCACAAGGGGGAAACGTAAGTCTGTAACCGCTGTGGAAACAGGTCTGACTGGCTCCTTTGTGTTCTCCTGTTGTTCTTCTGTTAATTGCTGAGCCAGCTGATCAATGCTGGGAGAAGTGTTAACTCCTGGTCACCACGTATGAACTACACACACAGTAAACAATGGTTAGAAAGAGAGAAAGAGAAAAGAAAGGTTAGTTTGAGTGTTTCTCAGTTTTCTCAAACCAAAAAGAAAAAACGTAAAGTAAATCAATTCACCTGGAAGCCATTTTGACATTGAACTAGTTTGTCAACTGTATTTAAATTGAGCAGCAATGCAGTGTGACCAAGAAGAAAACTAACTCTTTATCAATTTGAGAACCTATTTTTGCACCAGCAACCTCCTGTGGGAATGTCTTTACAGGTATATTTAATCCAATAATGAAAATTTGCTGTAAATATATTCACCCTCAGGCCTTCTATGATGGATAGTAGATGAGATAGATAAATGGGTGCCATCAGAATGAAGGTTTAAACAGCTGATAATAATCTAGAAGTGTTCCACATGACCCACATAACAATCAATGCCCTTATTATGAGTTACGAAGAGTTCATGTTTTGGTATAGGGAGTCCTAAACAACAGGTTTACATGGTTTGCAAGGTCAAAAAATACTTTCATTTACTTATAATATGCATTTTTTACCTTACTTGTTTAACAACTCCCAAACAATTAATTCAATAGTTCATTTTTCCAAAACCCTCTAGTGATTGGTCCATTTAATCATGTTTGTGAGCTTTTAAGAGGGCAATATGTTTCATTTTTTGACATCAACATTAAACGGCTTGGGACTCATGTCTAGAAAAAGTCTTGTTTCAATGAATTAGAGTCGACTCTCTCTTTTGAGAGACAATATCTTTATACACAGCTCACTTTCAGATTGAAAACTTTTCAGGATGTGTTCATTCACTTAGAGCCGTTACACACTACATTAAAGGTAATTTTAAAAAATCCATAAGGGTCACCTTAACAGCTTAAGTCACAAACAGCGTGTTTTTTGGATTTCTTAAGTGATGCCAGATTTCTCAAATATTGCTCTGGTGAAGAAACTCATTTACAGGTACATCTTGGATGGCCTGAGGGTGAGTAAATGTTTTAACAAATTTGGACTATTCCTTTAATAAGTCAACTTGAAGTTACTTTTATTAAAACATTTATAAAATGACTGCTTCCTTAAATGCATTTTTAAATTTAACCTTCATTCTAAAGTCATATAATACGACTTTAAAGCCCACAGGGTATTAAATATTCCATTAAATATAGTAAAAACTGGCTGTTAAAGCCTCCAGCGGGTTTTTCAGAGCAGAGGTAAAGCTAAGTCAACAACTGCTTTCTCTCCAGGTAAAGCGTTACTGCTTGTTACTATTTTGCAGAGAAAGAAAATTATGCCTTTTTGCCTTAATAGCTAAGACCATTTGAAAAGGCTCTTTTCATACAGAAGTGTGTCATTATTCTTCTCTTTTATTACCAAAAATCATATAGTGTTTTGTTGTCTCTCTTGCAAAAGTCAATTCGGTTGACATTCTCTCCATGCAATGGCTGTATATTTTTATTTTTTCATTTTAATTTTCAAATGGAACAGACAGGTGTATAATAAGCACATTACAGTTAAACCCTTCGCATTCATCATATGCGGCAAGATTGAAATCATATGTTTTAGAACAATCTATATAAAAGCCCAAATGGTGTCTAAACACAATGGAGTCCATAATGATTAGAAAGACACATCAGAAAGTTACAAAAGAGGCCAAACGTTATTAGGCAGCCAACCACTGAATGCATTCTAATAGCACACAATGACTGTGTATGAAAGAGAATACTTGCAGACTACTTTTAAATGTATACTATACGCATCATGCATATGTCCTCTTATTAATTACTACATTTGCCTAAATAAGGAGTTTACAGTAGAGACTTCAGCATGGATTACTGCATCCGTTAATAAACTCCAAAAGCTATAACATCTTTACACACACACACGTTGGTTTTTGTGATTTACTGTACACACTGTATGTGGTATTGCCCTACACTGACCCTGCACCTAAGGTAATGTTTTGCAAATAACATGGTTTCGAGAGGATCGCTGAATGTGTAATCACACACAGCTGGCAGCCCGTTTACTTAATCATTCCTTGTTTTTTCGTGCCCAATTAAATCTCTCCCCTTCACTATACATTCTCCCAGCCTTGGTTTCCCCGCTTCTTGCTTTTCCTGCATGATCTCGCCACCAGACAAGCTGCCTAAAACACAGATTGCTTGTCCGAGCTCGATCAAAAGAGGAGTTAGCCACTCTCCTAGCCCCAGCCAGCCTTCAGCCAGTCTGCCAGAATTCCCACGGGAGCCCGCGGCTCGCGCACCCTCAGATCTTTTTTCTCTCCATCCGCCAAAAGCAAAACCACAGAAAAGAATCCACACTACTCACCACATGCCAGATTCCTCCTCCATCATCCTCCGCCCGGACACAGAATCTAAGCCCAGTGTTGTAACTTCCCAATCGCAAGCAACAAAGAAGCGCGGAACTGGCCGTCGCCCCCAGATGACGTCATACCCAAGTCGCATATCCACGATGCCAGCTCGGCATTTCCTTTCACTTCCCCACGGTCCTGTATCGTATTCTACGCACCCATTCACCCTTTTTCGGTTCATTGATTTATTTAGCCATCGATTTATTTAACCGACTGTTCATGTTGTTAGAATATGTATAATTTTTTTTCTGTCTGGAATTCCTTGGTTTTTCTCCTCCGCTGAGGTTTCTCCCCAGCCTCCGCTAGAGGCACTCCCATTCCCTCCCCAGCCTCCACTAGAGGCACTCCCATTCCCTTACCTCCGCTGAGGACTTTTCTCTTCTATCGTTCCCCACATTTATTGGAATTGGGTGAAGCCACCCTTCATCTGCTGATGTTCTAATTCCCGCCCATCATACCCCATATGTTTATATTGTTTTGCTCGCTTGCCTTTCCAACCCACTAATCCATGTCTCTGTCTCTACCAGCAGGTCGCCAGACGATCCAGCTCCCCAGTCCACCCTGTTCCACACACACCATAAGTCTTTACACAATTTATCACGTGTTTAAATTAAACTGGAAATTCGGTGCCGGGCGTCCGTCCAGAGGAGAAATGGACTCGCTCCCCGGACAGCACACCAAATTCGTTATTATTATTATAAGGAAGCGTGAACTCAGGAAGGTAATGTTTTGCAAATAACATGGTTTCGAGAGGATCGCTGAATGTGTAATCACACACAGCTGGCAGCCCGTTTACTTAATCATTCCTTGTTTATTTGCGCCCAATTAAATATCTCCCCTTCACTATAAATTCTCACCTACTTAAGCCTGTTATTCATAATGGAATGTTAGTAAACTGTACTGTATATAGTTTAGATTTAATTAATCCAAATGCATTAAATTAGTTCTTTGATAACAAATAATGAATCAAGAACGATGTAAAAAAGGCAACTTGTTCTATTTCCAGTTCATTCATCATACACCATGCCATTAAAAAGAACTTCACAGCCTCACACACTAGACTTTTTCACTCACCTTCCTTTGCCAATACGACAACGCGGCATTCGTTTCACTTTGCCACCTTTCAAATGGAGGACGAATGGGAAAAAAAGAGAGGAGAGAGGTTTATAACGGCTTATAAAAGCAATCAGGACTGAGACTTGAAGTTGGGTTTACTTACAACCAAGAACCAAGATTCCCATCACAAAGAGAACCGCAGCGATGGCTAACCCTACATGACGTAGAGATTTATAATCTGAGGGAAAACAAAAACCAGAATAAGTCATGTTATGCACTAATCATGATGCAAAACACACAATTGCAAAGCAATCCGGTCAAACAGTCAGAAAACATACATGAATTCACATAAATTTTAATTTCATATTTTTGTAAGGATGTCACAACACACTTTTAAATCACCAAGAGTCTGTCATGGCAGGAGAAGCAGCAAAATCTGGCTTTATGAACAAAGCCGTAAACTTTATCACATACAGTATGGAAATAATAGACAGCATTTAATAAGTGGTCTCAGTCTCATGAAAAATCAGTGATCAAATGACGTCAAAATCATGATTTTTGCAAACAGTATCTATCTATCTATATATAGCTAGCTAGCTATAGCTATATTTGCAGTACATCCTGCATCCAAATTTATTGTTTATTAAGGCTTTTTCCTTATGGCTGGCAGCTGATTCCTGGTTTTACTATCCTTATGGGAACATTCGGTACTGACAAAGCAGGCAAAACCTTACACACACACAGGCTTTAAAGTAACACTGAAGCGGCATAAAACACCCTTAACTGATGACTCTGAAACACATTCAGGCACTTATAAACTTAGTTCCTGGGGAATGAATGCAGAACAGAGGCATCTACGGGTCACAGCTAATGAGGCTATTTCCTGAACATCAGATGCCCTGTAGCTGCCCTAACAATAGGAAGTGATTGAAGCAGCGGCTGTGGCCAGGTCATAAGCTTTTAACTACAGCTCTTGGGACAGTAATAGTGCTCCCATGCTCGGCACCTCTGAGCTTCTTATAAACACAATACTTTCCACTGACAGGGAGATTGAGTTCCTCCGGTCTTTGTGTCGAACGCACTGTCAGCGGCTCGCACATGAAAAACCAGCAGACAATTAACACCTGTGCTGCACAGTTGTGATATTAAAAATAAAATTGCCATGTTTCTTGATTAGTTGGTAACGAGTGCCACAAGAACACTGAATGTGTGGTCTATTATTGTTAACTCAAACTGTTGTTTCTTAATCATATTTAGCATTATCACCTGCTGACCAAAGGGTCTAGTGCAATGAATAGGTGCCATAAGAATCAATTGAAGTCTAGTGAAGTAAAAAGCACCATGCTTGTAATAAATCCATCACTAAGATGTCTTAACAATTGCTTTCTTTCAACAATGTAAGTAACAAATGTACGTCATCTATCCATGATATTGCTTTCTTTGATTAAAAAAAAAAAATTAATCTCATCTGAATCAGTAGAAAAATATACACTCTAAAAGCTCAGCTCTAAACAAACAGGTGAGTGGATTTTGATGTGAAGGAATGCACTTTTTTACTGGAGGAAGTGTTATTTATTGTATTTTTGTAAAAATTGTCTTAATGATGGATTTGTCTATTAATATGTTTCAATCAGCTGTTTTGACTCATTTTGATGGCACCCATTGTGGTCCATTGGTAAGCAAGTGATGTAATGTTACATTTCTCCAAATCTTTTTTACGTTATTAACACAAACCCCAAGCCTTCGTGTTGACCTCAAAATAAAACATTAGCATATTGCCCTCTTACTTGTTCTTTTCGTGTTGGTCTGGATGAAAATGCAAATTAATTATTTTCCATTTGGTGCTGCTCTTGAAGCATTAAAAAACTCACAGACACTGCTTTAAATGAATTCCACCAATCACCGGAGGGGTTTGGAAAAATGAATCAATGTTTTTCGACCATGCATGCCTTTCACACTTTTGTTTGAGACTTTCAAAACCAAAACAGGAACCCTTCATAACCCATAATAAAAAGTAAAATTTAAATATAAACATAGTAAAAACTACTTCCAGATATTAAATACTATAATAATATATAACTGCTAAAATAACACTGCTAATTACTGTGATGTTCTCTCTGTCACATGCTTTATCATCCATTAAATGAGAATCATAAGTCCAGTCACTTGGAAAAGTTGTAGCACAAACAGCACATGATTTAAAGCACCATCCATGTCTGTAAAACAAACGCTGCACCATCAGTAACAGGCCGATGCTCAATACTCTGGGTTAGGGGTTTGTTCTAGTAGTAATTGTGACGTCTGCATTAGCAAGCACCATTAATTATTGAATGATTAAACAGATACTTACTGTAATGAAACGGCTCGTCCCATCTTTTATCTGTTGGGGAATTTGCACAGTTTAGAGAGGTTTTGACATCATAAACAAGACCTGAAAACAGTCCACGTGCCTATAAAATGTAATCAGTTTCATTATATGCTAAATAAGACAGTAGTATATGTGTGGGTGTTTGTGTGTTCAGGTGTCTAATGGGTCTAATGGGATGAAACAATCTTTCACCTGTCCACCTTACATGACCTCCAGCACTAATTTTCTATGATTTAAACAGAGTTGTGTCAATGAGATGCTGTGTATGCAAATGACTTGGTTGGGTAAAGAGAAATGGAGACTGATATGTGTTTTTTCATATTTCACATTTGTATGATGGAAATTAAGAAGATATCCTAACCTAAAAATTTTTATTTAATCACTCGACCTGTTGTTATTTCAGTATTTAATTAAACTGTGAATAAATATAAATATATACTCTAGTTTAAATGAATGAGTTCTTTTTAACTTTGTATTAAAAAAAAAAAAAAAACTTGAAAATATGTTTCAGATAAAAAAAAGTTATTACAATTGTAATAATATTTCACATTATTTGTGTTTTTGCTGTATTTTTGAGCAAAGCAGACTGCTTTCAAAATTGTGCTCCCAAATTCCGATCCCAAACTGTAGTGTATATTCTTTACCTTTTACAATATACATATATTCTTTTTGGATTATATTTTCTTCTAAAACTCCGTGAATCTTTCTGAAACTATACATCATTGAAAGATACAATGGGAAAGTAATATCATGATTGAAAAGGCAGTAGAATACATTTAAGCAAGAAATGCTGAGGATGAGAAGGATTTACCCCACACAGTTTTTTTGGCTCTGGAGGTGTTGTTGTTAGGGGTCCCTGCAATGAGAAAAAGAGAGGGAAGGGAAAAAGGGAAGGGAGGTCAAGGAAAAAGACAAGGAGAGAAACTTAATCTAGCATGTACATTCTTTCCTCAAATTCGCAGAATTATGAATAGAAGTGAGCTTTTGAATCCCGTTTTTGTTCATAATGTAGGTTGACAGAAAAGACCTTTGGTGTAAAAAGCAGACGCTCCCTCTTATCGCAATCCTATGGATTTGTCTGTAATTGCTTCTAATTAAATTCCAGCAGCACTCATTCTCTGTCCGGCCTTGTCTTTCAAATTCAATTTTTGCATATTTCAATGGCGCTGCTCTCCCAGGATATATGGTTGGTTGATTCTTCATAAAGCATATCAGCTCACCGCGACAGTGCTCCTCAATCCCGCGGAAATGCCGCATTATCTTTAAGCCTCTCAGCATGGAAAGAGCGTTAAACATTTTCTAATTACCTGCTAATTAGTTTCTAAGTTATGTGTGCCCTTGATATGAATTGCATGAGTAAAGAGGAAGCCTCTCAGCTATTCATGCAATCCCTGGCTCTGTTACCCTCCCCCAATCCCAAAATCCTACGCTGAAAGTGCTTCCATTGAAACCAAAGTTTATAAAAATATATGAGTCAGAATCGAAGCTTACATGCGGTGGGAATCTTTTTGGAGGTCACAGTGGAGGTCACCGGGGAGGCTATGGAGCTGTCAGTGACTGTCGCAGACGTGGTGAGGTTAAACGGCTCTGCATCTGTCATAGTTGTCACCCCTGTTGTATTCAGGTTATCTAGAAAAACAAGGACAACACTTCAGGACAAAAACCTGATTGAATTATATTTGAATTATAATCCAAAACAAATTTCGCTGGTTTATTATGCCACCAAAAATCAATTCCTTCCATGGCAGATCAAACTTTACAGAGTATGTTATCGAGGTAAATTTTGTACTGGATCTGTAACCCGGTTTAGCTTTATTGGAAACACTTAGATTTTTAAACTGCAAATAAATTGGAAACACATATAGAATTAACTATTATATTAAACGTAACAGGCAATTCTGGAATGTTTATGTGGTTAAGCCAGGAAATAAGTATGTTACCACAAAACAGTCAGTTTGTCGCAATTAAGGTTTCTACATTATCTTAAAGATTAATAAATAATCTTGATGTATGTTTTGTTAGGAGAGGACAATATTTGACAGAGATACAACTAATTGAAAATTTGGAAAAAGTATATTTATATTTATATATATTTATATATATATTATATATTTATATTTATATATTTAATATATTTACGGTAAGAAATTTACAAAATATCTTTGTAAAAAGTGGTCTTTACTTAATATCCTAAAGGTTTTTTTGGTTCATTTTGACCCATATAATAGATTCTTGGCTATTGCTACAAATATACCCCAGTGACTTAAGTAACTTTGCGATCCTGTGTCACATATGTTAAAAAAAAAAGGAAAAAGAAAGAAATATAAATCTTACCCTGACCCACATTTGTGGGTTTAGAGCTGTTAAACGTAGGTGTGGCGCTTTCCTGTGGTGTCGGGGTCTCTGCTTGTGTCACATTCTCAGCTGCATAACCTTTATAGACAAAAATACAAACACATTTAGGCTTTACGGAGTAAAACTTTTTCATGAAAAGGAAAGAGTTTGGGTGGAGAGATCACGTTCTCTTTAGGTAATAAAGAGTAGGTGACTATCTATATGTGAGGTCATTTGGATGCTGATTCTATCTCGTATATTTTGGAGTTGCCGGAAAGTATGCTTTCTGGGATACAGTTCAAGATCTTGGGATATTGATTTCCCAGGGGAATTTTCTACAATGTACCTTGGCCAACTTTCAAAAAATATTTTGAAGGCTGATGGGTATCTTATGTTATTATTTATAGTGTATAAGAAGGCTATTACCAGAAAATGGCATAAGCAAACATCCACTTAAAATGGGCAAAGGATAGAAATCTATCACACTGACTTAAGACCTTGATTGATTGCAAAGTTACAGAAAGAAATATATACATAAATTGAGATAATGAGTAATTTAACTGTAATTTAGTTTAAATAATA
>JAUYWG010000050.1:15534219-15559233 GCA_034779775.1 Enteromius afrohamiltoni
TAAAAAACACACACACACACACACATATATATATATATATATATATATATATATATATAATTTTTATTTATATTTATATATTTTATTAGTAGTATTATTAGTAGTATTTTTTGGTTAATAAAAATTGCGGTTTGCATGTATGGAGGAAAATATTTACAATTAAGAGTCTTGGTTAAACATTTTGCAACCACACAGAACACTCTATTGACCAACCATGGGCGTAAACCCCGGGGGGGGACAGGAGGGGCATAAACCAAACTCCTCCCATCCGAGTGTTGTCCCCACCCAAAATCATATATATATATATATATATATATATATAAAAGAAAAAGCTGTCTATCGTGAAAAAATATATTTATGTATGCTTAAGATAATTGTGTAAATAGAAAAAAATACAAAAGCAAAAAATGCATTGTGAAATAATGGAGTTCCCCCTCCCCTTCCTCCGTGGTTTAGCCAACTGTCTATGCGAGGGCAAGCATCTCACCTACCATAAATATGTATGTGGCTGTGGCTCTGTTCTTTAGTATTTCTTGAACTCCAGTAAGTAGGGGATTTTATTCACTTTAAATAAAGCGATTCTCTTTAATGTAGTTCATGCTGATTCGTTAATAAAATTAGTTGTTGCAAAAATGCTGATTACCAAGTCATTTTCCGGAAATCTGCTATCTTATTAAAACGTTACTTATCTAGTTAATCTAGTTTCTAGTGTGTTGCATATTGCACTGCAACTACTAAAGCCGTTTCCCATGCCTTGTTTCATTTTTGGCATAATGTTAACATAAATGGCCACGGTCAGCCACACATCCTTGACATTCAAGTCTTGTGTCACACACAGTCACGCACATACCGGTGACAATTTAGTGACTTTAGTGAAATTTTGGCTCGACATTGATTGAATTTGAGACCCCTTTTGGCCACAAAAGGTGCAAAGCATTTATTCAGTTTATTCAGTTATAAAGTGATAAATATTCAGTTTTCTATTTTGTGTAGAGCGCACACGGTGGATAAGCTAAATGACTCGACTGTAAACAACATGAGAAACATTGTAATAAACAGTTTTAAAGAAAAAGTTAATAACTTCGAAATTAACCATAGTGACACAGGCTCCATGCTACAATAATGATACGTTTTAAGTTTTGACATATCTTTATAAGTAATTTGTTTTGTATTATTTGTGTCCCCTTCAAAAATTGTTTGTAAAAATATTTGTGCTTATTGTCCCCCCCTACTGTTAAATTAAATTTACGCCCATGTGACCAACTAACACTACTTTATCTATGCTATCTCGAACTACTGCATTGCAAGCCTAACCCTAACCTTCGGAAACGTTGATATCTTAATAATCTGAATTGAGTTAGTAAAGCAGCAGACTTGCCCAATACAATGCACCAAACAAGCAAGATGTTAAAGAATCATGCACTGTTCTCCTTTAAATGATTTACGTGAGTGATAAACGCTACTTTGTAGACTTCTCTGAAAACAAAAGGAAGGAAACCATGTAAGCCACTGCCAGATGTGGTAACGAAACTGAACACATTGTTGCAGAGGTTGTCATGACAGCAAGGTCTCCAAAGCCTTAAATTAGGTTAAACTACGATCACAAAAGTACTGAAACTTTATTCATTTTAGATGTTGCAGCCTTCTTAAAACAACTGTAGTGAACACCACATGATCTCTGGAAACCCTCCTCCTACACACTCCTACATTTCTTGAGAAAGAAATTAAATTTTGCAATTCTCAAATGATCAACATCCTCATCTGTCCCTCTGATTCAACAGTAGGGGTAAAGCACGGTTAACTGAACCCACCTGGTATAAATAGACTGCTGCTTTGTCCTTCACATTAAACACCTACACGTTATATAAATCACACTGTAAATGTCTGTTTGGAAACAATAAACAACAGAAGATTGCCAGAACTTAACAAAGAGGAGGCAGACTGTTCCATCCCCGTGTCACGTTCTCAACGCTGACCCCCGCAATCCCAAGATTCCTTCCTCTCCTCTTTTTACACAACGCTGCAGTTTGTTACAACATTTTCTCTTCCTTTGCCTCGTCAATTCTTCTGTTTTTAAAAGAAAAATAATGGTGCAAGTCATTAAAATATTCAGTTTCCTAAATTTGGAATAGTTTAAAGCAAAACAATTTTTAAGAATAAATATTAAGCAACGTTTTTAAAATTTCTGAACTTTTTTTTCTCCAGCTGATGAATCATAAAGATATCCAACCAAACAACCAATCAGAAATAAATCCTGCTTTAAAGAACTTGGGCATTTAAAGTGACAGATGACTTAACTGCATTGCATGCTTATAACAATCACAATGCTATTGCTCAATGTGTGGACCCTAATAGAGGTATAATATCTTTAAAGTTACTGTTCTTAATGTTAAAGGGATGGGGCATCAAAAAAAGAGTATATCTTCCATCATTTACTTGCCTCCCACTTGTTAAAAACCTGTATGAGCTGCTACTGTTGAACAAAATAACAGCTGAAATTTATACAAATCTATAAATCGTACGCTGTTTAGGCTCAAAACGTTTGCACACTGAATGATAAAATATCCTTCACCATGCAAAAATTATGTTTAAACAGAGTAGGATTACAAAAAAACAGGAAAGTGTCATACTTAGGGTTAGAAATTACGAAACCAACAGTGTTAATAAGTTTATTGCTTTCCCTTCTTTAAAGGGGTCATGTTGCAAGTGGATGGGTTTTGCTGTGAAAACCTGGAAACCCTGGCACTATGGTCTCCTCATGTTGGCCACTAAAAGTAGTTCAGGCTGCATGGAAAAAACAGTGTTATTTCCACAAAAGCTTTTTATTAACTGAAGTGGAGATCTAGATCTAGTCTGTTTTTTCCATCTCTAGCACTACCTAGCATAATAAGTTTTAACATGGCCTTTTATGGAGCACCACTTAGCCTTGAGTGCTTGTCCTTGCATTTGACAGAAAAAGTGGCAATTAGGGACCAATGTAGCCATAATTTGTAGCTGGTCATCACAGGACGGGACAGACCCATCATTATAAAATGATAAAGAAATAACAAGCTATAAAACAACAGAAAACACAAACAAATTATCTGTACAGCATGAGTGAGTCGGTCCAGTAAATCTGTTTAAGCACATTAATATTTAGACTGATTCAGTTCCAGACTTTGTGAACTCAAGTAGAAAAGCCTTCTTTTTAAAGCAGTAGTTCACACAGAAATGAAAATTCTGTCATTAAACAGTCATGTTTGAGCCATTTTTTTTGCGAAAGATTTTTTAAAAATTAGGTTTATTCAGTGGATCAATCGATTGATTCATAAGACTAACCTTAAAAAATGTTTTAAATAAAAAAATGACCATATATATATATTTTTTTATCCTGTGGCAGAAATAGATTGCCATAGCATTCACTATAAATGTAATTAATTTTCATGTTTGGATGAACCATTTTTTGCAGCTGCTTGAAAGCTCTGGGAGAATATGCGTTATATAGTCATATAAGTCAATATAACAAATAAGTCACAGATAAGAGTTTTTCATATTAATATAAACATAATTACAGAAAAAAACATTACAAATGGTTACAATGCACGAATCCGAAGTGCAAAAGAAAACACTTCTCAAGATGAGTCTTTGATTACACCAATTTGGCTGAAACACATGCCTGGGTTATTACTGCATGTTTTAGAGATAATTACCTGATTGAAATCTTCTGATGTGTTCAGTAAGTGCCTGTGTAGAAACGTCTTTTTGGTTGTCAAGTATCCTAAAAAAAGAAAAAAATGGAGACATGGGAAATAAAGCTGTTGGAGAGTTAGCCTGCCACAGTCTCTCAGTTTCAATCACTTTTATAATGGTACTTTTTTGTTGTAAACTAATTAGTGGATCTTGCAATTTCTTCTTTTTTTGCCATAAAAACAAATGATACATCAAATTGCGCTGCTTGTTGAGGAGAGGTACATATAGGTATGCTATTACTTTTGCAAAGCGACTGGATATATGATTTCAACCAGGCACAACAACACAAAAATCTCTCATATTACCTTCAGAAAGCATTCAAATCTGGTTCTGTGTATCATATATATTTCAAATACTCTGAATCTGCTACTACAAAATGAACATGATGCTGTCTAAGAAGACAAAGATGAAGCGATGCAGTTGTAACAGCTATTCACATTCTGCACTGTATTCTCACAAAACAGCGCATTGTGAGCAAAGCCACCTGGGTAATGTCTGAGAATAACCATATTTGCAGAACTTTATCATTGGTGATTATGGAGTAAATTGTGTTTGCTCACTGTATTGGCCAGCTCCACAATGCTCTGATTGCTAATGCACTGCATTTGTGTCATTTTCAAACAGTAAATGAGAAGAAACCAGGAACCAAAACATACTTCAGCCGAGAAGTAATGGGAGATAGACTGCAAGCTAAATTCAATCAAAATTCGTATTACCTTAGTCCGTGTTGCTTTATTATTCATGTAATTTTAAAATCTGCCGTGTGAAAAGGCAATTTTGATAGAAAAGTTCAGCATGCAAATTCCATTATAAAATGCTGCTAGTTTGTGTTGAAGTGCTTATGAGCTGACGGCAAACAGTAAAAAGTTGTTTCCCAGCAACCCGCCACCAAACCGAGAGAGTTGCGGGTCAGGTGAGTTGCAACCAGCAGAACCGAGCTGGGCATGCAACTAAAAACCCTGCATTTAATTCTCAAAACCAATTTTGAAAGCAAGAATGAAGCAACGTTCATTGTAGCCTAGACAGAACGGTTTATATCATCCAAAAAGCGTCAGAGAGACACCATACATTAGCCGGATTCCCCTGCCTCCCTGTCCCTGACGAATAACCTGGGATTGTGATTAATGAAAAGTCATCTTTTATATACACATATAAAAACTAGATTAATCTGTCCTCTGCAGAGAAAAGTCATTTTTCACTTTTCAAAGTTCGAAAAAAAAATGTGCAGAGTCAAGTGTTCTGTGAGCCTTTAACAGCAGTGACATAATCTATGTGTGCACAGCTGCAGCTACTGTAAACCTACTGGATGTAGTTTATTACAGTGCTCTACCCACAATTACCTGTGACAGATTTGTGCATGAAAGCTGGTTGGCCGTCGCTGACCATGCAGAGAGAGCTAAATTTACACAATGCAACATAAAGTGCTTGCTGCAGGACACGAATCCAGATTTGAAGTAATGCGAAATGAGACTGACAATGCAATCTTATTACAGTAATACTGGGAAATTACAAGGCAATTATTAACTAGAATTCAAAATGATGTGCTGTCGTTGTAATCATATGAAATAAGTGAGTTTGCATTCTGGACAATGTATACAAATATGAGTGACCGGTATTAAGCTTCTACAGAGTACACGATTTTAACAAATTCATTGAAAATTACACTTGCGACGTGGATCTTATAAACCTGGATATAACATTCATGTAGACAGTATGATGACGGCCTACTGACTCATACGCTATGACATACACAGTTGGGAGCTTTTTTTTTGTTAAATCTTAAAAATGGTCTTAATAAAAAAATCTGTAATATAGTTTTTTTGTTTGTATTTTTCTCAATGGTAGTGTAAAAAAACAACCATTTTATCCGGTGTGACATCACACGATTTGAGAAATGTAAGGAGATTACAAAAACAACTACTGGATGGATTTTTATCATTATAAGGTGGTTGTGTACACAAGCTGCCAACACACATTTCATTTCAAACAACTTGTAAAAGTGCATCTAGCATTATATGACACCTTTAAATGTTTAAAAAAACAATATTTATGCAACATTAAAGTAATATTCAATTAGTTTCTAAACATTATGGTAATGTTACTTGAATGTTCTCAAACAAGCATTAATATTTAAAAAGGGCAGACAGATATCCAACTAAAATAAATAAAACATTACTTTTTGGTTCCTAACGTTGTGCAAAAATTATTATAGACCAGATATCTCCAAACAAAGGTTTTTTTTTTTTTTTTTTAAATGTTAAAAAACCTTTGTTTGAATCTTTTAGAGAACCTTACCAAAAGGTTTTAGGAACATTACCTATAACACTATATTTTTTTCTTATGTTGCAATTCTGCAATTCGTTATAACAAATTAAAATAAGTTGCGATAACTTAAATTTTATGTTGCTAACATGAGCATATTATTGCATATTCTAATGTTGACTTTTTAGCTGCTGGATTTCACAATTGACCAATCATAATCAAGTATTCCAGAGCGACACATAATAATTATATTGCCTGCGAGATAAAATCATACATCTGATCACTTAACAGCACACCATTCCTTATCAAGCCGCATGATTTGAGTTTTATGTCCATAGCAGATATGGACAAATTATATTGTATATTCTAGTTTTAGCACGTCTTAGCTTGTTAAAGCTTACATTCCCCAATGTTAAAGCGACATTTGTTAGGATATAATGAATTTTGGCTGTGCTGTAAATCTTAAAGGGCTAGAGCTTGGGCACTTTCACCATCATTAGACGAATATACAATAGAGATCTGAGAGAATCTGCCCTACGGCAAAACAGTATTTCATCGCACTGGCCCGATGATGATCCAAATGAAAGAAGAGGCGGATCAGATGGAGTTATTTTCTACTGGCGTGAAAACACACATGTTGATTGAGTTTGATTGTATGTGTGAGCATGTATGTTTGTGGGAGTGTTTGTGTACAAGGACAAGTTATCATGTGACAAATTACAACATACAGTACAAGCTCCAGTGGGGAAGTTGTAGTGAGGGCTTTGTGTTTTTGTCTGTGAAACTTTTGATCAGAACCCTGATTGTTACCATTGCAACTACTGCAGCACCCTTATCCATTACAATACTGTTGTTTACTTATAAAGAATCACATCTCATAGGGTAAAAAAAAAGTTTTACCTGATGAGTTTATTATCAAAATAATTCCTCAAGGATTACAAGAACATTTTGAATAATTTAGGCAACACAAGCAAGAGATGACACGTTGATACATAAAATGGGTTAGTTCACCCAAAACTGAAAATTCTGTCATTAATTACCCTTGTGATGTCCCAAACCCGTAAGACCTTTGTTCATCTTCGGAACACAAATTAAGATATTTGAATGATATCAGAGAGCCATCTGACCCTCCATAGACAGCAATGCAACTGAAATGAACAGAAAGGTGGTAAAAACAACTGTAAAGAAATCTAAATGACATTATTGGATCAACTACAGTTTTGCAATGATAGGAGAACACTTTTTTTGCGCAAAGTTAACCAAAATAACATAATATATTTAACCATTTTTCACGTATGATGTCATTACTGCGTTAGCGTACGCTTTCTTCTAGGCGCAAACAGCCACAGATTACGCACATGTGCATGCTTTCACCCAGTTGTAAACCAGGCTGATTACGTCAAATACATTAATAAGTATTCTCATAGCATTGCAAATGTGAGGTTGAGCCATTGACGTCATGGACTGTTTTACAGATGTTTTTGCTACATTTCTGGATCTGGGATCAGTTGTATTAGTATCTATGGAGGGACAGATGGCTCTCTGATATAATCAAAAATACCTTAATTTGTTTTCCAAATATGAACAGGTCTTATCGGTTTGGAACGACATGAGAGTGAATAATTAAAGACATTTTTTTATTTTTTTGAATAAATAACCTTTTAAGCTCAATCTTAATGTTAACCTAACATTTGTAAAACATGTAAATTTTTGGAGATTTAGGGCATGATTTGCCTAATAGGGCAAATTCATCCGAGAGCTCAATTCCAAAACAGTGCTGATGAGCATGGAAATCTATTTGTGTCATCTACATTGGACCAACGCAACATACCAATATATGCAATATACCAAGCACAGCGCCAATTAGCGTAGTCGCAAGTAAGCAGAGCTGATGCTCATCAGGTGTGGGTGATCTACTTACAACACAGGCAAAAAAAAGTTTAAGACATTAAATAAGGACCCAAATACTATAATAGTTTTTTTTTTTATAAGAATTGTGAGATTTGTTTTATTATTGCTCTACCATAAATTTTGCTTCTAAAGGTAATTGTCTTACAAATTCATATTCAATAAGGTACACTTTTTTTGTTTTTATTATTTATTTGGCCTTTTTTATGCCTCGGACAACGGATTGGATAGTAAAGAGCTGACAGGAAAGCATTGGTCAGAGAAAGGAAAGCAGGACTGGCAAAGGACCACGAGATGGGAAGGTGCGCTATAGTAAAGTTTTGCAAATAACTTATTTCGAGAAAACGCTGAACGAGTAATCGCACACAGCCAGCAGCCCGTTTACCTAATCATCCCTAGTTTACTGCACCCAATCAAATCTTCTCCCCTCACCATAAATTCTCCCAGCTTTCATTTCCCCGCATCTCACTTTTCTTGCATCCCTCCTCCTCCCCTTCTCCACCATTTCCATTTAAATTCATGCCTTTCCGGGGGGGGGAAATAAATTAAAAATAAATTTATTATTTATTACGGAAAAGGAAAGCGTGAACTCTTGAAACTGTATGTCACCGCACTAACCATGAGGCTATTGGCATTCAGATACCATTCAGAAATAAAACTTTCATAAGTTAATGAGAACATTAGTTGAAACAACACTTTACCTTGTGTATTTTGTTCTCCAAACAATGGAAACTGTTGTAGCGGAGTTAGTGCACGTTGTGTTTTTCGTACGAACACATCGCATTCCTGAATGAATCTGTGTTTTTAAATGAATATGCTGCATGAATGATTCAATGACTCATACTCATGATGATTGCATCACTGAATCAACAATAAACTGACTTTAACCGAAATATTGACCAATGGCTTCTTTTTAGAGATGCTTTACAGCATAATTGAATTGTGTTTGTTATTGGCACTTTGTTTTCCTGTCTAACACTGTAAAGCTGCTTTGACACAATATGTATAGTCCAAAGTGCTTTATAAAACAAAGATGACTTGGCAATCTTGAGATGCTTTGCTCATTTTAATTGCTATATTTAGGCTATATTTATTTAATACTAAAGGCTACATTAAAGTGCTACACTGCGCATACTGTCCGTTGTAATGTTTACTATAAAAATACATTTAGTTATATTAAATGTCTTTTATCTTCTTTAATTGTAAACACTATAGCTGTGAACAGTTACATACATACCACACCTGGGACGAATTTAATTGATTTTATGAACCCTTTTGATACATCAGCTTCACTGTACAGAACAGTTTTGTACATGGTGAGCAGCGTGATGAATACTAAGCAGAAAACTAGACAATAAAAATATACACATAATAACATTTCTTTTAATATCCTGCTGTACTACCTGATGTAATTAACACCTTGCATTTGCATAATGTTGCTGAAAGAGTTGCAAGAGTGTTGTTTGTCTGACTGAGTTTACGGTCTCTTAGAAATACAACAGAAGAATGAAAAAATAAGGTGAAATCACATCTCCTGGATGCTACAGATAATGGTTTCACTTTAATAGAAGCCATTATCTTTTGGAAAAGCAACTAGATACCCAGATATTCTAGAATATCATGGAAATGCTAAAAACCCAGGTATCTCCTCCACCATAAGGCACCTGCAAGGTAGACAACATTAAACGTGCCTAAAAGGAGCTGGTAACTATGGCAACAATGATAACTTCTCATCTCTAGACGTTGTGACTGCTTGAGGCGTTTGACATGGCTGGTGTCCCGGTCAATAGGGCAAGTGGATTGTGGGTACACAGAAGAGAGGAGATGAGATCGGCCCACCTCAAGCCAGGTGTCTGAACAGTTGTTTCCACATTAACAGCGTTGGACGTCTGCTCCCTGTTACAGCAGCAGCAGGGGGTCACGGCCAGGGCTACACAGACATGAAGGCGAATCTCAGCATTAAGGATCATCAGAGGAAAAGGGAGGGAGATTGCAGTGTTAGTTTGCCTGCCAGACGACAGCAATAAAATATCAGAAATTAGAGCTGCAGAAGACAATGGGTTATAGACTACCTTTGATTTACAATTAAACAAGCTGTTACGGCAGTGTACGGAAGCACTGGCATCCTTCCCAACCTGTAATTTGCCATCCACTCTTGATAGGCCAGCTAAGTTGAAAGCATCCAGCAAAGTAGACAGAAGAAACAAGATGAATTTTAAAAGAATGGTTCAGCCAATGATTAAAAGTTGGTAATTTTTCACTTTGATGCCCTTTTTAAACTCATATAGGTATAACCTACTTTCTTTAGTGGAAAGCAAAGGAGATGTTTTGCGTAATCTAAAAGCAGCTCTTTTCCATAAAACACAGGTAGGGAACCACCCTGGCCTGTCAAGGTCCAAAAACAAAGCCACACAATAAAAGTATACAACTGATTTAAAGTGCAGTGGTACTATCGTAAATGTGTGTGGAAACCAAACACAGAAGAGAAACTCTTGAATAAAGTCGTTATTTTTGTGTTTTTAAACATTGAGGTTTAACCACTGATGTCACATGGATTATTTTAACAATATCCCTACTACTTGTACTCTAAGCCTTGAACATGTCAGTTGCGTTACTGTCTATGAAGGGTGACAAACCTTTCGGATCAAAAACATCTTCATTTGTGTTTCTATGAACAAATGTCTTATGGGTTTGGAATGACATGAGGGTGAGTAATTAATGAACATATTTTCATTTTTTTGGTGAAGTACAGTTTTTTTTATTTTTATTATTGTAATATTTAGTTATACGTTTTTATTTAGAATGTAAGCTGCTTTTCTTTGGAGCTTGACAGACATTTTTACATTTATATGGAAAAGTGCAACATAAATATTCTGCAAAACGCGTTTTTTTTTTTTTATTTTTTTTTTTTTTTTACTTTATTGAACAAATATCAAGTATATCAAAACAGCTTCTCGCAGAAAAGAAATGTGTGTTTGGAATGACATGTAGGGGAATAAATGATGATAGGGTTTTTGTTTTTGAGTAAACAATCTCTTTAAGGCAACCTTAAAAGCAACCTTTTCTTTCCCAAGCCAGCAATCTTGTCTCAGGCCAATAAAAATTTTAGCCTTTGCCTAGATTCCCTGTTTAACTCCTTGTGATGACATATACATGACAATAACACAAATGTGTATCACTGAAGGCTGCTGCTGTTGTTGTTATTGTTGTCTGCTTCCGCAGACTCAAGGATTCGGGACTTTTATCCCTGTTCTCACATTCAAAGACTTCCTCCTGGGACAAAAGCTCCACACTTTCCAGGAATCCCAAGAGGAATGCATGCCATCAGGAAAAACTATTAAGCTCAGGATAAATAATAGCACGTTTGGTAGTACCTCATTGCTTAAAAACCTGCATTGCATAACACCTGTGTTCTTATCAGATTATTTTTTATTTTTTTTTGGAAGGTTGTTAAAAATTGTTTATTAATTCTAAACTAGGCTTCACAGTTTATATAATATCTAATTACATAATTAAGTCCTCAGTAATACAAATTAATGACCGAATATGCAATTACTAGAGTAGCTTGTAATTGCACATTGTTATTGCATTTGTAATTGATATTAACGTGCAAAAACTGACTCATTTTTAAAGATCATGTGTGCCGATGGAAAAAGGCTTTCCACTATAGTACACTTTGCAGAGACAGGGCTGTTTTTTTGTTTTGTTTTGTTTTTTTTAAATCAATCAATTATTTTTATGCATTTAGTAGACCATTTTAACTTAGTTAGGAGTAGAAAAAACACACAAAAGATATCCATTTCAAAACCTTTTTGTTCTTGTGAACTTTTAAGACAAAAAAAAAATCAGAAAATTGAGCTTTGCATTTTCTATTAAAATAGAACACAGTTATTTTAAACAGTAATAATATATCACAATATTACTATTTTTACTGTATGTTTATTCAAATAAATGCAACCTTGGAGAGCATTAGAATTCGATAAAAAGGGACATACTGTATGGTTGTAGTCAATCTCAAAAAAACTTTTGATTTAGACCAAATTAAAAACAGAAAACAAATAAAATATTTATTTTGCGATTTAAAGAGTTTTGATAAGTTTCAAATGCACACACACAGCCAGCCAAAATATTTTTGACAAATAACAGAAAAAGGAAAAATGTTTTATAAACTCATAAACCCAAACTGGTCTCAGGGTACAGCTGGCCTAGACCAGAGCACACACTGGCCTCGCTTTTATTAAACCAGCTCCCCTTTGAGCTCAAATGGCAAGTCTGTGTCTCTTCTGCGTCTGTACACCATAGAATCATAAACTCCTGCTGTTCCGTCCATTTCAGCTTTACTGTACGCTCTTCCCTGTGGAGAACAGTGGAATAAACGACATCTATAAACAAAAGGCAAACTGACACAATTTGTTATATAAAAACTATTGCACCACTATCCTGCAATACCATCATATTATTATATGAATATAAAATCATTTGAATTAAAAGGAATTGAATTTAGATATAAAATGCATGCTTTAAATGAGCAATCACACTATGTAACATTAAAAGTGCATCTTTCTAGATAGATCCAACTGCTTGTTGGTTCACACACTCACCTCTTGGTAGCCGGATACTGGTGCTCGTGGGAGAAATTGGGCAGCAGGGGGCAGCAGTGAGTAGCCCTGCAGGTCCTCGTACGTCCCCCAGCCTCTAACCTCCTCATAGTCATGAGCGAGAGGGTTTGTGCTGTGTCTGCCATCTGGAGGGAAGGAAACTCAGCACATGAATACTTCAACCGTGTACCTTCAAACTGCAAAAACGTTTTAATTGTTAACCAATCCGTAAACAACTGTCACTAGAGGGGTTTGCTCAAATATTGAAAACTCGCTTTGCATAAAAACAAAAGAGCTCTTAAAAGCAGCAAACCTGATCTAAAATGCCTGCCTTTACACAATCACAGAAAAATAAAATATTTCTTTGTTATGTGCTATGTCACTCTTAGGATCACTCATACTCTGGTTTTTCATATCCCTAACTAAATTTGTTCACAAACGTCCAATAAAAGATTGAGTCTCGTAGAACTGTTGGTGAAAGTTACTTTAAAACGTACTACTCCAGGAAAAAGTAACTAATTGCGTTACTCAGTTACTTTTATGAAAAGTAATGCAATACTTTTGCCTTAATTTCTGTCACCAGGGCTGAGCAATAAACATGACTACATAAGTAATTGTAGCATACCTTTTTTTTTAATGCTATAGGAAAAAGTTGTTTGAGAAAGAGATCAGAACTTGATAGAGGTGAGATATGAACCTAAAGCAAAAGTTACGATTTAAAATCCCCCATTAGTCTCACCATGATCCTCAGGGCCTTCAGGGTGAGTGAACAGGGCAGGACTGTAGACCTCTGTTGGGTAGTAATAATGAGTACTCTCCTGCTATTGAGGAAAAAGGACATCTTTTGTGTAATCTTTTCCAATACCAGACAGGAAATATTGCTTTTAAGTATCTTTATTTGAATGTTTTGCTAGAACAGCCTTTTCCATTTCCCTGTGTAAAAAAAGAGGAAAGGCTGAACTGTGTGAGTGTCCAGTGATATACCCGTCCGTAGCTCTCATAGACGCTGCTGTCAGGCTCTGAGCTGCTGTCGATGAGGAGCGTTCTCTGTGCCGAGGCGTTGATAAGCTCTCTGCTCGCATAGCGTGTTGAGCCGCTCGTCGTGGATCTGCAGAAACATCGCATTCACAACACATCACACCTGCGAGTTAGAAAACATGACGAGAAAGCAGAACTTTTGCAAGCGGGGAGGAACTTCGGATAGCAGTCAATAAATTCAGATGTCCAGAAAATTGAAAATGTATTAGAAAAAGCATTACAGCATCTGAATAACTTTCCTTATGCATTTTATATATATATATGAAAAAATCCTCCAATCATCCATAGGTGACAAAATTCACAGTATATAATAGATACTATATATAGTATATATACTGTACATCACAGTATATAAAATATAAGTCTGTACATTAGGGCTTTCAACACATTAATAACATTTTAATGCAAACTCAAATTTTATTAAAGCAAGATTTTTTTTTTTTTTTTACCCATTGCCTAGACCGTAGTTGGAGAAATGAAGACGCACAGGGTTGCCAACTTAGCACCTAACAACAATACATAACACGTAATTGGACAAACCTAATTTAGTTTCTGAGACTTGCTGGTACCTCTCGCGCAGGTTTTGGTGTCTGCTCAGTTCAGCGAGTGGCTGAGAGGAGGAGCACTTTAATTAAACCAGATATTATGCTGCTTCTCTAATTTTACACGCAAGTATAGCCAAAATCATAGCACATCTTAACTGATCTATAGCTGATTTTGTTAAGCGTTATTGCATACACACATGCACATATAAATATATATATAGCATAGTAACATTAAAAATAATTCAAATACATTTATTTAACAAAATAAATGCATATATAACTTAATATTATATACTATCATATACATAAAATATAGCATACTAGATTTTCATTGTTTGGTGGAAGAATACTGTTCTTATTCATATCATTACACGTATCTGCTTTTATTTTGTGAAACCTTAGTATACATTTTATAAAAGTAATAAGCCTGTGAAGCTGTGGTTTATAGTGAATTTATAACAGCTAAGGGGTGTCGTGCCTAACAACGGGCCTGAGCTGTTTTAAATTCACTGTAAACCACAGCTTCATGGGGCTTATTGCTTTATTATTCCTCAGCTCAAATCAGTATTTTATGCCTTTACGTTCGCACATATATATATATATTTTCCAGTACACACAAGAAATTAATAAATCTAAATGTTTTTTTTATTTATTTACACATCAGGCTTAGGTTTCTCTTCATAATATCTCAAAGACTTTTGTCTACTCTGCCATTTTTTTTTTTTGGCTGCTCATGACTCTGTCACCTGTAGGCTGGTGAAATGAACACTCTGTACTTCTCTAGAGTCTATTCATGGAGATGCAAGCTAAGCAACATTTCTATGTGCCATGTTGAGGGCTTCTATAGCTCCTGGAAGCTGAAAGGTTTCATCCAGACAGAGAAAAGTTGTTCAGAACGACTTCCAGCCATCACAGCATGCTGGTCTTGCTTGTTAGTGCGACTCTCATCACAATTACAGCTGTTCATATTAAGGCATTGGAGTTTGTTCAAATCTCTAACCAAGTATTAAATTGTACCTAGCAAACCAAGCATAACTGCACAAAATATTTATATATATATATATATATATATATATATATATATTTATCAGTGATCTTATTTTTGTCAGGGTTTACACACCTCTGAGTCAGAAGTGAATGGGCTAACAAGACTCACCTTTGCTCCTCGCTTTTGGTCTCCTGTGAAATGCTCCTGGTGCCTCCTGAATGCAAAGAAAAAAACAAAACAAAGGAGAGTGGTGTGTTAAAGGGCAAAGGTCACCGGAAGGAGAGCATGAGGGAAATAAAGGAATCTAGAGCATCAGAAAAACAGAACACGAGATTGTTTGTGCACAAAACATTCATCATACGCCATTTCAATTATTGGTTCCTCCCTATAAATTGTGTTGTGACGGAAGCTTTAATAAACTGATAAAAAGGCCCGTTCAAATTGAAAGCGAGAGGAGAGGACGACAGGTTCATGAATAGAGAGGAAAAGGAAAAAACGGGAGCGAGAGATGAGAGGGGAGAGACAAGACACCTGACAGTTTGAAGGAAGGGGCGAGGCGAAAAAAAAAGACAGATGGGGTGAGTGAGAGAGAGAATGACAGAGGACGAAAGGGAACGGGGCGAGATAAGGGGAGAGACGAAGGGAAGAAGTGACAGCTGCCGGGGAAAGGAGAGATGGCGGGATGATGCAGATGGCTGAGGAGGCAGCGAGCGAGATAAGAGGAAAAGAGAGAGATGGATTTAAAAGTGAGAAGTCATATTAGGATTCAGACAGTTCATCCCTTTTGCGCTGCGTGCTGTCGCTGCGAGTCGACCAGTCTAGGACACGCTGTCTAACAGTGCAAAGTAGAAACAGTGACACGCTGACGAGTTTCTGTTGTCAATTACCTTTCAGGCTCCGCCCTCTTTTCCATTTGGCCAATAGAAAGCAGATCAGTGCGTTTAGTAACAACAGAAGACAGCCCACAACCAGGATCACCACCATGTAGACAGGAAGACCTGTTGAGGAACGAGAGTTGTAAATAAAAACTACATCATGCATTTGAAAAGATGAAATTATAAAATTATAAAACAATGGACATACATTAGACAAAAGTATATGGACATGGTTGTGAACATCTGTGTTTTTCCTCATATAACATCTACAGAAGAAACCAATTACTGATTTATTTCATTATTCATTCTTACTTTTTTGCTAACTTATGAATAATTAAAATAATTTTTACGCAGGAATCACTGAGAGTGCAGCATATATTTTACATAATAAAATTAAATAATTAAATTCTAACAATGAAATAAAGTGTTATTCAAAATATTAAAATAACAGTATGATTATTTAAACAAATTATTATTGTTATTATTGTTTTTATTATCTTTTAAGTAATAAATGGTTTTCCTCATTTATTTTGGCTAGTGTGGAATAATGTAATTAAAGGAAAATTTAACAATAATAATAATTTAAACTTTGCATTATTAAAATTAGCATTAATATACGATAAATTATTGTTATTATTAAACATTATTTTTATAAAATATATTATTATTAAACATTATTATAATTAAATGTACTACTATTATTATTAATGTTAAAATACTTCCCAAATGAATAGTGTAAATAAAGCCAATTACATTTATTTTAATAATTAAAACTTTTAATATTATTAAAAACCTTTTTTTTTCACTTTTTTTTTTCTCCATAATACTTCTCATTGGTCTAACACTAAATATAATGTAACTAAAGCCAATAAAATTACAAAACAATAATAATAATAAACTGGAACTAAAATGTATTGAAATTGATTGTAACTTAATTTTTTATATTTTAATTATTTACCAGCTAAACAGTGCTTTAGTAAAAAGTCTTATAAAGAAGCTTACTACATCATTCAAAATCAGCATGACACTTGTTGCATAAAGATATTTACAAAAACTACAATTAGTTGGAGAAAAGATCAATTTGTTTGCTACTTGGGCAGATATTTTGTCATCCAGTTCAACATCAATGACACTCCGACATTTTAAAGAATGACTTTAAAGCATTCAAATACTTTTTGGACACAAGACATATTAATGGCAGCTGTGCTGAAACTCACATATATATGTTCATGATACTGAAATATGTCCTGGGTTGAATGTGCACAACTATGCATCACTGTCTTGTTGGATTTGCTATACCATATGTCACAGTTTTGTAGAAGAGAGCGTGTGATTGGTACAGATTTGACACGCTCGAGTCATGCCTCGCCGCGTGAAAATACCTCCAACGCCGCGAGAACTAGTTTATTCACAGAGACGAAAGACATTGATGAATCTCTCTGAGAAAAAAACTGCCTCACACAGTGTATCATTCCCAAATCAAACTGATGACATAGGAACTATCCGAGGAAATTGAAAACCCTAATGAATCTTTTCTACACAAACCCAATCAAAATGCAAAGCAGTATCTGACGGACCTCGAATTCGCCAGCGGCTAATGTCAGTTTATTTTGTATCCCGATTCAAGGGTCAATAACTGCCACGGTGTCCCATTAAACAGCACCAAAGCGTTCAGGATTATAGCCTGAGCAAAACTGCACCAAACCACAGCGGGGAAAACATCGAGCCCCAAGGCTTTATGAAAGCACATGAAACGGGCCGGTAAAGGCCACGGAAACTCAAGTACGAGCTGAGAAATTGATCTGAATTCTGGGGTGTCAGGCCTTTTCTACATTTGATAAATAGCAGCTGCAGTAAGCTGGAAAAAGAAATGCAGCACCTGCATAAGCCGGGACCTGGTCTGTTGGGGGGACGTCTACAACTGCATCTGAGAGAAAGAGAAAGAGAAAGAGAAGGTAAATCACTCAAGGCAGAGGATACAGAGTGCAGTGGCTTTGTTCTCCTCTGACCCTGAGTCTATAATCAAGTTCAAAAACTGTAACTGATTTAGGCATTTAAAAACACTACACATTAACAGCACTACTAGTACTACGTATAAAGTCCATTAGAGTGGACTGCAAATACAGAACGGAAAGGAAACTAATGAATTCAACTGAAAGCACAGAGTGTACCAATGTGTAAAATCGAACATTATAGACCTAGTCTAGCCTGAAAAGGCTCATTGTGATGTGTAAGGCTTTAGTCGGAGTAAATGGCATATTTAATTTGACACAAACGAAAACGAGGCACTTGAATGGACTGTACTTTCACGTCCCTGTTTTCATTTGCATTAAATTACGTACGGCTTCTACTCGACTGGAGAGAGTTGGAATAAGGTGATTGCCGAAAGCAGCGCATGTACCTGTAAAAAACGTCTCGTGCTTTTTCATAGTCTAGTTATTGACAAATGCTGCTCAGGCAAAACCATATGCTGAGTGTTCAAACGGAATTTATGGTTTTATTGGGGTTTTAGTGAGGACTGTACAAACTGAACTGTTCTACTAGTTGTTATGCATACTTAAGGGAAAGTCCAAACAAAAAAGTTTTAATATTTAATCAAGCGATCACAGTGAAGCTTTTAAAAAGAACTTTAATGTATCAATTAAACAAAAAAAACTGCTGTATTTTCATTTTTAAAGATGCATTAAAAAGTACACACACACATATATGATTTTGATTCTTTTTTTATATATATACATACATGCAGTTTTGCCCTAGAATTCAATGTAATGGGGCAAACATGCTGCTGTATGAGTTTGTTTCATATTTCTATCACACAATAAGTGATATTACACAAACAGTGCTGTTTTTGTGTCGAACGTAACAAGTGCAAATGTGATATTACACAACAAGACACTTAATACAGTTTATATTGTTTTATATTTTAAACACAGTATAGTCTGTTTGTCAACAAAAATGTTAACTATAAAGCCACAGTACTTTAATGTATCAGTAAGATTGTTTTTTTTGTTTGAAAAAAAAAAACATTTTTTAGTACATAAGAATTCAAATGCAGCACAAAAATATTAGGCTGCACACATATTTTCAACATTTATAATAGGAAATGTGTCCAAATCTGCATTCTAGAATGATTTCTGAAGGATCATTTTGATTAAATTATCAATTTAAATTTTTTTATCATATTTTAATCAAATAAATTAAAAGACTTCTCTAAAAAATAAAAATCAACAAATATATCTCCAGTCCTCATGTGACACTGAGGACTGGAGAAATTCCCCTGAAAATCCCACAATAAATTGCATTTATAATAACTTAAATAAATAGTTATTTTAATTTTAATAACATTTCCATTTTTACCATACTAACATATAAATTATATAATAAAATTAAAAGACTTAAAAAATTATATATATGGTATATAAACAATAGCTTAGTGACCCCAAAGTCTGAATGGCAGCATAAATGAAAGAAATAAGTTGCACTAAAAAGAGCGTTCCTAAAATATCTGTTTTAATGCTCCATGGAAGAGAAAAATATTGTCTTCCTTGATAGTGAGCAATATGTGCCAGAATTTGTCTTTAAACAGCTGATAAATGTTGAATAAGTAAGGTTTGTCAGTTGTGCTATCAGTGAACTCTGTGGAAGAGCAATGTTTTGTTTCCCGCACTTCCGTCAGCTGCCTGCGCTCATGACTAATTTGTTTTGCAAATCAAATGCTATGACATTACAACTGTAGAATTCATTATGTTTGCCGAGGGAATGTAGCTTATCATCATTTATCATACATCACACGGTTTTGTTTTCTGTCGCTCTCCCTCTATCTCTCGATTTTTTCTCCCTCACGCTCGCAAACCTGGCAAAATACAGGCTGAAGTATGCATTCAGAAAACACACTGGTGCACTGATTGGTGTAGACGTTCAGCCATTCGGCTTATTTGCATGAGGCTCAGCCGTGATCTTTGCCTTACAAATGAGATGTGATTGGTGGGATTGATGAATGGCTCATAAAATCAGTGGAAAGTAAAGCCGCTGTCTAAATCTACAAGAAAAACCACCGTGGTCGGAAACCAAATGACGAATGATTTAGTTTATGTGTGGTAAGCTTTATTAGACAGGCTGAGCTGAAAATACCGGCAGTGGTGACCGTCAGTATTTTGTTGTTGTCTGCATAGCTGCTCTCTCCCATTGTATTGATAGCGTTGACCGAAAAGTTGTACATAGTGGAAGGGTTGAGGCCCGTGACTGTATAAACAGTGGCTGTCGGAGGAAACACGTCCACGTACATGAAACTCGCTGATCCCGCCCACTGGTACCTGCCAATCAAACAGATGCTAATGTTTATATACATTATACATTTATTTATTTATTTATTTTTTATTAAGCTTATGCTTACTTGAGTTCTTAAATAACTCTTGACTTTCATACAGTTGGGTGCTTCTGCTTTTTGTACCATTTTAGTATCACCAAATTTATCACATAAAAATCTGAACAAAAACATTCAACATTTCAACATTTATATACTTAAAACTACTTTAATTTCAATGTATGGCCCTTTTTTGTGTTTATTTTATGCTAAAATACAGAATATACTATTATTAAATATTTAATCACCAAGTAATTTGTTTCAAAAGTTTAATTTAATATTAACAGGAATTTCAGAATTTATTGTATTTTATTTTTTTTAGACTTTTGCTTTAATAACAGCAGAACTAGAATGGTATTAACACCACATATTTGTGTAAAACAAGATTACATGATATGAGAATCATCTAAAAATAATCTAATTTATAAGAAATATTGAGAATTCTGCATAGTTCACCTTGAGTGCACCAACATAAACATTAATTTTACGTAACATTTTTGATGTTTTTACTTAATTTAATTTAAATTCAAAAACTATTAGAATATAATTATTCTATTCTGTTCTGTTCTGTTCTGTTCTGTTCTATTCTATTCTCATCGTTTTAAACTTCTGGACCAGACATAACTGAATTTCCTGTTCTATGAACTATAATACCAAATGAATAAAATAAATAAATAAACCTGCCTTTCCTATCAGGGAATCATATGGGAATTACAGCGCCGTGGACCTAGATAAAAAACGTTTATACATCAGCCAACTGAAATGTGTTCAGTGTTGTGACACACTAGAGACTGAGAGATAAAAACATATCCACAACACCACATGTTCTAGACACCTCACAGAGCCATTTATGACAGCTTCACCTGACACGGAAGTTTTGTGTCAAACCACCGTCAAATCCGGGCATCCATTCCAGAGTTACAGAGTTATGGTCCACACGGAGCAGATTCAGGTCTGATGGGGGATCGGGGTGGTCTGAGACACACACACACACACACACACAGAAGCAGAGAGAACACAAGCTCATTAAAAATACAACTACTGTCTAAATCTTATTGCATTGCTCAGAGAATGTTTATTTAAGAGGGGCAAAGAGACAGCGAGAGACAACAAGCAAGAAATTAACAGGCTACTGTACAGCGAGAAAGAAATATGTGCATCAATAATACACTTCACTTGAAACTGCTTCATTATCTTGTTGGCTCTGCTGGGAAAGGGTGAAGGGGTCAGTCCAAAATCACAAAGTAGGGAGCAAAAATCTACTCAATTCCGTTCCCCGGTCGACTGATGATAAGAAGCACATAAAATTTATTATCGCTGTGTCAGATTAATTATGAATATTCAAGGCAGTAAAAACAGAGAAGGAGGTGTGGACAAAAAGAGGCGGATATTGGACTGTATTTCATGGTTTTTATGATAAACATTAAACGTGTCTGCCCGAGTCGATTCCACAGACCTCAGAGAAAGAGAGAGAGAGCAACAGCACAGCAGAGAGCTGGCAGCAGAGGAAAACATTCAAGATTATTGCAGGAAAGAGAGAATTAAAGTATTATTCCGGGTACAATACAACTGTATCTGTAACAAAAGCAAATCATTTCAACTTAACTCTCAATTAATAAAAAAAAAAAAAAAAAAAACAAGAATTTTTTTTTTGTAAAACAGGTGTGTGTGTATGTGTACATATGTACACACAGACGCACTAAAACTAATTATTTATATAATATTAAAATATATACGCTAAATATGCTAAAAATGCAGACTATATAGTGTTTTATATTTATTTGCATAATATTTATACATATTTATTTTTATTTATCTATCTATCCAGAAGGTATATATAAAAAATATTAATATATGTAGAGTTTATTTGCAAAAACAGATAACTCTCTGTTTTACTGTGTTAATTAAAAGCTCTATTTGTTTTAGTTATTCATAACCTAATCAAAATAACTCCACTGCAGTTTGG
This sequence comes from Enteromius afrohamiltoni, assembly GCA_034779775.1. NCBI lineage: Eukaryota > Metazoa > Chordata > Actinopteri > Cypriniformes > Cyprinidae > Enteromius > Enteromius afrohamiltoni. The sequence goes on from JAUYWG010000050.1 coordinate 15,556,492, forward strand.
TTGAGATTAATTGGAATGTGCAATGAAAAAAACATATATTTAACATATATTAGTAATTACAGTTCAGAATTGAACTGTAAAAAAAGGAATATGTTTTTATATAGTAAAATATGGTGCAAATCTTAATTTTTGTGTGCAACGTAAAAAGTACCATCATTAGTATTACAAAGAGGCACTGCAACTGCACTGTGAGCGAGAGGTACACAGATCGTTCGACCCTATTGTTCTGTAAATTAAGGGACAGCCTGAAAAAGAGCGGACGTTGATTACAACAACTGAATAATTAATATCACAATTGCTTCTCAGGTCCAGAAAAACAAAATCTCATTGCCGAGCAGAAATCTCTTTCATGGCTCTGCTCATCATCTTTTTGTGCGTTTATGAGTTGGTGATAAGAAACGCGACACCCAGACACCGGCGTCTGTTTGTTTTCATTTATTGCGTTTTTATTTATTCATACATTTATGCTAATTCACCATCACCTTTCAATAAGGGTCAAGAGAAGGTGACCTGACCAGACAGATGAAGCTGACCACTCAAGCTTGGCATTGAAAGGCTCACTTCCTGTTTGTACATACTGGTGCTGAGCAGCTGGATGTCTAGAGAGTCCTCTCCCATGCTGTTGCGGGCGGTGCAGGTGAAGACGGCGTAGTCCAGAGCTGCGCTCACGTTTATGACGGTCAGAACGCTGGTGTGGATGGTTGCTGTCACCTCCGTCTTCTCCTCATACCTGTGAGATGAGGTCACATAAACAATATGTGAATATTCAGGACTTAAACACAAGCAAAACAGCGTCGCATTTCATAAATCAATTGAAAACCCTGCAAGGCAGCAAAGGCTATAAATCCTGTGAGTTATAAAGAAAAGGCCAATCAGATTTCAATATTAAAATTTCTTCATATTAATTTTGATGCTTATTAAGGTTATATAAGTTTGGGGTTGGGAAAAGAAATGAATACTTCATGCATGAATAATTCAATAGGATGAAAGGATGCATTAAATTGAGCACAAGTAAAATAAAGACATTGACATTGATGTGTGAGAAGCATCACAAGAATAAATTACACACAAATAAATGAATAAAAATAGAAAACGGTTATATTAAATTGTTACAATATTTTGATTAAATAAATGCAAACCTCTTTTATTTAATTGCATTGAATACATGTTGAATGTCTCAAAATGTTTGTAGTATTAATACTATAATACAGTCTTGCAAGTGCTAGCAAACACCCTCATTACAAGCTCTAAAACAGATGAAACAAACATGCACACACTTCAGTTTTAAACAGTAATTCCACATTCCACACTCACACACACACACACACACACATACAGTACGTGATCATGGCTGCATATGCAGAACAACTCCCATCTTGAAAAACACACATAATGTTTACAGAGATATCAAAATGGAACCGCTTGTTGATTTATACTTAAAGGAGCCATATGTAAGAAATGCATTGTAATAATCATAAAATGTCTCTGTTATGTTCAACAGGCATTAAGAAATCATGTTAATTTCAAATACTCATGTTGCTGACAGCAGTAGTACAGCCTGGATATCCTCGTTTAAAAAGTGCAGTTGCAGCCCTCGACTGATGTTTATGTTTTGGACTGAAGCGCCACCCTCCATCTCCCAATCACGAAGTCAGTAGTGTTTCATGCATCCAGGTTACCAGATCTTCATTTAAGTGACGCGACTGCAACAGCTACTAAAAAATGTCCAACATTTCGAGTACGAAACCTAAAAGACCTTGCAATGAATCCGAAAAGAAGGGCGTGACAAAGTACGAAATAAGACAAGGGTTTGCATTGGAGAAGCATTTGAACGATGGAGACGGATAAAGGCAGCTTATCTGGCAACCTCTAGTCAACGGGGAGGGGAAGGGGAGACACCGCTCAACAGTTTTTTGAAAGTGATTGCAGTACCAGTTTTGGCCATTTCTTACATACGGTTCCTTTAAGCAAGTTTTTAACCAAACATACCCAAATAGACCAGATTAAATCAAATGATAATGTATGAGCACTGACTGCAAGCCTAAACTTCACAAAAACTATACACTGGTTCTTCGAATCTGATCACAATGTTGTTCAAGGGTAAAGATGTTCAGGAAAATCAGGCTCTGCTGCTGGATTAAGCTGCTGATTACAAGTGAGTGAGTGGATCACCTGGGGTTGCCGAGGTCCAAAGGAAATCCATTTTTTGCCCAGGTGAAGTGGACACGAGGAACACCTTGTGCCTGGCAAACCACATTTGCATCGTTGCTGCCGTCTCCTCGGCTGGCCACCTTCCTCCACTGTGGCCCCCTCTGAAGCTCTGGAGCAACTGCAGGAACAAGAGACAAGGGTTTTGAAGATCAGTTGAACAATTAAACAAAAATTTGCTCAGAACAGATCCCTTATCATTAGCGCAGTGAATATAGCATACTACTGCATACTACTGTCGTTTTTTGTTTGTATTTTTTAAAGTTTAAATTAACCATTTTCTATATTAATATATTTTAACATGTTATTATTCCTGTGATGCAAAACTTTCGATTTTTTTATCAATCACTACTCAAGCCTTCAGTGTCACACGATCCTTCAGAAATCATTCTAATATGCTGATTTGCTGCTCTAGAATCATTACTATCATTATCAAAACTGCTTGATATTTTTGTGGAAACTGTCATACACTTTTTTTTTAGGATTCTTTCATGAATATAGTTCAAACATACAAAATACATACATATATATATA
>JAUYWG010000050.1:15565131-15582534 GCA_034779775.1 Enteromius afrohamiltoni
TGTATATATTTAAAAGAAAAAAAATACATAGATATATATATATATATATATATATATATATATATATAGTTTTAATAACTTTATAACAAATACTCCTTACTTTTAATAAATCGAATGCTTCCTAGCTGAATTGTACTAATTAAAAAAAAAAGAAAAAGCTCATTCATGTTCATACTTTTCAACGGCAGAGTTTTTTCTTGCAGTACTTTTGTAATAGGTTATGGATTAAGTTAATCACAATCTGAAATAAAAATAATATGCAGTGCTAATCTTTAAACTGTTTTTTTCTTTTAATTGTTACAAATACATCCTTACAATTTAATCAGTATTTTTATTGTATACAGTTTCACTCATAACGCCATCTAAAATTAGTTATTAAATTTAGTTGACGAGAAAGTGAAAAAATTCAAAAGCATTCCAACATTTCATATTTTAATTCAAACACTTTATCATTAAACACTAATTAAATTAAAATCCTTTTGTTAACCACCATTTTCATCGGTAAAAATGTTAGTTGACAATAATATGGACTGCTCCTATTACACTGTTATAGTTCTTTTTGAAGCATAATGTTTCCAAGACTTCCTTTAGCATTCTCAAAAGAAAGGTCCTGGTTAAAATCTCTTTTTTAACAGTTATGCTGTATAGTGTGATGAGCAGAACTCACAGCGTACGATGAGCTGTCCTTCCACGCTTCCAGGAGGCGAAATGCCATTGTCTGCAGTACACTGGTAAACACCTGCATGCTCACGGGTCACCTTATATATAGTTAACAAACCGGTGCCTTCATCTTCACTCTGCTCTCCTAGATCATCCACTTCCCCTTCACCCTACAAGCAAACACACACGCACCTGTAGAAAAGCCACAAACTCAAACAAAAAAAGTTCGAAAAAGCCAGAAGGCGGTAATGACTTCACAGCAACATCAATTCTCCCATACTTGCACATAAAACCAGACAGAAAAAGAGGATGGCTTGAGATAACACAGAACGCGGGCCGCTATAGACACTGAAATGGTCGGAAACGGCCCCAATTGCGGCTAACGCTGAGAAATGTGGCCTTTGGAAAGGCGGCTTTAATGAAAGCTATTTTTCTCCATTTAGGCCAAAAGTATTAAGCATAAAGGTGAGACATTGTTGTAGTTAGAAGGGTGAAATATAGCACCTCTGTTACAGAGTAGCTGTGACACATGGTGAGAAAAGAGAAGCCAGAAAGAAAGAGGGAGTAAGAGATGAAGAGGAGCGATGCGAGAGATAAATAGAGGTGATAAAAAGAGAGATAGCGACTGAGCTGAGCTAACAAAGGACCATATAGAGGGAAAAGGATGAGAATAAGCAAAAGAGAAACGGGGCTGAAAGCAAAACAGGAATGACAAGGATATCGCTCACCATCCACTTCCAGGAAAACATGCTGTAGGTGATGGGGTTGGCATCAGCGACACACAGTAAGTCAGCAGTGTCTCCCAAGTTCACGTACATGGGATCAGACTTCATACGAACAGTAGGGGCATCTGAAAGCCAAGTCAAAAACATCAAACCAAGATTATTTTATTGAATTTTATAAAAAATATTGCAATTATTAAATTCAATTCCACTTTATTATTGATTTTTTTTTTTTTTGCCAAACTTTTCTAACATCCATAACCCTTGCTGTCTTACCATACATAAACTGAAACAATGCACAAACAAACAAATATCCACATCCAACTATATATAAGACCTATAAATATGTTCAAATACTTCAAATACTTGCGTATGTAAATAAATAAATATATATATAACCCGGTAGACACATATATAGTGCAAACAAAAAAGGATTACAACAAATTACTTGTATATTAATAAATATAGTATTCATATGTATAGAAAAAAAAACAAGAACTAAAAACTTGTTATAAATATAATAAACATTGTTTTTTATAATGTCAAAATTACAAATACCAAAATGATTTAACTACATTTTAACAATAAAACAAACACACACACACACACACACACACACACAATATTAAAATATCAATGCTTTGATCGTCCTCACATGCACACGAAGCAATTTATACTAAAATTCATGAAAAATTGCACCTAAAATGGTTACCTCAGGCATATTTATTCATAAAACACTAAATCAAACATCTTTTGACTATGAATCAAAAATAAAATCAAAATAAAAATATATATTTTGCACCTAGACTTGTTCTTGTTTTTGATTTTTGTTTATCAGATAATATTCTGAGCTGCTGTTGATTAAAGTCCCGTTTCAATTAAGTCAGATTTGTCAGGTTACTTAAAGTTAACCCAACAATATATATACAGCATGTGATTTGTGAAAAAAGCAGAACTTTTTTTCTTTCTAGGGTAAGGTTAGTTATAGCCTAACCTAATGTGATCTGTTAAAAACACATGCTAAAAAATTATAAATCTGTCGGAGGATAAACGTATTTAACGTGATCACAATTTAACAAAAAACATTGTAAAGTTATTCCCCGGTGATTCAAACAATGAATAAATTACATAGAGAGAGCGGGCAAAGAACAATATCAACTTTTTGCTTTCTGTCTGCTATGTACATGTGAGAACTGCAAAAACACACACACACACAAAAATCACGTTCAGCAAGGTGTATCTCGCTCACTTTGTATTCAGCCTATAGCAGCGCTTGCTAATTGTATCACGCTTAAGTGGTGTTCCCTTTTGTCGGGCCCATGACAGTTCAATTTCCACCTCAGCTAGTTTCACCAACAGAGCAAACGATTTCGAAGAAAAGTTAACTTGCGGTATTTGATTTTCTAAATTCGGATGTGTTGATGCCAGACTTGCCTTTGTTTAAGTCTCGATACAGTGTGCCTCTGCACTTCCTGTTTGAATTATTCACAGGGCGTGAAAAAAAGCCTTTACAATCAAAGTCTATTGTAATGTCGTCCCTATTATGTATACCCTCCTGTATTCCTCGGTGGCTGGTTGCAAACAGTCTCTGTCTCTACAGCACAGCCGCACATGTCTGAACAGAGGTAATGCTTACTGAGGCAAATTAACAACGCTATCGAAAGGCTACAGAATTAACGCCCCCTCAAAAAGAATCTGTCACACTCTGTAGGGATAACTGTATTATTAAAAGGGATCAGAGAACACTAATGAAGAAGTTCATCTGCAGAAGCAAAGCAGATGAAAAAAAAAAAAAAAAAAAAAAAAATATTAAAAAGATGATTTCATTTAACTATGTATAAGTATTGTTATAGCTGAGCAATTACTGCTGACATTTCCGCATGCTTGCACTGACCAGCTAAGGCCTACACAAATCATCCGTACTGATACAATAACAGAATTGCTATTAATTTGACAATATTAATTACATGTACGCTGGTTAGTAATAAAGGTTCTTTCTTCCAGAGCTCTAATAAACAGAGCTCTATTTCAAATATAGAAGCAACTTGTGTATACTTAGCGAGAATGTTCCACAGATAACTGTATATAAACACATTTGGTTTGCACTGGAATAGCAATAAATGTAGTTTAAGTATGGTTACATCAAGAATTTTGTTGATATGGCAGAGAAAATGTATGGCTAATTATTTCACGGTGTGCAATAAAACATGTAGGCCTATATTAGGACTAATTTTACACAATAACTGTAAGTCTGTGACCCTCATAAGGGTTTTACTACTAAACCCATTTCTGTTTTCCATAACTTGCTGCATAATTCAGTTTACATGACATAATTTAACCAAATGGCCTCGGCACCATCTTTCTATTTGTTGCTTGTTTTCATGTGTAAATAAACCCAGATGGAGCTGTACCACCAACAGTTATTTGTCTTTAGTGGTTGCTGTTAATTAAATGCTAATTCTTTATTTTATGCACTCCCACACTTCATTTACTCATCACAGCTTGCATTTACCTGAAAAAAAAAAAGAAATTAAAATCCATCTATCTGTCTGTCTGTTTGTCTATCTAATAAAAAATGAAAAACAGAATAAATATTTAATATAAAAGACGAAAACAAAAGAAAACAACAACAAAAATCTATGAATGAATACATTAATATGTATAAAATAAGTAAAAACTAAACATTTATTTAAAAAAAAAAAATAAATAAATATTGCATTATCTGTAAATAAACATTGCCTTTATAAAATATCAGAATACAAATATAACAGATATTTCAAAAGAGAAATATCACTGCTTTTGTATAAATATACAGCAGATATAGTATAGTATAAATACATAACTGCACTATATCGATACAACAAAAATAAAATTTTATATTAAATATAATAAAAACTGGACCTAATAATACTGGACACAAATAATATATTAAAATACTTTTTAATTTTTCTCAAGTCTGAATATGTACATATATCAAATAATAAAACCATTTTGACTTAACTATAATTATAAAACCTTTTTTAATTATAAATACATTTTATTATAAATTTAACAAACAAATGCATACACACATACTGCTTTGAGTAAGTTGCACTGAAGTTATACACACACACACACACACACACACACACACACATATATATATATATATATGTACATACAGTGTCCTCCACTAATATCCGCACCCTTGGTAAATCTGAGCAAAGGTGGCTGTGAAAATAAATCTGCATTGTTTATGCTTTTGATCTTTCATTCAAAAAATTAACAAAATTCTAACCTATCATTGAAGTAAAACAATTGAAAACGAATGAGAGAAACTCGTGAAGAAATAAACGTTTTTCTCCAATTTTTTCCCAATTGTTTTCCACAATTTTTGTTACCCAGTTATTGCTATGTCCTTTTCCCAGGATAACAGTTTTCTCCTGTAACACCTGAAGAGTTTGGAGAACACCTGATAAGAGAAAGAGAGCACTCCTTCATCCAGTATCACTCCAAACCCTCTAGATTACCAGCTCCATGTTGGTTCTCCTCTTTAGTTCTCCTCACTCAGGGTTCAGGTCAGAGGACTGGGACAGACAGGGCAAAAGCTTCATTTTTTGTGTTTTTGTGTTTATTTTGATGTTTGTGTTTGGATTCTCGTCCCAATGAAAGACCCAACCATGGCCCATTATAAGATTTCTAACAGAGTCAGTAGAATATTGATTTTTATCTGTTGGTATTTGATAGCATCCATGACGCCATGTGTCTAAACAAGATGTTCAGGACCTCCAGCAGAAATATAGACCCACAACATAAAAAAGACAGCAGTATACTTCATTGTACACATGGAGTACTTCTAATCCCTGTGTCAACCAAACCCATCTTGAGTGATTGCTGTTAAAAACTATTTTTTTAGTTTCATCTGATCATAGAAGCCATTCCTATTTGTAGTTCCTGTCCTGTCTGACAACTGAACATGCTGGAGATTGTTTTTGGATGAGTGAGGGGAATTTTTCTTAAACCCTCCTGAACAACATGTGCTGATGTAAGGGCTGTTCAACTAAAGGTTTTCTGACCCTGAGACTCAACTATTTTCTGCAGTTCTCCAGCTGTGATCCTTGAAGAGTCTTTATCCACTCAAACTCTTTCCTAACATTTCATGTTGTTTGGAAATACTTAATTATTTCCCTGATGGTGGAAATGGAAATTTTTACTGCTCTTCACTAATTTGTGAAGCTCAATTATCATTTGCAGGTTTTTCTCATTATGTTGATGATTAATGGATGTTGGCCTTTGTTTTCCCTCCTATATATATTATTTATGTAAAACAGGAAGCCAGGGCTGGATATGTTCATGTTCATAATCTCCCCGGAGTGCTCAGAATTGTGAATTTGAATGTGAATTTTACTCATTAAAAAAATTCTAGGGGTGCCAATAATTGTGCCCAACAAGTATTGGAGAAAAAACATTTATTTCACAATAAGATTTTCTCCCTTTTTTCAGTTGTTTTAATTCAATAATAGGTTAGAATTTTGTACATTTTTTTAACAAAAGATCAATAAGGTAAACAATGCAGATTTATTTTCACAGCCACCTTTGCTCAGATTTACCAAAGGTGCCAATATTAGTGGATGACACTGTATATACATAGTATATAAACCCCTATATGCAGTGAAGTAAGTTGCGCTGAAGTTCCTAGAAAAGGTCCTAAAATGGTTGCCTCAGGCACATACAGCAAACTCCTCTGCCTCATCTCCATCCCTGCCCCCAGGAGGATCATATCCTCAACCAAGTGGGCCATTACCACCAGCGTAATCTCTGGCGTGTTGGCGTGTACAATCCTCCTCTGCATTGTTCCTAACGGGCAGAAAGAGGGGGGCCTACATGGAAAACAGCACCATTGGTAAAAGCTATTCAAATGGCCCATACATAATGAATATCTAGCACTGTCAGATGCTATTGTATGAGGACGTGGAGATCCATTAGTGCAGAAGGATTTGCAGGAACATGCAGGCCTAGATTTGAAGGAGTGCTATTATTAAATCATTAAGGAAGTGGGAGTGTTCTTTCTTTCTTTTTCTCTCTCTGCGTCCCTCTATTTTTCTTCATTTCACTTTCAAGTGTGTGTACGTCTGTGTGTGGGCTTGAATTGGCAAATAAATATGCGGTACAAATATTGAGAACAGCGTAGATTGGCTTTGTGGCACAACTTTTGTGGTAATTCACACTGAGAAGAGAAAAATTCATACTATTCTGTTATGTATGATACATGCTAACATCTTCCATTCATGTGGCATTAGCGGTTATTAGACAACATGTTGACACTGTGTTATCTTTCATGCTAAAATGATTTTGGTTCATTGGTTCCGAGTCCTGCTTTACTAAATTCAGCTTTTTAAAAATTAATTAATTAATTAAAACTAAACTTATTAGAAATTATTTTAACTAAAAAGTTTAGTTAACTAAAATGTTTTAATTAATCATAGTTTAATAAAGGTTTAGCAAATATGCTGGGTGTTTTATCCATTTTATCACTAAAACTTAAAAAATAAAAAAGGCTTGGCAACCAGGTGGGGAAAAATAAATAAATAAATGATTAGTAATCTATTTTTATGTTAATATATGTCATTTTAATTATTAGCACTTGTATCTCTCTCTCTCTCTCTCTCTCTCTCTCTCTCTCTCTCTCTCTCTCTCTCTCTCTATATATATATATATATATATATATATGCAAGGGCTAATAATTAAAAAATCAATCCTATGATAAAAAAGGATCATAATTTATATACATAAATATAAAATTGCACATACTGTATTAACATGTCAAAAAATACAATACTACAATAATTGTATTATTTTTTGAGAAATTTCATTAAATTTAGTTAACGCTAACACTGCTGAATCATTTTATTATCATTAAAACTCAGTTAAATACAAAATATGAATGTACAATTATGTAACATTAAATAATTCTAAAAAAAATTATATATCAATAAAATTTTAATTAATTATTTAAATATTTTCTTTATTGTACATTTTCCTAGATTTTTGTTATTTGCAGGTATTAAATCACAGATTTTGAATGTGGACTTTTTTCATAGCTTCCCAGTATGTTCTGTTGGCTATTTGTTGTTTACTACAGCATTTTGCTTTCAGGGAGGAGAAACTTTTGCTTTCAAACTTGTTGAATCCCCCCTAGTTAGGCTGAGGTGTCAGAGTTAGTTTGAGTTCCTCACACTGTACATCCAGCTTGAGCTTTGCGCGGTTCTTCCCCTCAGCGTTGGAACACTCTATGATGTAATCGCCCCCGTCTCGCCGAGAAACATTGACGATTTCCAGGGTCCAGTCGTCGAAGTGATAACGAGGATCTCTTTCTGTCACAAACATACAGAGACGTGACACAACCCACACAGAACAGGTGAATCACAGAGCTGTGACAACACAAACCAAACAAAACTTGAACTATTCAAAACCCTGCACACATATATACACACATACTGAAACAGCTGGCTTATCTGCTAAAATCCTTCTCCCAGAGAAAGCTCTTTGGAGGAATACCGCAGAGACCTCTACACAAGACTGCTGGGAAGCTTTCAACACGAAGATGAAGACCGGAAGCGTTGTGTCGCATTCAGAGCGACAGCGACGCTCATTTAGGCTGCATACATTAGCACGAGATCACATCTGCCAAGCTGCAGTGCCAGAACCCATCGATGTTTTATTCAGAATGCATATGGCAATGTGTGTTTACGTCTGTTTGAGTGTTTAGAGCGCCTGTGAGGGTGACACGGCTCGTAATGTCATGTAGTGCTGTCTGCTACCTTTCACCAGCTTCTCGCCCTGAAATATCCACTCGCAGGTGATTTCGTCTGGATTGGCCGAGACTTTGGCGGGAAGCGTGGCCGTTTCATCCTCAGTGACCTGGACCTGATCGGGTTGCTCATCCGAAAACTCTGGAGGAACTGAATTTCACACACAGATGCGTCACATTCAAGGTGCTAATATGTAAGCAAACATATTTCTCCACTTGACAATGAACACAGCAGTTACACAAAGCAAGCTGATTGTCACACCATACTGTAAGAAACATATCTAGCAAATAAATACATAATACATTAGCGACACTAATTAAAAACTAGCACTTCTTCTGCCCTGCGATTAACACCCCATTAATTACAGAGAGGTAAACATTTACATTTCATTTAATAATTTATTTATAAAGTTAATTATTTTCAATATTTTAATATTGAAACATTTTAACAAATGTAATAACAAAGGTTACTGCGACTTTTTATCTCGTAATACTTTTTTCCTCGGAACTACATGACATAAATTCGCAATTTTGTCTATTTTTCTCACAATTGGGAGTTATAAAGACAGAATTGCAAGATATAAAGTCGCAACTCTGAGAACAGATCAGTATTTTTTTCACTCAGAAATGGACAATTATAACTCACAATTGCGAGTTTATATTACACAGCTCTGACTCTTTCTCGTAATTGTGTAATTTCTCATAATTTTTTATCTCACAGTTCTGGCAGAAACAAGAAAAAAAATGTCAGTGGTGACCAAAAAACAGCCTGTTTACAAACTTTCCTTAAAATATCTTCCTTTGTGTTCATACATGTTTGGAACTACTTGAGGGTGAGTAAATCATGACATGATTTTCATTTTTTGGTGAACTATTCCTTTAACAAACCATTATTTAAAATGTTTGCCACAAACTCCTAATCTGCTGGTTATTAATAGTTAGTAAGGATGTTACTTTAATGTATTGGTAAGATTAGGCATGTAGAACATGGTCAGGCAGAATATGCGCTTTATAAATATTAATAAACAGTCAATATGTTAATTTTAGGCAGGCTAATAAGCAGCTAGTTAAGATTTGGTCCCTATACTAAAGTGATTCCATGTATACAGGTGAAGTTAAGTTTACATAGGCTACATCTTGCAGAATCTGCAAAATAAGAGGATCATACAAAATGGATGTTATTGGTTATTTAGTACTTAACTGAATAAGATATTGTACATAAAAGTTGTTTTCAAATAGTCCACATGAGAAAATAATAGTTATAAAAATGACCCTATTCTAACCCTTTTTGTGATAATAAGTTAATAAGTATAATAATAATTTTGTTAATAAGTCCCTTGTGAAATCTTTCCAGTCTCATAAATTCTTTAGTTTTCCAGCATTTTTTTGTATTCAAGCCCTTTCCATCAATGACTGTATTATTGACTGGACTGGATATTGAGATGCATCATTTTTCACTGAAGACAACTGAGGGACTCATATGCAACTATTACAGAAAGTTCAAACACTCACTGATGTTTCAGAAGGAAAAAGCATGCATTAAGAGACTGGGGCTGAAAACTTTTGAACAGAATGAAGAATGTACATTTTTGGAGGTCAATTGCTAAGTTTGATGCTTTGTATAATGACACTTGAGCCACATATAAAAAAGAAAACCACTTATTTCACTTATTTGAACTTAGCATGCAGGGATCGTCACAGTGCTTTTTGCTGCGAGACAAAATGGATGAATACACACACGCATTCTGAAATTCACTATTTACAAGTTCACACTTGGCAAAAAGTAAATTTTGCAGTCATGAGAACTGATTTAAGAAAGCAGCAGATTTCGAGTTGTTTTCCTCTCTAACGTCTGGCATGCTGCACTGGTCTGTTGTGAATAAGGCTTATGATTTATTGTGCTGTTGATCTCTCTTGGGGGCTTCTGTGTCTTTGTCTTATTAATGTACATTGTGTCATTTCAGAGCGAATGAGGATTCAAATGCAGATTTGGCCAAAAACGCTTTGCTTACATCTACAAGCAGACACATGCAGAAGTGTAAATACACTCACACACACACACACTTAGAAAGTGAAAGATGAAATATAATCTAATATAAGGCAATAAAGCAGGCAAAGTGATAATTAATGGTCTGTTCTTACACAGGCGGATATTTAAATCATAAACTGCGGAGGTTCTGAAACGGACAAAGACAGACACACACACACAGATACACAGTGACATTCCGTCATGCTCACAAAGCGTGTCAAGCTTTGATGAGGTGGCTGGCTGGATCAGACACAACAACATCAAAGTCAAACCATAATCATTGCAGACACAAAGACATAAATACACACGTCCCACCACACACTCGCCATACATATTAGGAGGTATAGACTCACTCAAACATACATCAGAATGCTTGCCAGAGCGCAAGCTACAGCAACCAAACCCATGTTAAAACCAAGGTTGCTATGGATACTAAGATTAATTATGCATTAGTTTCAAAACAAACAAAACAACAACAAAAATTACTAATGAATTAATGGGACAATAAACTGAATAAAATAATTAGTTTGTTTGTTAAAGATAATGATATTTAATTTATTTACATTTTTAAGATAATTAATTTATGCGGTATAGGAGATTAGTAAATTAATCCAGCATTTATTTAATTTGTATTAAATAAATGTATTAATTTCCCATTAGGAATAAACCAATAAACATATGAATTATTTCTGTATTTTATGGGCTATAAATAAATAAAACTAATGAATTAATTATTTAAATATTCCACTATTTCTTTCTTTCTTTCTTAGGTATTAATGAACGCATGAACGAGAATATATACAGGATTATGAATAAATGATATAATGCACGAATGAACGAAGGAAGGAATTAAGTTCTGGTAAATATGGGATGATAAATAGACAAATTACTGTATCCAAGCATTTTTTCTTGGATTGGATTTTTTCTTTTCTAAATTGGCTTATGTACAACAATATAGACATAAAGCAAGTAACGTATAGTACTGACTTCTAAAGCTATGCACTTTTTGCAATGTCTATTCAAAGCTTAGCTCTGCCAAGTATTTTATTAACTATCTACTGACATGCAACTATTCATGCACAATTTTGCTGACTATATTATGACATATTGTTTTTACAGGACTGTCAACTGGCTACAAAACTCACAGAGCACATTGAGAGTGTAGAAGTTGTTGACACCCTCGGACAACACATTACTGAAGGCCTGACAGGTGATCCTTTTCTTCCAGTGGTGGGACTCCAGAGCGAGGGACAGCTTACTAGTTCGGGACATCCCTCCAAATTCGGCCTTTTTAGGAACCTGGTCAACTCCCTTTAGCCTGATAAAGAGACAAAGAAAAGAGAAAAAAAATAAATAAAAAAAATCAAGCTTCATAATAGACACGAGACAATATACAACATTATTTCACATGGATATTTTATATAAAGAAGGAGAATTTCAAAAACCTCCCCTTGGAGTACCATCACAAAAATAGACTATGAATATTCGATAAAGGCCTTCACAGTAACAGTGTTCACCTGCTGTGAAATCTTTTTGTTTGCCCCGACATGCGTTAGGGCCCCGCAGGGACCATCCGACAAAACTGAAAACCTATAAAACTCGAAGTGGACCACTCCTCCGCTCACAAACACTGTGGTTTTATAGCTGAATTTCTTTAGAAATAAAAGCAGAGCCATAACGTTTGGTTTAGCTGGTTAAAAAACTACCACTGATCTGCTCACAATAGCCGTAAAGTCTTTTCCTTCAACTATCCACATATCGACAGCGCTAGAGACAGACTCTAACAAGGTAATGACTTTGTGATCACCGGCTGCCAGTCGAAAAAATTAATACAGACATTAAAAAAAAAGTCTTGAGATGGACTGCCAAACTGCCCATCAGCCTTTGCAAACATTTCACACTTTCCTGCTTCTGCAAAGAGCTTTTATTGAGCCCTCCTGCACAAATCCTGCTCTTTTTGTATATAGGTACACATCAGAAGTCATCAGCTACTGCACACATCTCAGAATTAAAAAGGACATGGGTAATTTTGGAGCAAAATGCACATGTATTGCCAGTGTTTTGTGGACCAAGGGGAAATGCTCTGCTGCCTGTTGATGTGAATAAATCAGCTGGATGGCAAAACCCCCTTGGGAGTGCTGGACTAAGTAATAGAGTATTAGCTGTTGGTAAATTTGTGCCTGTGTATAATGATGTTTGAGTGAGTGTTTTAGTACATGACGGGGCCCAAACTCCAGCTGATATTTGCAGCAGGATTGCTGCTTCCAGCTAGGCAGTCCAGGTCCAGTTTCTGACCCCTGCGCAGCTCCTGCTGCTTGGCCACGATCTTCACACTCACTGCCGGAACTGATCAAGAGACAACACAGAGAAATAATATGAATGTGATTTTGAAGCATATACACAAAAGAATTTGTGAAAACATAATTTACCAGAGAGTTTCATCCAAACTCAGAAACAAAGCAGTTCTAATCGTATCTATTAACAACCCATTCATGATTGATGAGGATATTAAGACACTTTAGATAGATTCTATGTTAAGAAACTTTTATGCTCAACTCTGAGTTGACAGTTTTTATTTGCTGTGCACATGAAAAAGATGGACATCGCATTTTGGACAAATAAAGCAAAAAATATAAATATAACAGAAATATATATATACACACATTCCTGAAATATTTTGCTGGAAATTGTATTTACTTATTTGCAGAAAGTAAATTGATATGCAAAAAATGAAATAAAATACATATTATATATATATATTTATATATACACCTCTGTATGCATTTTTGTGACAAAATATATTGACAAAAATGCATTATTTTATTTGATAAAAAAATCCTTTAAAATAGCGAACTATAATTTAAAATTTATATTTTATATGTTTTCGATTTTAAAATGTAATTTTATTCGAGGAGCCTTTACTGGAGTTTTCAGTGTCACATCATTCTTCAGAAATCATTCGAATATGCTGATTTGCTGACTTATTATTATTATTAATGTTAAAAACAGTTTGTGTGCTTAACATTTTTTGTCGAAACCTTGATGCCTTTATTACAGAACTCTTCGATGAACAAAGTTACAACATTTCTTTAAATATATTAGAAATAATTTATAAATGTTTCTTTTTTTATGTCTCTACTGTTTAATAAATGTAATACATCAATGTAAATGTATAATTAAAAATAAATAAAATGTAGTATATTTAAATAACAACTAACACGTCTTGTTGCCAATTTTCTAGTTTTATTTGTTGTGCAATTTAAATGCACAATCAAATATGCTCTATTTATTTAGTGAGGTGTTTTATTATGCTATTATTATTCTTGAAAGGCAGGAAATGGTAATTCAGAAAGTTTCAATCTTCTACTATCATTTGTAAATGACATCTCTGAAATGTGACAAGGTATGTGTTAACTAGCCACTAACACAGTTAAGAAGAATTAAGAAGTATACCACACACAAAGTGGTGCTGCATCACAGTACGCTGTGTGTGGGTTTTATAAACATACACAGAACCCTGAGTTTGGTCTGGGTGGACAGAACTTTCTTGGCTTTGTTGGACGAGTCACAGCGATAGGTGGCCAGATTGTCGCTGGGCTGGAGGATAAGAAGCAGCTCTCGTGACACACCACGCTCTGAAGACACCTGCTTCGATGCAGTCTGCACGACTTTATTGTTCTGTAGAGCACACACAGACACGGAGGACTTTTTAACAGCAGACCTACTGCAACAAAACATATTTTAACCAGAGCCAATCATAGACTTCTGGGGCCGCTAAGCAAAACTATGTTGGGGATAAATGGCTGTGCATTCAGAAAAACTGAAAATCACTAAAATGCTCTCCAAACCCCTTAACCTATTCATTTAGAGCAGTTTTGCTATCAACAAACACAGTGACTTAAAAAAAATCTAATAAAACATAAATACAATAAAATAAGTTATTAGCCTATAATGGCCAACTACACAGAAATGTAGCCCTATTAAAGTAAGCAAATGTAAAACATAAAGCACTGCAAAGACTTCACCATATAAATTAAACAAATTGATTCATAAAGCCATGAACATTATGCAGTGAAGAGAAGTAATTCTTTTGTTTCTTGAATAACAGATGATGATAAAAAGCGCGTACGACACTTTCACAGAATGCACATATTCTAATATACTGTAGAATTTAATTATTTTTCAAATTGTTTATATTTTTTGTGAAAAATCACCAAGACACTTTGAAAAATGCAAAGCACATGTAGCCTAGGTTTGTCTGTTTCACTCTGTCTCAAATCATGAACAGGGAACTCTTCAGTTTTAAATTGTGCATTAGTATTGCAAAAGGCACTATTTAGAAAGGGCGGTAGCCACCGCATTAAAGGGTAAGTTTTCCTTTGCTCCTATATTTCCCAGAGAGACATGTGATGCACACGCCTTATGTCATTCGCCTACATGTTTTCCTATTACCTCAGTCAGCAGATATAAGAGAAAAGGGTTTGAAATATATATATTTTTTCTTACAAAAAAGCATGCATTTGCTACAAGTGGCCTTATTTCACCCTCCAGAGCCGTGTGAGGGACGATTTATTGTGTTTGACAGTACTTTATTTAACATGTTTTAGACTGGTAAAGGGTTTTGTTTTAGACTGGTAAAGGGTCCTGTTTTCTTAAATCAAAATTCAACTAAAATTAAATCATCTTTGAGAGCAAGGGGTCCGCTGGTGGTAGTGGGGCCTCATGCAACAAGTATAATCTGCGAATAGAGAGGATCGGCTCTGTTTGTAACTGTCATGAAAACCTTCGTATATACACACCTTTAACCAGACCAGCTGACCTGTGGGATTCCCACCACTGGAGAAACAGACCAAACGAAGAGTTGAACCAGAGTGCAAGAAGTCGTTTGGTGGAGGAGCATCTAACCACACCTTCTGGGGAGGATCTAAGGAAAAAAGAAGAGGGAAAGAGGAACAGACATCAACTCAACTAATATCCCAATTAGCACATTAATGAAGCACATGATTACACATATGTTTATTTTCAATAAGCTTTGAATCATCATTGGTTTACATTTTTCTCAACATATATTACTGTTCAAAAGTTTGGCAATGGTAAGATGAATTTAACCATTTACACAACCGAATTAATGAATTTATCTGGAATCATTCTACTTCAGTTTAACTCACAGTAAACAATTAGCACTTCAGACCGAACGCTAGAGAAGCGGGTGCCTTGGTTGAACGCCTCACAAGTCAGAGAAAGACCATTGTCCTCACGTGAGACTTTATGTGTCAAGTTAGACATTGTCATCATCCCACCATTATCCCCCTGCAACACAATAATTTCATTTGAGACCTTTTAGTTTTACTGAGCATAAAAATATGTGTTCTATGTAAAAGACTTATAAGAACTGTACATCAGGTAAAAAAAGTATTCAACGTGTCAACATTTTTCTCAGAAAAAAAGATTTATAAAAGTGATGCTGACATGAAATTTTCAAAAGATGTCGGTAACAACCTGAGTAATCCATACATACAAAGAAAACAAGACAAATAAGTACAGAAATTAAGTTATGCATAATAACATGAAATAACACAGAGAAAAAATATTGAATACATGAAGAAAGGGAGGTGCAAAAAAGTCATGGAAAACCAAGACACTAACAGAAATATATCAGTAGTTATAAATCGATCCTGCACCCTTTCAGCGGAAATTAACATTAGCTAGTTCAGTCCCAACACGAGAATGACGGAAGATGAAACAAGGGTGGATATTTCAGTAAGACAACGGTTCCAAATATTTCACTCTTCAGGGGCCCTCCTCCCACTTGGGGCCCTGGTAATTTAGTCCCACTTTTCACCCAACTCTGACGCCCCTGGTCCCAGCCAATCACCTGACTTGAATCCAATAGAAAACAAAAACTAAAGATCAGAGTTAACAGAAGAGGCTCATAAATCTTTTAAGAGTTGAAGAATTTTGTGGAATGGGCCAAAATCACACTTGAGCAATGCGTGCAACTACTGAAGCTGTCATTACCAACAAAGTCTTTTGTGAAATGCATTAAAAAGATGAATTTAACCATTTACACAACTGAATGAATGAACTACTGAAGCTGTCATTACCAACAAAGTCTTTTGTGAAATGCATTAAAACAACTTTATAAATATATTTTCTAAGAAAAATGGTGACCCGTTCAATACTTTTTTTACCTGCTGTAAGTGCACTCTTTGCACACAGGAGTGAAAAAAAAAAGAATAATACTACCAAGTGTTTAATCAGACATACTGCCGTTCATGTGATTTGATGATTAAATGCAAAAAACAATAATTTTGAACAAGGCATTGGCATCCATTGTTACTCTTACAATCTTACATGCATGAACATATTTCAGTGAGGCAAACTTAGCAAAGCCAAAGTTTTAAAAAGTTTAATGCAAAGAATTAGACATTACAGATAGAAAATGACTATAAAAACATCTTATACAGTAGCTACATGTTCTTCTGGGGAAAGTATTGAAAAGGAACCTTACCTTGATCATTTTCATTATTTTAATTGGCAAAATTTTTAATTCTGCTCATTTGCTAAGCTCTAATTGACACCTGCTTAGAGGGTTGACCCTGACTTCATGATTAATTACGGCCAAATTAATATAAAAAAATTTAAAACTGTATCATAAAAACACACACATAAAAAATTAACACAGCCTCTAAATGTTAGATCAGATGTAACACCTCCAAATGAACAAGGAGGGTTCTGTAAAGCGACGAGCAGCCTCGGGTCGGCTTTTATTCACTTATGTTTCATTCAAAACAACCTCTGGAGAGGAAGAGCGGGAGATTAAAAAAGAGAGACGCTAAAAGCCCCTGATCTCACAGAATATTATGTAGTAACTAATAGAATCTAAAGTAAAAGCTGAGTCTTGATGGAGACTTTGAATCACTCTCGGGTCAAGGCTCGCCGGGTTTATTTCGCACAATAATTGAGAATTATTCCTTTAACCAGGCACCTTTTCGCTGTTGGTGGAATTGCTTGTTAGAGTGTTTAGATGGTAGTTGGTACTGTTGATGGACCTATCAAAAGCAAGATATAGAAACATTGCAAAAAAAAAAAAAAAAAGCTACAAAGCAACTACAAGGCAGAACAAGTCTGATGGGTGATGCTCCCTATCATCATGATACATTGACACCTACAGTCTCTAGTGTGAAAGATTCTGGATTATT
>JAUYWG010000050.1:15604388-15619905 GCA_034779775.1 Enteromius afrohamiltoni
TATATATAAAATTACACACACAAACACATATACATCTCTCTTTCAATCATTCTGTTCACTTATACCTATTCAATCAGTTCAAATCAACCAAACAATTCATTTGGGAATCAGTCCGTCAGGTCCAAGTGATTCTAGATTCATCAACTCACTCCCACAGTGATCCAATCGGTGCTATTCTCAAGTTAGCAACTCACTGTCTCCGTCTCCCGCTCGTGTCTAAATCAAAACGAGTCAAGAACGGTCGAGTAATAACATCCTCAGAGCTGGAGAGCTTAAGAAATTGACATGTTGAAACGGCTCCAAAGATCCTCAAATTGAACTCTGATTGGAAAGAACGCCAGCACAGAATTGAACCAATAACCACCAGCATCTTTCACCAAATCAATTTGACACAAAGTCAAACTCCTTCCCGCTGATATCTTATGAATTTCCTTCAGCTATTCTCTAGGGTGATTCGCCCTCAAAGGTTCACACAATACAAAGAGAATCACAGCCAAGTCACAAACTGATATATTGCACTGACCTCAAAACTACGGTCAAAAGTCTAACTTTTTTAATTCTTTCCAAATCTCCATTTCCCATTGCAACACTTGACTACCTTTACAGAAGTTTCTACAGCAAAGGACAAAGCCAAACCCATCTGGACATGTTATATTTTACTGTGGAGTTGAAAAAAGAAACTTATTTAAATGAAAAGTTATCGTCCACGAACAGCAGGATCTCACGTTGTTCGTACAGGTTTGTCTCAGATGTGGCCTGCTCTAAGTGCCCTATCCACTCTGGCCAAGCACGCTAACTAATTGGCCACATCACTAATGCGTGCTATCACCGCTGTCATACACCTGTGACCAATGGGACTTTATCTGAAGTGTAGCACAAGGGATTCTCCAGCACTCTGCAGAGAAACTCCACGGCTCATTAGTACCCTGAACGTGGCTATGGTGACAGGTTTTGGTTTGCCACCGCGTGTCACCTTTTCAGTTCGTGCGCAGCCATTAGCGGCCTTGGTTGAGCGATCTGTCATGGCTAAAGTTGTCCCACGTGCTGCTTTTTCCCATTTGCAGCACCTCCCCTCTCCCTCCCCTCTCCTTGCTCGGCGGTAAAAGATGGGATTGCTTACTCTGCACATTGAGCCAGGATATACGGGACACGATGGCATGACTGCTCACAGAGCGGCCCACTTGGCACTCGTAGGGGCCATCGTCTTCCAAACTCACGTTGAGAATCTGAAGATGGTACTGTCCTGCAGGAGAAAGCAGACGGAGCAGAAATTATGAGGAGGAAAGAAGAGAATACGGGAGAAATGTCATCTTATTGTTCTCACAGACAATGGATTGGAAAGGACTTGAGAGTATTGAATGAATATTCAGGGTTAAGACAACTTAAACTCTGCTGAAAGCATTTCTAATGCTGTTGAGATGTATAAAAATCAATTCAGTGTCAGAAATAAGGAATTTATGCTTGAATAACTTTGGATAATTTGCAAAAAAATATTACCACTCTTTACTCCTAAAGAAAAAAGGTTATTGGGATTTTATGCCTTATTCTCAAAATGTATGATTATAATAGTAATAAATAATAAATATACACAGTGCACACAAAACAAAACAAAAAAATATATATATTGTCAGAGTTTGTGTTTTGTTTCCTTGTTTTGCTCCCCATGTGTCCACCCTTGCCTTTATTTTGTATTTCCGCTGTAAGGTCCGCCCTTTTTGATCTGGATGCTCCTCGGTTTTTCTAATTCTTGTTTCTAATTTTACTTTTAGGTTTTACCTCATTTTAATCTGATTCCAATTTTAAGTTATTATTCGATTTTGATTATAATACTAAATTTAGGTGTTTTAGTTATCTTAATTTATAGACTTGATTATTCTAGATATGCTAAATTTTCTTTTATCCGTTTGTTGAAGACCCATTATGTCTAAGTCCGGCGTCCCATCTTAAAATATTATGCCGTTAGTTCTGCAGTTTCCCGATCCATTTCCAGAGTCACGGCCAGCAGTGGCGTTCCCTAGGCTAGGAGAACCGATCCCGATTCCAGACCCTAGATTACGGCCAGGAGAGCCAATCCCGAATCCAGTTCCTGAATCACGGCCAGGAGAGCTGTTCCTGAATCCAGTCCCTTATTCATGGCCAGGGGAGCCGATCCCAGTTCTTGATTCTCGGCCAGGAGAGCCGATCCAGAATCTAGTTCCTGAGCATGCACTGCAAGAGTGCCCCTGGAACTCGTGCTGCAAGAGCGCTCTCGAGAGTTTGCTGTATGAGAGAGGTCTCGTAAATCCCTGCCCTTCCACCCACCAGAGTATGGCCAGAGTGCTCCCTGACTCCACCTCCAGCCTCCAAAGCCTCAGTGCTCCGACCCTTCAGCTCCAACGTGGGCCCTAGTTCCCTCCTCTCCTTCGGTGCCCATCTGTCCACCAGCTCCACCAGGCTCTATCGTCCCTCCAGCTCCGCCTTGGCAGGTCGGAGTCCATCCATTGCCTTGGGACTACATTCCTTCTGCTTCACTTCATCCCTCCCTCCCTCCGGCTTTGCCTAGATCCTAGAAATTAAGAGGACGCCCACTCTTAATTTCCTTGTGTTTGCTCCCCATGTGTCTGCCCTTGTCCATATTTGGTATTTCCTATGTCTATGTGATTAGTGGTTGATTTACTCCCAGCTGTCTTCCCTAGGTGTCCTTAGTTCTGTTCTGTCCATTAGTATTTGTACTTAAGCATCTGTGTTTCAACCCTCTGTGTCAGTCCTCATATGTCAACCCCATGTGGAAAGTGTATCTTGTTTTGTTTTAAATTCCATTGAAAAATGCAGTAAAGTGTGTGAGACCTAATTTGAATCAGATTCATGTATTTACAGCACAAATCTGTGAATGAATGTTCCGAAGTGAAGTAAACTTTAACGTTTTCCCCTGTTCAGGGAGTAGGGAGCAATGAACACTGAGTAGAGACCATGCCAATTGAAACACAGTCATGCACAAAGCTCACTTCTACTGTAACAAGCTAATTATCAGAATCAGGTGCATCAACAAAGAGAGACATGCTAAATTTGCAGAGCGATGAGGCATAAGGACTGGGATTGAGAACTTTCTTTGATTAACAGAAGGTTTAAACATTTTGGATATTTACTTCCATTTTTTGGGTTAAGTTTAATGTCAATTCTTGCTATTAACAAAGAATTAACTACAATTTTTGCCTCAGACTCCTAATTTGCTGCTTATTAAGATATTGGATAGGATTAGGGAGGTAGAATATGGTCATGGAGACTTTACAAGCACCAATAAACAGCCAATACAGTAAATAATATGAATGCTAAGCAACTAGTTAATTGGGAGAATTGGTTCCTATACAGAAATGTTTGTTTTTACCACTCTACCATCACATTTGGAAAATTCAATGAATCTGAATTTGAACTATTCATTTATTTCCCCCCCAAAAAACAAACTTTTAAACTTCAGTTTTTAAACTCAGAATGCTGGCTCCCTCAACATACAATGTTAAGTGCATTACTAGAATTGCATGTTGCTTGTTTTAACTAACTGAGTTTACTTAACCTAGAACATTCTTTGATGTTTTTAAAAGCATATTTGAAGAGTTCCCACCAATAACACACATTTGAAAATGTTCAAATGCTTCTTAAAATCTACTCTTAATTAGCCAGAAACAAATCAGAGTAAAGAAATTACAATTGTCAAATGGCAGTGCAAAATTTGTATGCAATCTCAAATTAATGGCCCCAATTAGCAGCAAACGCTGCGGAGAGAAGAACGTGCTTCATTCTATTTGATGCAGGCCTTCAACATCGCTCCTTTGTGTGCAAGATTCTTGTTATTTACTAGCAGAATATCATGCCACCAAGGGGTTGTTTGTTCAACTACCATTCTGCCAGGATTAATGGCTGCTCGGGCGAAGTTTATGCAAGCTGTTCGAGCTTTGAACATTTTTCTTTTCCCTTTTTTCCTTTTCTCCTCCCCTCTGAAGAAAACTAACATGCAGAAAATAGTATCCTGATATGACAACTTCCATGGCTGAAAAAAGGAGGTGTCAGCCAGGATGGCAGGATAATTAACACCAACCAGCAGCAATTTTCAGATCTATGTGATCATAGAAGGAGAGGAAACCACTTTCAAATCATTAATGATTTTCCACTCTCTTGAAATTGCACTCGGTACACGTTGCCGCCGCGTTGCGGTTTCGGGATGTTTGCGAGTGTGTGTTTGAAGAAGTCCAATAATTACGCCTCTGACAACCAATATGAAACGCCGACGGGAACTCTGGCCCGTTCTCTCACTCGTTTCCTTTGGCGAGGTATCAGAGTGTGTGAGTGCACCTAAGGCTTGTCACGGATGTGCTTCTGCGTATCAGTAGATTAAGGTTGACAGGGTTAACATTAAAGATGCTTTGTGCATGTCTTTTTATGATATCATTTGTCCCTTGCATGGCACTCTTTATCAGTCATGCTATCAATGCCCAACGGCACAAGCAGCAGCTTTCAATAGCGTAAGCAATTTTTAAGCATTTGCACTTGGGTCTGGCACAAACCGCCTTTCTCTCGCTATGCAGGATAGCAGCTTTTGTCCTCCACAAAGAAGAGCAGATGCTCAGGACTTGTTTAGCATTGTCTTTTAATTGGCGTTTTTATATACACAATGCAAGCTGGCCAAGCATCATAGGTTATTCAGTGCCTCAGCCCACTACACAATAATCTCAATTTACTCTCGGTGGACGTTAAAAACAGGAGTAATTCAGAGTTGATTTGAACTTTCTTTCTTTATTTATATGTTAGGGAATTGGGGGAGGTACTAAAGTCCTCTCACTCAAAAAGAAAGAAAGAAAAAAAAAGCTAATTTCTTAAATCTGTCTCCGGTGCTTAAATTAGAAGCCCTTTGATAGCATCTTGCTAAGCTGTTTTTAAGAGAGCTGAGCGCATTTTGATGAGGAAGGCTGCATCTAAACTAGAAATTGAGACTGAGGCATCTATAGCCATTAGCAGATTATGAGCAAAACATTGTCTAATGATTCATGCTAATAATCTTTCACACTGAAATAAAAAAGATGATTTTTTTTCCCTCTGGTTTATCATATCCCGCGCACTCCAGTGCATCCAGTGCAAGACAACAAAATATTAATGATAATCTCACAAAATATGTCAAGAACATTCTTTGCATTGTATACAGTATAGTAATAATAATAACAACAACTAGCTAACTAACTAACTATTTATTTGTCCATCAAAGATATAAAATATTTTCCAATTTATATATATATATATATGTATATACCGTGAGGTCATTAAGTATTTGATCACCCTGTGAGTTTGCAAGTTTTCTTACTTTGAAATCGTGAAGGGGTGTACAATTTTCAGCATTGGTGCATTTCCACTGTGAAAGACAGTGAATCCAGAAATCACATTACTGTATATGTGTCACGCCGTCACAGTCCACAGATCCCAGCACAGCCACCTACACTGCTCTCAGTCATCAGACCTTTAATTAGAGACACCTGTGATCAATCACTTGCACAGGTTAAAAGCTCCACGCTCCAATAACACCATGGCTGAGTTTGAGGTAACATCGTATCCTGCACTTCTGATCCCTTGCAACCTGTATCTCTGTGTTCACTGGCTTCTCAGAGTTCCCTCTCAGCCATGCCTGCCTACCTCTCGTATCGCTCACCTGCACCGAGCACCTTGATGCTTGGATTCCGCCTGGCGTAAGCTATCCATCCCAAATCCCTACCTCTCTTACTTACCTTGTTTACTTACCTGTGTTCATAGAGCCAAATGCAACTGTAGTGATCCGGAGATCGCCAACCTGACATGAGAATCTTACCCTGTATACTTACTTTTAATATTGTCCTGTGTCAAATAAGTATTTGATCACTTCAAAACATTGTCACAGTCAAAACATTTTAATATTTGGTACAGAAGCCTTTGTTAACAATTACAGGGGTCAAAAGGTTCCTGTAGTTCCTCACCAGGTTTGCACACACTGCAGGAGGGATTTGGGGCCACTCCTCCATACAGATCTTCTCTAAATCTGACAGGTTTCGGGGCTGTCGCTGAGCAAAACAGAGTTTCAGCTCCCTCCAAAGATTTTCAATTAGACTGGCTAGGCCACTCCAGAACCTTGGTATGCTTCTTACGGAGCCACTTCTTGGTTTTCTTGGCTGTGTGCTTTGGGTCATTGTCATGTTGGAAGACCCAGGCACAACCCATCTGTAATGCTCTGACTGAGGGAAAGAGGTTTTTTCCCAATATGTCACAATACATGGCACCGTTCATCCTCTCCTTAATACAGTTCAGTCGTCCTGTCCCCTGTGCAGAAAAACAACCCCAAGAGCATGATGCGTCCAGTCCCATGCTTCATTGTAGGTATGGTACTATTGGGAGGATACTCATCATTCTTGGTGATTCTTCACCATTCTTAGCATCAATGATACCCCACAAGGAGAGATCTTCCATGGGGCCTCAGTCCAAGGGACATTGACAGTCATCATTAGCCTCTTCCATTTTCTGACAATTGCTCTAACAACTGTTCTTTTTTCACCAAGCTGGAGGCAATTGCCCCGTAGCCCTTTCCAGCTTTGTGGAGGTCTACAATTTTGTCTCTTGTGTCTTTTGACAGCTCTTTGGTTTTGCCCATGTTGCTACTTAGACTTTGTCTGATTGTGGGGTGTACAGGTGTCTTTATGACAGCTAACGACCTCTAACAGGTGTTACGAATTTAGAATCATGAGCAGAGTGTAGCTGGGCTATTTAAAAGCAACATAACAGGTCTTTGTGGGTCAGAAATCTGGCTGATAAGCAAGTAATCAAATACTTATTTGACAGTAATTCCCAAATAAATTGTTAAAAAAAATCATACAATGTGATTTCCGAATTGTGATTAATCAATGTAATTAATCCAAAATAAATCTTTGTTCCCATAATATATGTTTCTATAGTGTATATTATACACATTTATACACATGCAGTACATATTTAAAAAATATTTAAATGTATATCTTGACACGACATCATATAACTGATATTATATATAAATATATTTAATATCACAAAACATTCATATAAAGATATTCTTGGATGCGATTATTCATGATTCATGAAAGAACTAATATACACATACACACACACACACACACATTTTTATACTACTAAAGTGAGAGTCACTACTTAACATACACGGCTGAATGAATGAATGACTATATAATAAAAGCTTTACATTCTTAAATTCAGGCAAGTTTATGAACTGTAGCAATTTCCACTCAATCTGTTTGGAGAAGAGATTCACATTCTCGCGCTCTTTGGGGACAGTTGCTCGCTCACGCACATCTAACAACATGTCAGCAAACATCTCAGCAACTCTTAGATGTTTGTTCTTAATCACCGCATGTCATTCTTTCCATCTCTCCGAGTTCTCACCTTTCTGCTGGTCTCCTGTCATGCTGTAGCGTGGGTAGCCAGGCAGCAATCTCTGAGGTCCCAGGAGCAGCCCGTCTTTAACCCACTGCACGGCCCCTGAGGCCCTCAGCACTTCACACTTCAGCAGAGCTGTGGCCCCCGCCCTGACCGTCACATTACGTGGCTCCGTCTTGAATGCCTGCTGCCCACACACACCTTCAAAAAGAAAAGACAACAGAGGAAAACGGAAGAGTTGATGCGAGCCAAGGTTAAAATGGAGAAATCTTTCATCACTACACAAGCTTCTGAAACTGCTGAAGGCTGCAGACACATTTTTTCTGTGACTAACTAGCTAAAGGTAGAACTGCTACTAACATTACAGCACACTTTTTATTAGACAGATGGCCCAGGATTTTTATTTAATGCGAATGGAACAAAGGCTGTATTGCTTTTTTAATGTCTACTTGACAAAGTTGATACCGTTTTTTATTCCAGTGAACTGATCCTCTCTCTCATATGTGCTGAGAATTCTGATCCTATTTGTAGCAGAAATTATTGATTCTTTTCAGTGTATCAATTCATCTAATTGTTTCTTAACACTGAAAAATTTGATTCGCTCTAGTGAATCTGTTGATTCAAACAAAAAATGACTCACTGAATCAAGCCCATCCATGTTTTTAAATATATGTAACAACACTAAGTTTTTCATTTAAATAATGAGCCAGTAAGTCATAAAACCATCTTCCAAACAAGGTTTTTTGCATAACTATAAACCACAGTGAAGAGACTATAATAATAACTATTATTTATATTCGTGTTTAGGTTGTCATGGCAATTAAAAGTAATATAGACTTCCATTATAACGTCATATCCGTAAATAAAACAAACTAGGTCAAGCTGATACTATATGCAGTGGAAATTGAATTGAATTTTTTTTTAATTGAAAGTGAAAGCACCCATAATAAAACACGAATCAACATAGTTTGCATATAAGCATTTCATTTGTTTTGCAATGACTAAATAAAAAAATCTCTAAAACAGTTTGACTATATGCCTATAAGTTACGTTTTCAATAATTTTTGACAAGATATATCAAGCAATCTTTTTCTCATCTCTGACAAAAACTTGTGACATAATTGTAAAACGACTGTATGTCAAGTCAACGTTATCGCTTCACACAACACAGATAAATAGGCAAACTCATCAATTCTGCTGTAAAGCAGCTTTAAAGTAGTCAACCACAAGTAGTCAAATACCAGGTACTAACCAGCTAATAAGACATATTTTATCTTTTTGTGTGTGTTTTTTCATGATATTCACACTTATCCGTGAATAATGAAAACAGTAGTGTTCGTCTGAGCATCAACCTTTCTTTGACATTTTTAATGGACAATGTTTCTCCACAAGTTACTTGCATCTTAATGTGCATACTAACTTACTAAATTATAATTAAAATTAGTAATTTACTGTACTATTTGGGGCAGATAGGGTGGAAAGTATACACATTGGGATGCTGGAATAGTGCAGATTAAATGATAAATTATTTACTTAATATTAATCTATTTTCAGTAGGCCATATTTACCTGTACGATGATGTCACCATGTCGCCACAATTTAAGTAATTTAAAAGTATGCATACAATACTTGGTTGCAATACCAGAGCAATTCAAGTCTGAAGATTTCAGGGCCAGGAATAACTCAGATCGAGATAACAGCTCTTATTATCAGAGTGGGATCCAAATAGAGCTCAGACATTTCTCTTTTTTAATTATGCTCTGCTATGGTGCCGAAGGTCAACAACTGTGGTAAGAGATTTTTTTTTCCCCCTCTGAATGTTTGAAATGGCAAAGATAATTAAATGTCCTTCAAACTTCCATCTTTTAAAAACTTTGCATGGCCTGGTGGTTATCATATGTGCTCTTGAGCTGTGGTGGTCATGCAGGCAACGCAAGTTCAATCCTGGCATAATGTTGTTTTCATTTTAATGGTTCATTCTCTCTAAAAATCTGATTATGGTATGGTATATTTATTATAGAGAATCAGTTAACTCAGAAAATCTATTTACATTTCTGAAAAGTTAAATATTAAAGTAAATTTAGTTAAACTAAACTATGTAAATTATTTGTAACCATTTTGTTTTTTAAAACAGGGCTTTACCTCCAAATGCTTAAAAACACAATTACCATTAAAAATAATTGCATAAATCATGCTACTCTGTTGGTATATCCTAAATTTAATGAATATATTACAATCTCCAAGCTGGTTTATGAAAATGTTAACAATGAGCAACATAATAAGGCTTTAGAATGGTATAATGCCTTCGTAAATTATTTTTATATGACACATACATCATTCATATATTTCACAATTAGTCAGGTCACTTTTTTATGGCATTCAAAAAGTTTTCAGTGTTAACTAAATACAATTAGCTCTCATTTCTCCTCATCTACATAACAAATTTTGTGTAATGTGACATTTAATCTCTTTAATGTCAAAATTCGTATAAAGAAGTCAAATGCGAGTAAAACATAACATTAGCAAAAAAAAAACAAACAAAAAAAGATTGCAGGAGGAGAGAGAATCAGCAGGCTTGCGCAACTGTTTAGTCATTTTGCTCAATAGTTCTGCAATAGATTATGCAGATTGAGTAATTTCAGCATAATTTTGGTTAACATGAATTATGTTACGCTCTATGTAGGATTGTCAAATATGAATGCCGAATTACAAGGCTTGCCATGACACTCTCCCTGTTGAAGGAAAATTTGCCTCCCACTATGATGTTGTACTTAAGCTTTGCTGTGTGGTTCCTCGTCTCTGTGTATGTTTTATTGACAACAGATTGGAGCCAATTCAGCTCTGCAAATGAGTCAATAAAGTAATTACGGAGAATTAAATCTCTCCTCAGCGAGAATGAGAGCAGGGAAAATCAAGGTATGAAGAGATCTCAAATCCCCTTGCTGTTTTCTCAGCTGTCAATACACCTACGGCTAATAACCACCCAGAAGAATGATGACTAGGCTACAAAAAGACGCCTATTTCCTCACCACTTGGGCTGTGGCATTATGATTTGTGTGACACCCATCTGCTGATCATTCTTTCGAATGGAATCGGCTTGTACCTGTCATAAACATGATTTAACGGGACATAACACTGACGATGACTCTCCAACGACCCCGTTGTGTAACATCAGGAATGCAATTGTGGAAACTCTGTGTGGGAGATCCTACCTAATTAAAAGAATGTGGCATTTAATAGTGGTTTGAGATTTAAAGGAACAGTGTGTTAATTTTTCACCACTATCAGTGAAGAACAACTTTAAGGGATGGTTCATCCAACAATGGAGAATCTTTTACCATTTACTCACCTTGAAAAAATATTTCAATAATTTTCTCATGCAAAGCAATCATATGGTTTCATAATACAGACTATAGAATACCCAAAACAGTCAACTTACTGAAATGTGCATGTAGGATTCCGCATGCGTACTGGCTAATCTGAACAAATTAACTTTTTTATAACGCTATTTGAGCAAAAGACACTACATTTATGACACAGTTGTTGTCGTCGTCGTCAGATTTAATTTCAAATATGAGTTTGGGAGAATTTCATAGTGAATACTGATAGGACCTGCAGTTGCACGCCTTAGAAGCGATTCAAAGATGGCTTTTTGGTTCCAAAAACCAAAAAATGGTTCCAAAAATGGAACCTAAAATTGTTATTTTCATAGGCACTGCTGCAAAACTCCTTTTTGCAACATATGCAGTGTGCATCTATTTATTTTTTCTTATTTACCCTCCATGGCACCTCTCCATTACACAAAAAGGTTTGTATTGGAGAAAAAGTAATTTAAACTAAGAAAAAAAATAATAATAATTTTAGTTTTCTTTGAGGAACCCAAAACGGTTCTTACACTCCATGGATCCATCAGGAACACAACTTCATACAGGATCTTTAATTTATCAAAATGTTCCTCACAAAAATTTGAACTCTTTACTAGCATTGATGGTTCCATAAAGAACCTTTAACATTCATGGAACCTATCCATTCAAAAAAGATTATTTCTAGTTGAAAAAGGTTCTTCAGATGTGGGGAAAAAAGGGAAAAGTTATTTTTAAAGGTTTTATTTTAACTGTTTAGTGAAAGGTTCTTTAAGGAATGACTTATGGTTCTTTTTTTTTTTTTTTTGCTCTAAAAACCCATTTTTTTTTACTTTATTTTAAGAGTCATTCTTTGGGCAGCTCAAATGAATCATGGTACAAAAAAAACTAAATCCTGTAAAATTTACAAGGAAACACTGTAAACTGACATTCCCACAATTCCCTCCATTGCATTTCAAATTTAGTTTGAATTTGATGGGGTTTTTTTTAAATAACTGTTTCTTCTTATTTTTTCTTATCAGTTATGTTTATTTGAATTTTATGTTACTTCTAATTTAATCTAATGTCAAAGTTTACAGAATTTTTTATTTTTTTTTACAGTGATGGCATTTCTGCAAAAGCTCCTTTTTGAAAATTGTATTTTTAAGTGTTCAGTGCTTTTTGTTGCCTTTCTTAATTTCTTTCATATAATGTTCTTTGGATTATTATGGTCTTTGAACTAAGAAAAAAAGTTTACTTTAAGAACTGTTTACTGAAAGGTTCTTTGGGGAACCCAAAATGGTTATTATATTCCATTTCTAATTTTCCGAACCTTTCTTTTTAAAGGCTCTTTTGGTGTTTTTGGTGTTCACTATCACTAAACTGATTTTGCCAAGTGCAACATGTCCCTGGGTCAACATCTTTATTGACCCTGGGACAACACTGTGATTAGCCAATCATATTTGAAAAAACAGTTTACAGTAAGTTTAGGCTTACCATCAGTGTTTGTTTGTACATCATTGTCAGTCATCTATCATTAAATATGATTTTAGGCATGACTCATGGGTAAGGGTAGGTTTAGGTATGGTCAAGACTATATCTTTGCATTAATATGTTGACCTACAGTAGGGATACATACGGTAGTGCTTGGAAAATCAGGATGTGCAACTCACTATACAGTCATATGGCAAGAGTGTCCTTCATTTTTGGGTGAGCTAGTCCTTTAAAGTCACACACACAAAGTAGAGACTTTCACGCTTTCTTTGTAAGCCCTAGACGTACTTTCTATGAAGTCGGCGTCAGACTTTTATCAAGCTCCTCAGATCTGATCGTGGCTTCAGCCAGCCTTCAAAGACCTCTTAGAGACTATGATTACTCGGACAGTCTTTAGTGTGAAAAAGCAAACGTAGTGCACACAAAAGGGTCAGCTATTTTAGGACACATTTTCTTGAAAGGCCGCTCCCGAGAGCACGGCTGAGACTTTTCAAACCCCGGCACCTCTTTTGAGCCAATGACAAATATCCAGTGCATCTGGGCACACTCGACTGCTCTCAGAAGCTGCAACTTCACATCAAGGCTGCATCAGTCACCTCACGTCAAACTTGAAGGGCGCGATTGGACACAAACGACAAGCCGAAAAACACATTAGCATAATGTTTACATAAATGAATACGTAAACACAGCGGCAAGATAATCAGCATGGCACATTTAAATGCTGCAGCCAGCTCTACTTATGCACTTCCCTTCCCTTCAGCTGCCTGAGAAGCAGTGATAGTAAAGGAAAGACATGTCAAACACGCACCCCGGTCTGATTCCGACTCCTGATGCGGCGCGTTGACGTCTTATTTGAACAAGATAATGACATGGGATTAAGCTGCTGACTTTTAGTCTATAGCGGGCGACGCTAAACTACAGCTCCGGAACAGAAAGTATCAACGCTAATGCCATGTACAACAATGCATTATTCTGCTCCTTTTGTAGTCTAAATAAACACGACTCTGAGATTTTAATCACAGCCCATGTGCGTTCCATTCAAGGACTCAAAGGAGATGGAATTTCAAAGTCTGGATCAAAGAAAAAACTAATTTTTGCTTTGATTCAACTGGGAACGGTCGCTTCAGATTGGCGGTTGAGTCATACCTGCAAAATTATGCATGATCGAAAAAGCACGAGGTGCTTCAACAACAATTTGAATGCTTTCAACTTTGATTGGTCAGAACGGTGATTCGCAAACGTGCACGCTGGAGACTTCTTTTGCTAGATGTTATATTCAGACGTAATTAAGGCACAAGCAGTGTCTCATATTTCACATACTGCAATCTCAGGCAATCTCCTTCCTCTATAAAGCTTGTTGCACATTGCATAATGTATGAAAAGGTTGCAATTACAAGGAAATAATTGGATTTCTAATTATATTTACAAAGGAAACACTGACACCTTTTTATAAACAGCGCGTCTGTGGTTTTCAATTCGCAGCGGTGCTTTCAGAGGGTTTTAGGTTGTGAAACCGAGCACTACGCAAAGTTTTTAGTGACAAGTAATTTGTTTTCTAA
Source organism: Enteromius afrohamiltoni (assembly GCA_034779775.1). Taxonomy (NCBI): domain Eukaryota; kingdom Metazoa; phylum Chordata; class Actinopteri; order Cypriniformes; family Cyprinidae; genus Enteromius; species Enteromius afrohamiltoni. Next base: position 15,618,196 of record JAUYWG010000050.1, read on the forward strand.
TCTTGCTACATGTGTAAAGTGTAAGTAACAAGGCCAGTTAGAAGTTGTGAGGAGGAATTCATCAATTAATTAATTGTGTTTGGAACAATTACAATTCCACAATTTTAAATAATATAAAATTATTATATAATTATTACAATATTATAAACAGACACTTATTTTAAAATAATTTATGCTAGTATAGTTTTTGTTAGGATTTGAATTTTTTTCTATTTTAGCCTTTTTTAGTTGTTACTTATATTAGTAAATTTTATGTTTTTATTTTTCATTCATTAGTTATTTAGTTGTACACCAAGAGAAACTAACATTAGAAATGCTGCCTTGACAACTAACTAAAATAAAGTAGGTTTAAGGTTTTTATGTATTTTATCTTATTTAATATTAATTTTGAATAAATTTTAAACGTTAAACGTATTTATTTAAATATTTCAATGAAGCCTTCACTATTTTTATGACAATTAGGTTTAAGCAGATGTATTTATGGTGTTTATTTATTTTTCTCAAATATATTTGAGAAATATATCTATAATATATCTTTTAATATATTGTTTTTTGATTATTATTGTATTTTGCTGTATACTTCAAATTTTTGTGTTCAATTTGAAACTGATTTTAATATTTAGTTTTATTAATGTATTACATTTTTACATTTTAACTGAATATATATATATATATATATATATATATATATATATATATATAATTGTAGCCTTTAAGTATTTATAATAAATGATTATTAATTATTTTCTTAATTTCTTATGGCATTTTAATACACAAGATGCAGCCAAACATGCATCATTGTACATGAATGCATGCACATAGACTATCACAATAGTTCGTCTTCACAGACAACTAGAATGTTCCACACAAAGCAGATTATTTCCTTTGGTGCGATGGAACAACATATGCTGCCATCCAGTCCAAATTGAGCCTTGTCATACAGTAACCAATTTCATCTCCACTAAACTTGATTGTTGGAGCCTGCTAATATACAGGCAGCACAGTTATTATGAGATAAAAGCTCACAGCAAGATGGTGAAGAGAAGAGGGAGAAAGGCCTGGGATTCTGTGTCAAAAGCTTCTCAGACCAAGGAAGATGAAGGCAGGTTGGCGCTCCACACGGCATCATGTGGCGTTAAGACGCGCAAATTGTATACATGGAGGCAGAATGGAAAAATGCAACAAGCACTCATTACAGTAAATTGCCTGGGCCATTTTTTCTATTCAGATGCACTTTTGTCAAGCAGGGCTGAACCGGAGAAGGAGCATTTGCCACATGTAGCTGTGAGAGTAGAATATTCGATAGTTTGCTCATGGGTCAAATTGGCTATACATTTTGCATGAAACACAAGAACTGTTCAAGGATATTTTTTTACACCTCTTATGCAACAAAAAGTACTTGTAATTTGTTTGTGTAGTGTGTAACACAGTGTGAAGTAGTGTGTAAGGGAATGACAACATCCTGCAAAGTTTTCATTCAGACAGTGAATCATTTTGGGAGTAAAAATAAATAAAGTAAAAATAAATGGCTATCATAATAAAATAAAAGTGTTTTTGACCTTGCATGCCTGTCAACCTGTTGTTTAGGACTCCCAAAACCAAAATATAAACTTTTCATAACCCATAGCACTTTAAAAATACAAACCGGATTCCAAAAAAGTTGGGACACTAAACAAATTGTGAATAAAAACTGAATGCAATGATGTGGAG
>JAUYWG010000050.1:15634048-15667355 GCA_034779775.1 Enteromius afrohamiltoni
TTGATATTATATATACAGAGAGAGACAAACACGTGTAATATTAAATTCTAAATTTTGAAATAAATGTATATAAATTATATATTAAATATCATCTCATATAATAATAGTATCAACAACACATCAGCACAGACACCATCTATTCCCTTTTTAGAGCACAACGAGAGGGAGACAGGAAGTTTAATTACGGAATGCAAACAGTAGCTACAGTTTGAACTGATAAAAGATGAGGGGAAAAAAGGTTTTATAGACATCAATAACCAAATTCATCAGAGAGAATTCAAGTCTCTCAGCAGCTCACTTTAAACAGAGCCGTATTTAATGAAAAAGGACCCCACTGACCCATCCGCACCTCCGAAGGCCCTAGCTCAAGATCGAATCCCATTTGTGCGCACTGAGCCTAGGAATTACAACCTAACCCTGTAGCCTTTATGATCTGTATCCTACAGACCCGCTGTCAGCTTGAAGCTGTTAACGGCAGAGCGCTGGGCTAATACCGTACAACAGCAGTGTGATTAGTGCCAGATCCAACTGGCATGATTTCTGCAATGCATTACTTCTGAAATCAATTGTGCCAAGATGGCATAATGTTAGTTTTTTCTTTTGTATTTAACGAAACTCGACAAACGTTTCACTGCAACTCTGTCTCGCCACATAGGCAGCTACAGTACATTGTATTTTTACATTGTACATTGATTTCTATTTTACATACTAAAAAACAGTTTCATCAAAAAAAAAAACACCATTTTCAACATAGCCAATAATCAAAATGTTTCTTGAGCAGAAAAGCAGCATATTAGAATGATTTCTGAAGGATCACGTGACACTGAAGACTGAAGTAACATTTAAAATTATTTAAGTGACCCAAATTATGGGTTATGAATGGTTTATATTATGGTTTTGGGAGACCCAAACAACAGGTTGACACGTTCATTTACATTTATAATATGCATTTATTTTACCTTTTTTGTTCCATGACTCCAAAATGTTTGTTTTAACTATTCATTTTTTCAAACGCCTCTGGTGATTGGTCAATTTAATTTAGCACCGTGTTTGTGAGCTTTTAATGCTTCAAAAGTGCCACCTACTGGCAAATAATGAATTTGCATTTTAATTCAGACCAACATGAAAAGACAACAAGTGGGCGGAAAATATGCTAATGTCTCGTGTTGACGTCAATGTGAAATGCCTCCAGACTGGTTTAAAAACGACTAGTTTCAAGAGTGCACATGAACTCCATCAGTAGGCACTCCACTTTTGCTCCGTATTGCCCCTTCTGAATTTTGTTGACTGACCAACCCTCTTATTATTCTTGTGTTTTTGTCTGCACCATACCTGTTTGTTGTTGTCTTGTGCCTGTGCCTCCAACCTTGCTCTCCAATAAAAACCTGCACATGGATGCATTTGTTCCAGACCCCTTCATACACATACGCACTACATGAAAGCTAATTTTAAAAAATCCATAATTTTTTTGGCACTTTTATGGAAAATAAATACATTTTTGATCATATAAATGCATGATGACTTCTTTCTAAACATTACAACATCTAACCAACCCCAAAATTTTGAGCAGTAATGGATTCTGGGATCTGCCTTTTCAAATGAAGTGATGCTGCATACACGCAGTCAAAGGAAGGTTCCATTATGTAGCGTTATTGTGTTACCTCCTGCCCATCTAAAACACACCTATATGCTGTTTTTGGAACAAAGACCTTATGAATGGCTTCACTCCTGTGATCGTAAAAATAGCACATACTTGGCTCTAGCAGAAAAAAATTAGGCAACTTAAGAGATACCGTTCGATTACATTTGATTCAGTGACCTCTTTTAGATTATGTGAATTGCAAGAAAAAACGGGCAGGTTTTTGTTAAAACATTATCTCTCTTTCCCTCAAGGGAGAGTTTAGCCCACTTCCGTGGAAGAGATTTACATTGACTTGAATGTAGGTTAGTTCATTACATGCTGATATATATTTTTTATTTAATATTTTAGGGGTTTTGTGTGTGTGTGTGTGTGCACGTGTTTTTCTTTGTTTGGGTTAATGTATTGCACAAGGTATACATAACAAATACAATCCAGGAAAAGAATTAGCATTACAGACCTAAACTAAATGTACAGCAAAAGCATCAATTCATTTCGGATCAGCACACCTTTAAAAAAATGTATATGAAACGTCCACGAGTCATTGAGCTGTTTAATATCCAAATTGACCGCATTTACTTTCCTGATGTGCAGGTTTCATGAACTATTCATTTTTTGAAGAAAAAAGTTGAAGTGCTTATAATCCTTCATGAACACGCAATAATCTGCCTATGCAATGATTTTGCATGTTTGCCTGACATCCCCAATCAATCTTATTTGTCAGACAAATAACTGCCATAAAGAGCCTGCTTTTCATGTTTCAGTTCATTTTGCCTCTGTGAACATCCAGTTTAACTCACAAATACAATCATTCAAAAATGTGAGAATTGTGAGTCTCTTACTGCATGTTAACCTCGGCTGCATTTATTTGATGAAACTACAGGAAAAACTGTAGTATTTTAAGATATTTTTATCATTTAAACAGCTATTTTATATTTTAATATATATTCAATGTAAAGCTGAATTGTTAGCAAAATTAATTCAAAACAATTGAGTTGCTTATTTAATTCTTTAAAAAAAACTCCAAACTCGGTGTACTGTAAGTCACACTATATAAGTGAATTTAAACTATATAGCACAATTATAATTGTAAAGCTAAATATCACTGCTGTATTAAAACGTACTTTCAAAAGTTCAGCTAGTAATTTTATTATAACTGTATTTTTTTTTTTTATTCCCTTGGTTCCTTTTTCTTTTTTATTGACTTTTTTAATAACTAGTAATACCTAGTAATAACTAGTAATTTGCACACAATTTCACTGACATTTGCAGTGCACTCCCCATGCTTTGTATTTTCTCCTTGTACCCTTGAATTATCAAGTACAAACACAGTTTTTAGTTTTTATGTGACTGTATTGCACTTGATGAGAGTTTTGAAGTGTAGCACACTGTGATAAGTACAGCCTTGACCTGAAGACGTCTTGCTCTCTGGTCCATCTGCGGCTAAGTGCTTAGCTAATGCACTGTTTCGCCAGCTCTCCAGCATAACCGAAACCAACCAATGGGTCTTTGCGACTCTGACTTCATAAGGGATATGCAGAGTGTCACAGAGGGTCAGCGTAAAAGAGGAAATGACTCAGTTGTTGTGCATTAACTTGAAAGAAGTGAGTATGCCACTAATGCTGACACATCTTGCACTCACTAGGCCAAATCTGCTTTAAAAGAGCGGCCACACACATCAGTGCACTCAAAACACAGGCACAACATCAAAACACACCAATCAGCCTATTTCCAATAACAGAAATCGTCTTCATCAACAAGCGCTTGTCTGGGACACAAGTCTGCCGTAATCTAACGAGTCTCGTACAGATCACTGGGATCTGCGTGCTGAGGAATGTTGCATTGATGTTAAAGGTCATACGGAGGGGGCCATAAGGGCAGCTTTTCTAATCCCTTAGTTTTTGGTGACCCACAAGGGACTGCTTTGAGCAGGTGGAAAAAAAATGATTAATTTTGGTTAAGAGGGATTTGGACCCTGGATCTAGTTGGTTTTTGCTACTGTCCACTCACACACAAACACACTCTGCCAATGATACAGGGGGTCAGGCACAGTTTTGAGAGGAAACCAGCTGTGGTAGCCAGATTGAAGAGACACTAATCCTCAAATCGGCTCGGTTTTAACTCAAAACCCCAAACAAGCTTCTGAATATGAGCTATTTAATACAGTGATATTCTGACAGCAGACAAGGGATCGGTTAAGAGACATAGCTACCATGTTTATACCACTTTGCTGTAATTTTGACTGACTATCTAGATTTCTCAAAGACTCAGTTCAATAATTGCAGTCAGGAAATAAGAATGCATTAGTTTTTCTCACCACCTCCCATTGATTTAGGCTGCTGGTCTCCCAAAATTGCAGTGTTTTGCTTGGTTTGCTGTGTAGGCCTGTGTCATGGAGAAAGGAGAGGTTTTGATTAAATTTGTCATCAAATCAATCAAATGAAAATGTCAGATAATCAGGTATTCCAACATAAAAACAAAAACCCTTTCATTTATTCGTGACTTCCAAAAAATAATCAGATTATATAACACGCTTGATAATGCAATCCAGAATAAATGCTACAATGTTTGAAATAGATTTTTAATTAAAATTTAATGAGTCTTAAAGATTAAGGCTCATTTACCAAAGGAAACATTTGAGAGTGTGAGACGCATTTAAATAAGTACACATTCTGGAAATACCTCACGCTTTAAGTGAACTAGATGATGTTTCATTTGGAGAACTGTACCGAACATTTTTATTTCTGTATCTGATTCTAAGAAATCCATTCATGGCATGAGAAATGTGCCGTCAATGTTCCATATCTAATGGTGACAAAAGAGGTACATTAGTCATTAGCTGTGCAATTTCTGTGTCTATAAAACAGTACTTTAAATATAAAAGTACATTTACATCTAGATATATAAAATAAAATATGGCCTGCTTATTAAGAACAATAATAAATGATTGTACAATTTGCTAGAGATCAAAAAGAAGCTAATTTATATATAGAAATATATCTAAAAAAAATTTTTTTAAATACTATATGGTCTGAGAATGTAATTAAATATAACTAAATATGAAAGTTAATTTACATTTGCAATTTATATTGATTAAACACAAGTAAATGTATACAGAACCTAGATATATTTCATGACTATACAGCAAATGACATGGTCTGGATATAAACGTAATAATAATAATAATAACAATGATGATAATGATGATGATAGGCATTAACTGATATTTCTATTTGGCAGAAATAAAATTTATAAATTTGTCATCAATATAAATGCAAATTTAAAAAAAATATATGGTTTGTGTATTGAAGCATTCGTAATAACAATCCCTAATTTATGTAACTATATGAGATTTAAAAAATGTGGAGAAAAAAAATGAAATAAAAAAATAATGAATATGATCTGAGTTGGTAATTAACAGCAACAATAATCAGTGTTTATGTAGTTCATTTAACCATATGGCAAAGATCAAATATAAAAGTTTATTTATGCTGCATTTAGATATAAATATAAATATAAAAAAAAACAGACATATGTTTTGGATAAGCAATTATTCATAATATTAATCATTAACCATAATTTCTGAGCCTCTATGGTAGAGATTAAATATATCTACATATAATAAAAAAAAATAGTTATAGCTTATAAAAGTATATGGTTTTAAGCATACATCTTTACATCTAGATGCAAACAAATATAAATTGACATATGTTGTGTGTATTTAATGACATTACAATAATCAGTAATTATGCAGGTTATAAATAATCAAAAAGTTAATTTCTACCTAGATGTAAACAAATACAAATTAACATGTGGTCTGCTGAGGCAATTATTCTGAATAATAATCAGCAATTATGTAGAATAATGATGCCACCGCCATTTGTACAGGTGCATGAGTGGAAGAACGACTATGTGTGTGTGACAACACACAAGAGAGAGAAAGTTGTCAGAAAGACAGAGAGAGGGAGACAGCGAGAATGTGTGAGTGGTAAAATATTATCAGGTCAGTGTGAAGAGGGAGAGGGGTCAGATAATAAGACTCAATCGCGCTGAGTGAAACGTACTGGGAGAGAAAATGCTGACGTGTTTCCTCCGCTCCATCCAATTCTGGAAGCGCCAGCCCTCTCGTTCTCTCCCTCGCTCTCTTTTTTATGCAGTGGTGTGGGTTCCACGGCCCACAAACTTTAGCACTTTACTGTCCATCCTCGTGCCCATCTATCACAATGAAAGGCTGATGAAGAGACAGGAGGGTGAATGAGTGGAGGAGAGCGAGGGAGGGAAGGAATAAAACGAGGGATGGGGCCCATATTGAAACGGGAGGTCAGAGAAGATGAGCATCGTGGCCAACCTTGTGTGTCCCGTTCTCTTATTTACCGCTCCACCACTGTAAGCCTATTACTGATGCTATCTTTTTTCTCACTCACACACAAACATATGACAAGACAAACTCAAACAAACACCACATATGTGACCTTTTGAGAACACAGCTAGATAACGCTCATTTGAATAATGTGAAACTCCACCAAACAGTGCAGTGTAAACATGCTTCATTAGACACATTAATTTGCATGTGCATGTCCTTGTACAGACAAATACACACCGAGACCTTTAGGGGCTAAATTAGGGATTTCAAAGACGGTTTCATGTGACACTAATTATCTCAGAAACCTGTTGACATTAGAAGATTTAAAGGAAGTGTTAGCTGGAATTAAGGTTCTGTTATCATGTACACATCCTCAACTTGTTCCAGTCCAGAATCACTTACTTTCTTCTGCTGAACATAACAGGGAGTCTGCATGTTGCCAATCAACACAATTGGCTACTAAGGTTCATCAAACCTCAAAAAAGTACTATAAAAAAACCTGACAAAAATACTATAAATGTTGGCCACACAACTTAACTGAAATGCAATGCATAGATGCAATGTAAGTTGTTTTCTAACAAACTGACTCTATCTTCTATTCACCTTTAACATTAAAATAACAAGATTGGATGCTCCTCACCCTTCTGTATCTGGGACACGATGGCTCCAGACCTGCAGGAAGGAGGCAGTTTATGTCCGGGGCTCGGAGTACTGGGAGGGCCCTCTTCCCTCACCTGCCACTTGCTGGTCAGGTCTGTCAGAGGGGCGGGTAAGGAAGAAAAGTTAGGGATGAATAGGTTGATCACCACCCGCTTTGCCACCTTTTCCAGTCCTCTTGTGGACAACCCTCAGTGGTCACTGTAGTCTCAAACATTTGGAGGTAGGCTTCCACATCATCATGGGGGGGGTTAGCTTTGGCAGGATTTGGGCAGCTTGCACTCAGGGATCTGACAGCGGTCTGCTTGGTTTCACCCTGATGGGTGGCAAGGTGCTCAACTATTTACTGCTGGAGGATGTTAATCTCGATGAGCCACTTGAGTATCTCGTCCATGATGGGGGAGTGCTCCATGATGGGGGAGCACTCAGCTACCTCAGCTGCTTTCTTGGAAGGTAAGGAGAAGCCAAGTTAACACTCTGTCTCATGGAGAAGTTTCTCAGTCTTTGGTAGTGCTCACACTGCTTACAGTATATAGCTGCTGCCTGATGGGCTGCAGCTGAGGCCAATCAGACAAAGATAAGGACGTGTAGGTGTGTGTCCTTTGTTTCCAGGGAGATGCTGATGACTCCTTGGGATGCTCATCACAATATATACTCTTTTAAGCTTCTATTCTTCAATTCACACACACACACACACAAATTATATGAATACAAATATATACATTTAAATATTTTCTATGTAGGCTACATGTATTTTATAATAAACACAGATCACGCTTATATTTGAATTCCCAGCACACTCTCCACCTTCAATACCACGACCCTTGAGACCCTTGAGCAAGGCACCGTTCCCCCCATCTGCTCCCCGGGTGCCGTAGCAATGGCTGCCTACTGCTCCAGGTGTGCGTTCACAGTGTGTCACACTCAAATAAAGTTGTAGAACCATCTCAAGGATAATCAGAAGAAATAGACAGCACCTGATTTAAGTGCCACTGCAATACTTAAGACCATGTGATATTTAAGTTTTTCTTTTTAATAAATCTGCAAAAATGTCAACAATTCTGTGTTTTTCTGTCAATATGGGGTGCTGTGTGTACATTAATGAGGGAAAAATTACCTTAAATGATTTTAGCAAATGGCTGCACTATAACAAAGAGTGAAAAAAACAATGGGGTCTGAATACTTTCCTTACCCACTGTATATATATAGTATTCAGTTTTAAACAAATTTATATTTTTCCATTTTCATTAAAAAGTCCAGAAAATGTATAATTGTTATTTCAAAATGTAATGATATTTTTACAATAATACAGTTTTTATTGTATTTGTGATCAAATAAATGCAGCCTTATTGATTGTATGAGACTTTATTAAAAACAAACATTTTGAACAATACTGTATGGCTCTTTCTATTTCAGGCCTCACAAATATAGCAACACATGACCTATTTAATACAAAATCCAACTCTATATACATTTGGCAAAAGTGCGCACAATGACTGCACGGTACAACATCTGGCCCACACAAGCCCTCTTTCCTACACAAACTCTCTCATTCAGCACAAAACAAATGCTTTAACACAGATCTACAGACTAAAAGTCTCCAAGGGCCCACAAACTCAAGTCGTGCCAAGCACATCCATTGTTTTACCTGAGACACAATCATATCTGACAGTGATGGACACGGCAATGAAGTAGAGCCGTCTCATTGAAGGTGAACACACACACACTCACACACATGCATTAGTGGGCACCGTACAATGAGCGCTGCAAACAGGTCTGAGTATTGCTAACAAAACAAGTCAGATTAGAGGGGTAAACTCAGTTAAATCCTCCAAAAGAGGGAAACGGCAGCGGCAGAAATAACCCAGAACAGATCGGCATGGAGCCTCTAACAAAAAAACGATTAAGCTGTAAAACAGTCCTTTAATAGCTTAAGCCATGTGCTCCATTATCTCCCTTCCTCCACCCACATGTACTGTCTCATAGCTGCCCACGCGTAAACACACTTATACAGTCACGTACCCAACAGATGGGGTTCAGGGAGTGTTTTAGGTGAAGGCCACCTTCTTCTGCATTGTGAAAGGCATTTTAATTAACGGCTGAGGTTAAAAAACTAGGCTAATTCTGAGACAAAAGCACCTTAGTTTAAAGTGACATAGTTTAAGTTTTAATTCATCGCATCTCTCCCATATCTGCCCACTGAACAAACTCTCTCTCCACTTTAGGCTTTCAGGATTCGCAGAACTGATTTGAGTGTGAAATTCTCAATAGTTTTTGAGTGTTAATCTAGGCAAGTCGGTTCTCATTTTAACCGAAGCATCTATTTAAAATATCTGAGGCTGCTTTGATTCCAGACGACCGCACAATGAGATCTTACTCTGCTATGCTTTTCAGCTACCTTTTCATCTCCATGTGCAAGGTTTTTTTTTCTTTAAGTGGAACTTTGTATGATTAAAATCATTTTTCACTTCCTCAAACCTCCAACTTCTGAACTCGTGATGCAGGAAAATGTGATTATATAAAACTTGCATAAATAGCTGAAGGCATGATGGCGCATGAGATAAATAATAATGTGTAGTCCAAGGCTAATTGCTGAGCGCCTGTATATGCATGTAATTTCTATCATTATCATGCTTGCTGATAGTTTTGATGTATAAGGTGAGACATCAGTCAGAGCTTTATTTGCACTAAAGCCTAATGCCTACCAGATTATGTTCTATTACAACCTTACAAACTGGTATATGTTTAGATATGTTACTGATGTTTATGAATATATGTTTTAGGTTAAGTTTATTGTATTTATTAACATTCATTTGTTGGAACGGTTTCCAAGCCCAATTTCTATTAAAGGGTTAGTTCACCCAAAAATGTAAATTCTGTCAATAATTATTCACCCTCATGTCGTTCCAAACCCGTTCCAAAGACCTTCATTCATCTTCAAAACACATATTAAGATATTTTTGATGAAATCAGAGCGCTATCTGACCCTCCACAGACAGCAATACAACTGAAATAATCCCAAATTCAGAAACGTAGCAGGGTTGAAGGCAGGATTTCCATCCAATAATTATGTGTAGCCCCAACTACACACAACTAAAAATAAATTAATGCAATGAAATTTAATAGAGTTGGGTCAACTCAATTTGATCAAATATAGTTTTAATAAAATTGATACATTTATGCTTTTTTCAAACTAAAACATTTAACCGGAAAATACGTTTATAGGAAGACATCCTTCTACACTAAAAAAAGAAAGATATGTTTGCTATACTTAACATAGGAATTAGCCTATTTGTTGCGCATAACGTAAGATGGTTTTTAAACATCCATGGCATGCACAAAATGTTATTATTTTTAAAACTTTGATTCATGTTAGCAGGTCCCTAAGCACATACATTTTACCACAATGGTAGCCCCCCATAAAGATTGTATAGGTTTGGAACGACATGAGGGTGAGTAACAGAATTTTAATTTACGGGTAGCAAGGACAGTACCACAATCAATGAACAGAAATAAATTAAGGACATGGATAAAATAATCCACGTGACATCAGGGATACAGCTGCAATTCTTTTTGTGTAGAAAGAAAACAACAATAAAATAATTTATTCAACAATTCATAGTTATCATCTTTCAGAGAGTACCCAAGAGCATAATCAATTACAACTGAACTACTGATGGGCTATTTCACCCATGTCTTTGCTATGTGTCTGTGAGTCTCAAGTTATTCCAAGCTTCTATTAATTTATTTTTTATCCTCTGAACACAAGAATGATGTTTACCAAAAAGTTGAACGTAGCCATCAACCTCCATTTTGTAGAAGAAACAGTAACACTTTAGAATAGGTAACACTAGTTAACTATTAACTATGGCTTTTCCCTCAATACATTCTTAATAGTTAAATTCTTAGTAGGTTTCTGTTAAGTTTAGGTATTGGGTAGAATTAGGAAGAATAGCTTAATTTTGAACAAATAAATGGCTAATATTCTAGTAATGTGCATGCTAACAAGCAACTAATAGGAGTAACCGTGAAATAAAGTGTTACTGGAGAAACGTTTACATAAGTCAATGGCTACCATCAACTATTTGGTGCAATTTGAGTAGATGATGACATTTTTGGATAAACGATCTTTAAGACAACATAATTTTTATTAATCATGCATACATTTTCTTGTATGTCAAGTCAAGTAGTTAAGCTTTTAAGACAATTTTTAGAGATCCTGTTTGTACATAACAGCACCAGAAAAACAAAATGGCTATACAGCATGTGTGAAATGCAAACTATGGTTATTTTAGTCACCGTCGGTTTCTGTCTAACTGTGGGGACAATTCAATAGATGGAACTGAAAATCAGTGTGAAACCATCCTGTAGTCGAATGCCAGATTTGTTAATGTTTCTAATACATATTTGACACACATTATTTTTGTATCTGACAGTGCTGACCCATATTCAGTGACAGAAGAGAAAAAAACACACATTCAGTAAGAAAAAAGAAGAAGCTTCTCAGTTCCTGCAGTTCATTTTGTAAGAATCAGTGGCTGATTTAAAACACAATATTCTTACAGACTCTTGCTGAGTCCGAAATCACTTACTTCCCTACTATATAGTATGCGAAAAACAGTATGCGAGGCGAGTAGTATGTCCAAATTCATAGCATTCAAAATTCAGTAGGCGAGAAGTACCCGGATGACCAACTGCTTCCGCCCAAATTCTACAGTAGTCATACCATGGACACTTTCCTATCCCATAAGGCTCCGGGGAGAGGAGGCGTCATATTCGAAAATGGCAGAAAGTGGAGACACGGCTCATTTTAAGTTTAAGCACCTCAGGAAAAAAACTTTGTTTATTGTGATTAAATTACAGTTGTTTAACACATTTTAAATAAACAGATGACTTATTGAAAGTTTACATTTTTGCGCTGTTGTGACAATGCATGACACGTGACATCATCAATATGCTGGATGTAGTATGTCTGAATTCCAATCATACTACCCACATTCATACTATATAGATTTACTATATAGATAGACTGTATTTTTTTAACGGTTGGGTAGTACGATCAATTTTAAATGTAGTACACTGTAAAAAAAAAATGGCTGTGATTTTAACAGTAAAAAACTGTGAAAATGCTACGGTTTCTTATGATAAGCTTTGGTTCATCATGACTTTCTCATCATCACCTGCATTTGGTCGTTATCAGTGTATTTCAAAGGTACAAAATAGATTTCAGTACTGTAATAGGTTGGTATATTTTCATTATATAAGTTATTACGATTTATTATTACGGTACTTAACTGTAAATTTAACATAAAACAGTAAAACTAAAAATATTGTTGGTATATTTTTCACGATTTTATTGTGGCAACCACAGCTGCCTTTTTTTTACCGTAAATTTTACAGATCTTTTTTTTTTTTTACAGTGTACCTACTTAAGCAGTATGCGATTTTGGACGCAGCATCTCTCATTAACGGCTGCATAGTTCCTGTCGACTGCAGGTGTTCTCTCCTCAGTCTAGGTAGGTGAGTGTCATTAGTTTAGCTCTGAAATTTCACCTCTCCTGCTTTGAAAGTACTTAAAAAGCAGCTGAGCAGCCTCTCTGCGCACATGCAGCTGCCTCGCAAAAGCTCCAGAGTGCCGTTAAGGGGCTTTTCCCGAAGGCTCTCTCAAACCTCTTTCCTCTGACTTCCTTTAGGTCACAATCATGCCGTTCTCTGGCTCCCTCCCTCGCAGTGAATGTGTCCGTGAAGACCGCAGCTGGATGACTGGCCCACCCTCCACCTGCAGCGGCTCCAGTCACAGCGTTGTGGGCTCACGGCCCCCCCGAGGAGAGCCTTGGGAAAGAAAGTCTCGCTAACAGATGGAATCTATTGTCTAGAGGGAGACTGGAATAAAAGGAGAGAGTGGTGGAACTCAGGGGTGCAAATGTGGAAAGAGGCGGCGGTGTTAAGTCATACTTCAGGGTGCCGCGGGTGGGCTTCAGTTAACTTGGATTGTTGCCTTGCTTGGTTTTTAATGAACCTTTGAGCCAATGAACTTAATTAGGCGTAGTCTCTTAGCCAAAGACCATCCAAACACATGCTCAGACCTGACATCAACGACACACTGGCTACTCTGCTACAGAGGAATAATGGGGGTCAGAGGCGGACCATGTTGCAACACTGTTAGCCTTTATTTGTTTAGCCTTTTTTAATAAAATAATTTTTTAATTTGTTTAATAATTTTTTTTTTTTAATATCTGAATTTGTAGTTTGCAGTTTTAAATTTCGCTAAAACATCGAAGTACATAATTATTATTATTTTTTAAATGATTTTAGTTTTAGGTAAACTTCAATAAATCAATCACTTTTATTTATACAGCGCTACAATACAATACAACAATACAGATTGTAGCAAATCACTTTATCAAATAGAAGAACAGAGTGATGGTAATGTATAATGCTGAGATTAGACTATTTATTTATTAAAAACTTAACTGATCCAAACACACAAACACATGCTCAAAACTGACATCAACACCATATTCTCTACTCTGTAGAAAGGAATTACGAGGGTCAGGGTTGGACATGTCACCATTCTGTTTGTCTTTATTGCTTTCATCATTTCCTCATTTTCCACTTTGTATGATTGTTATGTGACATAAAAAGAAGATCGCCACCTAGACCTGGTGCCTTTCAGTCCCTTGATGCATTCACAGCACACATACTCAAGTACAGACACATATTCTGAACACTGATTGCAGTTTTACTGTCCCTCGTGCAAGCAAGGACCTCATTATATACCAACACAAACCAGGACAGACAAAGAAAAAGAACTGTGTGCGTGTGTACGTGTACATGTGTGTGGCGCTCTATTAAACTGACAAAGCTGCTAATTAACCAGACCTTTTGTGTAGCGACTATAGAAGCTGTATAAACCAGCCCGCCTCAATATGGAAAGGAATGCGAGAGTGGAATGCATGAATGTGAATGGTCAAAACAAGAATGTCCCACTTCAAAGAAAGTCCTCTCCAACAGCTCCTGTTTGAGCAAATGCGTCATCCCAATGCTTAGAAAACTAGAAGCAAATTAAGTGGCATTGCAACTATATACACATATGCAGATTGATGAGCTTATTCCTTTAAAGTACCCCATTATGCTTTTTCAAACATGATCGTTCATGCAGTGTGTCATGTTCACATACAGCTACATTAGCTATCTGCAAAGTTGTGACCCTGATAGCTCACGATTAATAAAGTTATTGTCTATCAGAAAGTAACATATTTGCATAATGTCTGCCCACATTCTACATCGCGAACAACTTGCCCCGCCCCCAAACAGTACAATCTCCACATGGATTACATCATGTGAAGACGACGCTGTATCCTGTGAGAGTTCATTTGTTTTAGTTTAATTTAATTTGTTTTTTTCAACAACTACTCAGCAGTACAGTCTGTTGTTGAGTTTGCGTCATTTTACCGATGACTGCTTTTCAATCTTGAAGTACAACATGATATTCACCAAACACTTGGTCTTAAAAGATGGATCAGTGCCCAGTTTATTTGGTCTAAAAAAATTAATTAATTTAATATTTTATTTATATTTTTTTATATTTAATTCAACTTACTATTACATGTTTTTTTTACCAAGTTGTAGCAATGTTGGTGTCAAATTTGCACCAAAACATAGTAAAGTTTGACTTTTGAAGCATTTCATTTTACCTTTACAAAAAAAATACATCTATTTTGTCATCTTAAATGCATGAGTAGTTACCAGCATTATATTATTTGAATTTAGCATTCATTTTCCCCACTTGCTAGTGACCTAGAAAAAGCATCCGCTCTATTTTATTAGGTCACGACCCACAAGTTCAGAACCACTGCATTTCGCCCCAAATAAAAAGTAATCTTTCTCATGTTGTGCCAAAACTACATGATCTTCTTTCATCTGTGGAACATAAAAGAAAATGTCTGATCAATGTTTCAACAGTTTTTGTCCATAGAAAGAATGTTGCAGGAGTTAAATGTTCATAAACGAACAAAAAGTTTGTGAAAATCAATTCATACCGCTTGATTCTTCTAAAGAAAAAAATCTTAAAGGTTTAGTTTACCCAAATATTTAATCTGGTCAATAATTACTCAATATCTATGTTCTGCTGAAGAAAGAAATTCACCTACATCTTGGATGGCCTGGGGGTAAGCAGATAAACAAGAAACATGCTTTTTAATAAAGACACTTGGTTTAATCCTATTACTTAAAGGGACAGTTCACCCAAAATGGAAAATCTGTCATTGTTCGATCACTCTCATGTTGTTCCAAACCTGTATGACTTCCTTTCTTCTGTGGATCACAAAAGACAACACTGGCCTTCAAAGTAGACCTAATTTAATAAACTAAAAAAAAAAAAAAAAGAAAATACATGAGGTAAATGATAATAGAATGTTAACTTGGGTGAACTAGACCTTCAAGCAGATATTCACTCTCAAATTAAATATTTATTAAATAGTTAGATAGTTAGATAGATGTCAACATGAGTGACTGGCCTTTTTTAATTAAAAAGGAGGAATGAAAAACACTGAGTCATGATCCCATTAGAAAGAAAAATAAAGAGGAGGACGACGACAGGCTGTGTGCATTTTTTACACGTAAAAATTTGAACTCTGCTGTCTGCATGAGCCATTCATTATGACTCTCATTACAGTAAACACACAGTTTATTATAAAATAACATGCTCAAGCTCAGCACACCATGTCTATGCATACATACAACAACACGCTGCAGTTTATTGCTTACCTTAGTGAAGCCAACAAGTCCCAACAGCAATTTCTGTTAACTTACTGTCCTTAAATGGTCATATCCTACCTTCTGTAGTTTGTTTTAAATATATTTGTGCCTGCTTGTTTCTATGCCTTGTGACATGACGACAACAAATCTTCATCCAGACATACAAAACAACCCTTACATATGTTTGCAATCATCCTTATTTTTACCACAAACAGAACTAAAGAATCAATGTGAATTAAATTGCTCCCACTTCACAGTAAGTTGAACTGGAATCTGGAAGAAATACAACAAAGGTAATACATTATGGAAAATGACTGAATGAATCATTTCATCTTGCTTCACAGACCGCTGAAGGAGTAATTCTATCATTATATACTGTATTAACTCCCATGTAGTTTTTCTCTTCATAATTGTGTAATAGAAGTCAAAAGTCACCAAAACGGTTATAAATTTTTTTTTTTTAAATATATTCTGTTATGTTCTGCAGAAGGAATTGGCATGCATGTTTGGAACAGTAAATGATATAAATAGTGATTAATTTAGTTTTTTAATTTTAACTTTTACTTTGATTTATTCAATATTGTACAACATTTATAATATATACTAGATTTTAAAGTTGCTATTTAGTTGCCAGGTTTTCTAGTGGTTATGTATTGGCTCTGTATGATATTATGGTCTGTACATATGGCTCAGGTCCATCCTTCAAATCAAGACAATGAGATTTTGTCCATTTTATTGCCCACCAGGCAAAATTGTACATCAAATCACTTAAAAAAAACATCAATAACTTTCATGGTTTGAGGTATAATTTCAGTAGAACAAACAATGCAAATATGAACAATAATAACAGTGGCACTTGCTTTAACCCCATTACTTAAAGAGAAAAATTCTGTCATCAGCCAATCACTCTCATGTCCCAAACCTTAATTTCCTATATGGACCACGAAAGACAACTTTGGGCTTTAAATTAGAACTAATGTAATGAACTAAATAAAGTAGAATAGGTAAATGATGATGAGTGGGCTTTGCCTTTAAGATTTAATTATTCTCTAAGAATTCTCTGTATGTATAAACCTCCACAAGGATATTCTGTCAGCTTTTGCTGTTTCCCAAGGGACACTTTTAGGAATTTTGTTCCCACAAGAATTGCAAAACCTGCCCACATAAGCACATATGTACTTAGCACTGCTAAGACACAAACCACAAACCTCATGTAATGATTTCTGGATAGCTGTCTCTTTTTCCCTCCCGTTTTCTGAATGCATTCTCAGCAAAGCTCTACCTGCTTCCATATGCTCTCATTTATATGCCCTTGATTGCTTTATTTCCATTCGTA
This sequence comes from Enteromius afrohamiltoni, assembly GCA_034779775.1. NCBI lineage: Eukaryota > Metazoa > Chordata > Actinopteri > Cypriniformes > Cyprinidae > Enteromius > Enteromius afrohamiltoni. The sequence continues at coordinate 15,650,804 of JAUYWG010000050.1, forward strand.
ATAGTTGAGTCCGATAAGCCTCTCTCTGTCTTTGTGTGTGTGTGCGCCTGTGTGAGATAGATGGAACGCTGTGAGCTCAGAGTTGCCTGGTCGACATTCCTCCACAACCCTAAGACTAATTGATTGGGGTGTCAGAGTGAGTGTGTGTGTGTGTGTGTGTGTGAGCGGGAGTTCATGTGTGTGAGGGTGAATGTCTGCCAGATGGCTGAGGGATTGCAGTTCGATTAGTGTGAATGGGCATGAGCCTAGCGATTTTTAGCTTGAGAGTGTGTGCACGAACCGCAGTGATTTTAAGACCTTAACCTTGCACTAAAAGACAGCACTTTGCACTATTATTGGCTATCGCACAACTTAATTGTAAAAAGAACAACAACGTAGTCTTTAACTACATTGGCTACTCAAACCATTCCTCTTCTCTCATCTCGCCACAACAAAAACAACTGCATTTGCAATGGTTGCCTGTTGTGATGGTGTCATAACCAAGGATTTCATTAAGAAAGCAGCACGCAGAAACGCTGGATGTATCCTTGGAAATCGTGAGGCAATGACGTACGTTTTGTTCCCACCTCTGACTAACAAAAGAAGTTAACTACACCATATGTGCAGCTCCAAGTCTCAAGGGTTAAATTGGGAAGTCATTTAAAACCACTCTCTAGCCATCGATGAATAGAAGATACGGATGCTTCGTGTAATTATTTTAATTGTCCACAATTAGCCTTAACAATACTCCTCAGATGTTACCTCTCCCTACAGGCTTGTTTTAATTGTTTCAGGAAAAAAATCTCACCTGGATTGATGTCTGCTTGTTCTTAAAATAGCAGTCACTTTTTGGGGTTTCTATTGCATATCAGAGATTATTTTATGAGCTTTAGTGAATTCAGACATGTCATGTTGGTCATGATTAGCAATGTCCCCATTGCACTTTGACCTCATGTAAATATCATTCCATGCAGTGTAATGTGCATGGTGTAATCCAGCTATCGACGCCATACCTTTCAGCGTAGATCCGTGTTGAAGTGCATTCTACCTGTCTCTCTCTCCCTGTCGGTGTCATTAAGTGTCATTAGAGGTTAGCCATCTGCGGTGTTACCATGAGCCTTGAACACCTGCAGGACTCTGTGTATAGGTTTGGGGTGGGCACACGCTCCATTGTTTCCGAGCGCTCAAAAGCACGAGCCTTCCCTTCAGCCTTAATGGAACAGACCGGATAATATTTAACTAATGATTCTCCTGCCTTTTTCTCCCAGTTCCTTTCACCCTCCCCTCCTTTTCTGCTCTGTTCCCACTAACCATAGCCATTTCCAAAGTTAATGACACAAAAATGGAGACAGAAAGAGCAGCTGAAAGGGAGGAGAGAAGCTGAATGAGAAAAGAATGATTGAGGTAGTAGGACAAGAAAAAAATATGAGAATTGAGAACCAGGGATATTAGGAGAAACTCCATAAGAAAAGTAGCAAACAGAATTTTTTAACATTGCAATTACCCTGTCTTTTACAAATAACATGCATTAATTTTTAGATTTTATATATTATACATACATTACATATGTTACTTAAATATATACGTTTATGTGTGCATTTATGTTTACAGCAATTTACACAAACATGTGAACACAAACGATTATATTGAATGCGATTAATCGCAATTAATCGATTTGACATAACTAAAGTTTCTGATTTTGAGGCTGTTTTTGATTAAGAATAAATGATGTTCGCTGAATATCTTCCGATATCTAGCAATTTGAGCTTACTGCCCCCTTGTATCATTTCCTAAAAGGATTTTTAAAAAATTAAGATTTTCCAATTTTTGGTAAGTATTTGAAAAATTACATTGTATAATTCTGTAAAGTAAGTGCAATATTGTTTAAATCAAATTCAATTAATGAGGCGTAGATCGATCGAGGGGCAAACAAAGTCCGAAGGGCAAGGCTGGGCATACAAGGTGAGTGGCAAAGTTCGGGGAAAGTAAACGGACGAACACACACAGTCCGCTGGGCGCTGTAGTGCCATCCAGTGGCCTGGGCTAGCCCATCTAGCTGATCGTGACAATTATCACTTGAACAGTAGTTACTTAGGACAAAGGTGAAAATAATGGCATAATCAAAATAACAATGTAAAAATTGTAAACAATGCATATTTTTACATTTTACATTAAGATGTGTTATCTTTTTTTTACCTATTACCTCACTATTTCTTCATTATTATGTACATGATCATCTTTAATTAGACAAAATCACTTAAGCTACAATGTGATGCTTTCCAGATCATGTACTCTTTCACAGATTTCTCCACGTTAGCAGTATTGTCAAAATGACAATGGTAATATTGTTAAAATATCCGCATTAATGCTAACATAGCAGTAGATGCAGCCTCCTCTCTTACACAGCACTCTACAGAAGCGAGGGGTGAAGGAGGGGTGGGAGGATAGAGACGAGAGCGAGAAGGGACTGACACAGCAGAGTGATAAAACTTTGGCAGTTCAAATATGTATCTTGGTCATGCCAATAAAGCTAATTGAATCTGAAATTGAATTTAGCTAGAGGGACAGACGAAGAAAAAGGGGGAGAGACTGGCAAAGGAGGAGGGATTCACAAATGGGGAGTTGAGTAGTGGTAGTTGTGCCCCTGCCATGGATTAAAGTCACAAGCGCTCTGAGGCAAATGTAGTATTAGTCACTTTAATAATTAATCATCCTCTGAGCATGTTTTTTTTTTTTTTTTGAGCCACGCAGTGACCCATTTTTAATTTCCCTCCACTAACAAAAAATAAAGCAAAGAACATGGTTCCTGGTTTTAAAAAATGCCTAAAATTAGCCAGAGAGGAGTGTTTGCCGTTCGGGATCTGCTGGGTCAAACAAACTCATCTATTATCTAAATTCCCAGGGTAAATAATAGGGAATTCCTGTCATTCCACACCTATTTGGCTTTCAGAGTTGCCAAACAGCAAATAAAAAAAGAATAAAAGGGTCTACTGTGGGCTTCCAAAGGTCTGCAGGATGCCGTCCTGGAGAAATATGAGGCCCATATGCAATGTGTCCCCGGTGAAAGGAGATCTCCCGCCGTGCTCCTCCTGGCTTTGATGCTCACCACCACAAAAGCAGATGGTTTTGGCCCTCAACTCTCTCTGCTCCCATCCCCCCACCCTTCCCGCACTGTGAAGACAATCCCATCCACCGCTATTAGCCCCCTGCCTGGTCTGGCTTTCTATTCGGCTGCAGCTTCGGGCTCCTTTCAGGCCACTGCCCAGAACCCAGGGGGCTGCTGGGGCAAAGCAAGCTAGTCAAGCATTCACCATCGCTGGCTGGCTTTGAATGGAAGTCAACTGAGTGAAAAAGACATGTTTTTAGAGGACAGAGCGGAAAAGCGAGGAAAAAAGCAGGTGAAGAGAGATCGATGAAGGCTTTTTCCCCTCCAATACCTCATTCACCGCTCACAGGTTACAAAGCAGCGATGACCGCAGGCGGTGTGGAATTTTCCGGATGCTTGTCCAGATTATCAAAGGCCGGCAGTCGGAAACCTTCATGCAAAACCAGATCAACCCCCGGTGAAGCTCTTTGCACTCTGTTTTTCTATTTTCAACATGTCCCAGTCGCTCTTGAGCAGTTCTGCAATCAACGCAATAAAGAAAACCTGCAAATGACCTCCGCAACCTCATCTTTGTTAATACCCCAGCTTGATCTCTTGGCTCTCATTGGCACAAGCCAATTAACTGCTACTCTCGGAGGTCGGGATCACGTTCTTAATTGATTACATGGAGATAGCTTATTCAATTATCAATTAAGAAAGAAGAGCTGAAATGAGGGTAAAGGAAGTTTCCCAAATGAGATCCTTTGAGGGTTCATCTGAGATATGTTCAAATGTTTGTTTGGAAAGAGTATAACAACAAATTCAAAGAATGCAGCTGAAAGGGCTGACAGGTCTGCTTAGCTGCACTGCTCCAGACTTCACCCCTCGAGTTCAAAACCTGCATTACGGGCAGAGCGAATTTAGAAAGTCCGGTGAATAACCATCAACAGGAGACTTTCCTGCACAGCCAAGTCAGATCTTTACATCCTCCACATAGAAGTGTGCTTTCAGATCACGAGGGGATTTGTTAGGTTTGCTTCTTCTGCTATCTGCCTCTGGCATGGAGGTGAACGGCTACACTTGGCTCTATCCTCCAACTATCTCTTCCCTTGTCCGGTTTGTTTACAGAGCCACCGAGGGATACCCTTCTCCAACTTTAGCAGTCAGCTTAAAAATAAATAAACCAATGTGTCTGGTATGCTACCAGGCTAATTTCCCTGGATGGCATGCTAGTTTAGCCTCATCCTGTTTTTGCAGCTTGCACAAACTAATGAGAACATATTTTGGGGACACACCAATTTTACAAATGCCTGTGACAAGTTGTCAGCTCCATGGCGAGGTATTCTGCAGATTATCTGCAGATTAATATGAATAATAGTAACTAATACTCCGCAGTTAGCCTGACTGAGATAGCCAAACAAAAGCAACACACAGATCATTAGCCTGACAGTCTTCTTGGCAGCATCATGTATTTTAGAGGGCAGCATCGCCTGGAGACAATCAAAACAGATGTCACTCCATACGTCTGACATCTGGAGGCTACTGTCCAGTGTATAGCTAATATTGTCAACCTATCAAAAAACACAAATGTCCAAATTATTCTTAATTTGGTCATCGACTTCACTGGCACTGAAAAAATCTAAATTGAGATTATAACCAAAGTAAGATGGTTTGTTGGTTTAATTCAGTCTCCAAGCCTAGCTAAGCTATTGTTTCGCTGGTTTAAGACATTTATTAGACAATAGTGTTAAAGTGTTTAAAGCAAAAAATCTAATTACTCATTTGGTCTTTTGTTATTAAAAAAATTGGGAGTTTTAAACCATTGGTGGATTGTTGAATGATTAGTTTTAGGTTTGGTCTTCCAATCTAGCTTTACCAACCACTTAACCTAAAAGTTAACTTAACTTAAATTGCTAAATATGTTTTTGTTTTTTTAATCAAAGGATGTGAAATACTTTTGGTTTGTTTTTTTTAAACTGTAGCAATTAGAAGTGAGTTTTAAACCAGTTTAAGAGAGTTTGCTGGATGGTTAACCTGGTATCCCAACCTGGCCACACTGATGTTTAGCTGGTTTAGACCACTTAACCATCTTAAGTTGCTTAAGACATTTTTCAGCAAAGAAAACAAATTATTCTTTGTTGATGGATTCTTGTTGATTATTCTTTGAGATGATGGATAGTTGGTTTAAAATAGACTCTTATGCTGGTCAAGCTGGTTTTTTACTTGTTAAAATAAGCCCGACCAGCTGAAAATAATCCAAAACTTAGACCATAAACGCATCTTAAGATGGTTTGATGAAGATTTTTTTTTTAACAGTTTTGGAAAAAGTCAAAGATGTTTAGATTTCAATCACACTAAACCTGTATTTAACACCCAAAGCATGCTGATAACCATCAAGGAATTAGTGTAAATTTAACCATTGTACTTGTTAACTGTTTTGTACAATCCCGGATGAGTGATGTCCATCCGGTTCCTCCCTCCTACTGATGAATGGAACAATCCGTGCAGTGGGAGGGCTTTTGTGGGGAAGATGACTGTGAATGCTCAGCTGGATAGTGAGAGCTTCACTGGAGGAGAGAGAGGATGGACAAAAGTGTGTTGTGAAAAGAGCTCCGTCTTTCTGACAGGCCCAGCATGCCGTATAGGCCTAGCTCCAGATGGTGATGTCCCGTCTACCGGCTGGGGGGCTCTGGACTCGTTCTATATGGCTGTCAGCTGGGCTTTTCCTCCCCCTGCCTGGGCCCAGTGATTTCATCCTACAGCGTTTCAGTAATAAGATAATTCACACAGTACTCCACATGCTGCTCTCACATCAGCATCACCATCCAACACAGACATGAAGCCAAACTGTCTTCCCATTGGAAGCATGGGAGACTCACAACAAAGTCTAATCTGGGCTTTTTGAGCTCATGTCGAGGAAAGGTCAGGGTGATGTCTGAACCTCTTTGGTCTGTCAAAACATGCCACCAGTGAAGAGGTGAAGTAGGATCCAAAATGTACTTGTTTTCCATGTAGCTGTTTCTGGTGGTAAATCCAAAGAGACCTCCCAAAAACAGTGCAAGGGAATAGGGACAAATTCAACTTTAGTCATTTAGTTCAGCAACAAAATCTTCAAATATTGCTACCCATAAAGAATATAATTTTTTTTGATAGAAGGATAGCAACAAACCAATTACGATTCAATACAAATTATATATTTTGGCCTTTTATAATGTCTGTACACTGACCCTGCTCACACCTGGTATTTTTTTCTCTCCAGGTTCAAAGTTATAGTGGTGCGTGGGTGTTTTTTTCATGTCCTGACCTACTTTACTAGGACATTGGTGGAAGGGCACATGAAAGACAAGGATCTCCCCAAAGACCTAAGGTTACGTGGAAGCTGAACTGGCACAGGCCGTTACAGCCTGGTCAAGTCACTGAAGCAGAAAGACACACACACACCATTAAAGGAACAGGTCAAACAAAAATGAAAATTCTTTCATCATTTACTCACCATCATGTCATTCCAAACCCAAACGTCTGTGGAAGACAAAAAGGGGACATTTGAATACGTTTTGTTTGTTTTTACCAATGCAATTAAGTAACCAAAGTACATGTGACAATATTCAAAATCTACTGAAGAAGCACATTTGAGCTTTGTTTGAAATAATAATCATAACTGAAGAAATTCTGACATCTGCTATAGTGGTTAATCCAGTGTACAAAACCAATCTTTCATGAATTAACTGATCTGAGGGAAAAAAAGAAGAAGAAATATCCCAGATAGCACACGTACGTCTGCAAGATGTCTGTTAAGGATCTCTTGATCTGGAAAGCCTCTGCTGTTTACAAACATCTTTTTCATACATCCTAAATATCTTCTAGATATCTTCTAGATGTCTATTTGACACCCAAAATGAGACATCCAATAGACGTATTGCAGATGAGCAAACAACCTAAATAATAAGTCTTGCAGATGCAGATGTCAAATAGACGTCTCCTAGATGTTCAGGTTAGGTTTTGCAGCAACTTTAGAGCGAGTAAAATCAATTTTGGCATGAGCTATCCTTTTAAAAACACAAATATGCACAATGACTCCCCTCACACACTAATAAAAACACAGGATGACATTAAATATAAAACTTAGGTTTGAGCTATATGCCTGATAACACACACATACACAAAGGCACAAATATGCGCAAATGAACTGAAACTGAAGCTTTAGTGATTTCAAGTGTGGCCAAACACGCACAGAATGGACAGCTCAGAAATCCTCAGGATATGAAAGATATTGTTTTTGTGACCTCTGGGTTGTGTCATTGAAGAGACACCAAATAAAAAAGTATTCAAGTCTCAGAGACAGAGCGGGGGGAAAAAAACCTCTCATATCCTGTGTAACATGCCTGTAAAACACTGTACAACATCAGAGCAGTTAATACAGAGAGAGGTTTTAATATATAGAGTGAAAGAGACATGTGGCGGGCAGGCTGTATATCATACTGAAAGGGAGAGAGAGGGGAACTATTGTTAAGAGTGACTTAAAGGAAATTACAATGTTGAGGACAGAGAGAAAGAGAGATTGAGAGAGAAAAGTTGAAACTGAGGAATAAAGAGCAGAGGCAGCTGGAATGAATGACACAGATAAGGAGAATGAAATAAGATATACTGTCGAGCTGTCAGAGGAAACATTAAATGCATGTGCGAGAAGACCAAACACACTACAAGAAAGAAAGAGACTACAATATTGCATTTAAAGGAAAATTACACCAGTTGTGTGAAAAGAATAAAGACAGAGAGAGGTAAAGAGAGTGCAGAGCCCTTGACAGTGTTAACTATAGACTTTCACTTACAACCACATGCTTCTCCGAGACCCGAGCCGATTCCGTACTGAGTAAATCGCTCCATATCTCACTGTCACTCTTCGGTCTGATATACAGTGAAAACCGGGGCAATTTTAACACACTAAATTTCTTCAATCATAAAATTTCTTAAAGTCAGTGTGATGACACTCACTCGGCACATGATCAGTAGAGTTATCTCTCTGCCTGAGGAAAAAGTGTAAACGTTTGACTTTGTGAAGTGAAATCTTTAATAAAAAAAACTGTTTTTGAGGCATAAAAGTGATTTTTTTGGACATCGAATATCTATTTTAGCTCCAGGTTCCTGGTTAAAAATAAACATGAATGACACTGGTAGCTTGCGTGCAAAATATTTGTCTTGGTTTTAATGCTTAAAATAGTTTAAGCACTAGTCGTGAAATACAAATTGTTAGAACTGTGGAAACTTAATCTCAGATTAATCAGTTTCTTAGGAGAAAAAATGCTGTAGGAGATTCTGTAATGGCATTGGCTCAAACTGTTCTCTTCAGGTCAAATTACCATTGCAGAGTACCATTCTGAAGAGAAACAGAGTTTGCTAATTTAATTTGATGTGTTGTTATTCAAATAGATAACTATAAAGATCTAATTAAAAGGCACAGGCATTTGAAATACAGACATGGCAACCCTTAAATAAGCTGCTTAGATTTGTTACTTTGTTACAGATTGTAACAGATTAATGCACTTTTGTAGGCAACTTTCAAAAAAAAAATGTAATAAATGTCACAAATTATAGCCTAAAATTTAAATCAATTAACTGTTTGTGTTAATTCCAATCACTGTAAAATGCTAAATGCTATAGTGGTGCCATTGGCTAACTACTGTAAAATAAAATAGTTCAATAATACAACAACTGTACTGTATGTGTTGTTTTGGTGCCATCAGCCAATGTAGTGCTCAAAACAGAATTAGAAAAACAATTAAAAATAAATAAATAAATGAAATATAAATAAATAAAATAAATGTAATTCATTGTTATTATGGTGCCTTTGGACAACTACTGTTGTAAAAAATAATAATAATAATAATACTTTATGTAAAAATGCAATAACTGTACTATGCATTTTAATGTGGTGCTAACAGTCAATTAGTGCAAACAATCCTAGTTGATAGTCCCTTCCGGGGTTGATTACCCCAACAAGCAACTGCCATTGTGATGAATGGGAACGCTCTCCAGGTACAACTACTTGGTTACCAACACAACAAATGCAAGATGGCATGTTAAGTATTTTCAGAGGGATTGCTGACTGTACAATTAACTATATTTCTGGCCTTATTAACTCACTCATTTATTTATTTATTTATTTATGCCATCTCCCCTCGTTCTGTCTCCCTTTTGCAGTTGTTTCTTCTCTCCCTGAGGAGCTTTGCTAAATGCTGTCGCTACAGCGACCTGATGGAACATCGCCATAAAGCCAAACTACACTCCCACCCTCTTCTCACACTCTCACTCCCCCTCTCTCATAAAAATACAGCACAAACAACAGTTTTCAAGAGGTAGGAGCTCAGCTGCAGGGACGCAGTAAGAGGTTGCACACAGGGAGAGAAAGACTGCGAGAAAGGGAAAGACAGGGCACTTTTGAGGAAGAAATGCAGTCCCAGCAGCCATTATAGAGAGAGCACCTGCAGTCTCAAAGTACCATCCAATAAAATGGCCCCATGTGGTCTGATGACACACAAGGCTTGCTCTGCTCAGAGAATATGGAGCTCACACAGTAGGGAGAACAAAAAAAGAGACATCACTCATTTCCATAGTGCATCACAGGAACTAAATCTAACAGCAGACTGCATTCAAAGTTTGGTTTATAAGTAATTTCAGTCTTAAGTGTCCTGTATGTACTTTATACATATAAAATGAGCAATGAAGAAGAAATGTGCTAAAATACTTTTACATTTAATGTCCAGAGGACTTTTAGTCTGTTTTTGAGCGAGGCCTGGCATAGCAACAGATGCTTAACCAATCGTATTGGGCCAGCCAGTGATAGATTAATGGACATGTAATATTTTAAATGATCATTATAGTCAATATATAATTAACATATTAGTATTTTTAAAAAAATATATATATTTTCACAATTCATTTTGGTGCAACTACAGGATCATAAACTAACCTTTAAAAGTTTGTATAACACTTTCAGCCATACATGTTCCAAATTTACTTTTCAGCACTGAACTAGAAATATGGTAATAAATACCTTCTTCTTTCCCAGTTTACAGTGCAGATACCTTGAAAAAGTAAGAGGTTTGTTTGCGGGCATGGCCTGACATAGCAACAGTAGTTTAACCAATGGCATGAGTTCAAGGTGGGACTATCTGTTTAACCAGCCAATGGCAGATTGTTTTAATTATATTTTTTTGCAATTATTTGTGGTGCCAACTGGGGCTTAGAAACTAGATGGCTAATTTTAAAAGAGTGAAAAAATACTTACATTTCATAAATAATTTCAGCCTTAAGTGTCCTATATGCATTTTATACCTCAATAAATTTTTTTTTTTTTTTTTTATGCCATAATACATTCTGCTTCCCCATGTTTATTGTGCAGAGAGCTTGAAAAGTAAGCATGCTCTGTTTGTAGGTGTGGCCTGACACAGCAACAATAGCTCAACCAATCACATTAGCTCAGGGCGGGACTATCTTTTTTTAGCTAGCCAATGGTAGACTGGTGGAATTCTTATTATTATAATTAATCTTTTTGGTGCCATTATAACCACAGAAACAACACACATCAACGATTTACACATGCACATTGTTCATAAATCAAAATCCAATTTAATAAGAAATGTCACTATCTATTTGCTTTCTAAATCTTTCAGCTTTTTCAAAAAGTTTTTTTTTAACCATTTCTACCTTTTACCTTTCCACATGTTACATTTCAGATATATCATAATGTTCTTTCACTCCATTACCATGTGCCCTTGCTAACTTGATACAGCTGTAGTTTTGCTGACAAGGAAAGTGCACCGCTGTAGCACTTTAACCAACCTGGTTTAGCAATTATTCTCAAATCTGCTTAAATTCTGTTTATAGTCTAAAGTTTTGCACTGTACACACAGTTCTTAACAAATAATGCCAGACATGCACAGACATGAACAACCAGCCCCGTTGGCTACCAAATTGGTTAAAGTATATATAAGTCTTTATCATTCTCCCTGGCAAAGTTTCTCCATTTTTTTCCACCACTCTCCTTTCTATCCAGCCCTTTCAGAAAGCCTGGGAGCTCACCCACATGCTTCAGGTCTCAGAAGGGTCTCTCGGGGAGGGTTGATGGGCATGTCTGAGTGTGTGCGCACGGAAGAGAGGGGGGTCAGCGGCATAAAAGCCCTTTTCTTCTCCTCCTCCTTGCCTTTTTCTTTCGGATGAGAGACAAGGGGTTGCCAAGGCGATGAGGTTGGTGGTTCTCCCACTGCGTGGTCTGGGAAGAGCAGCAGCTTGTTCTGACATTTACTGAGGGCGTTCACGCCAGACAACCTTCAGAAAGAGAGAAAAAGAGAGCGAGAAGAAAAGGAGGGGGTCTGCACCTGTAACATCAGGAGAGCGCTGCTTCCTTCTGTTGGGAGACAGCTGTGAGCTTTCCCTTCATCTGGCTCTTTTCCGACGTCTGCGCGATCCTTTTCCCTGTCCTCGGTTTGTCTGCGAAGCGCTTTCATTCACTCATTCTGTCGGTTAGCAGAAAGTCAGCCAAGTCAAAACACAGCCTTGTTCTCGCTTTAGCTCTTTCGCGGTTTCTCATCTTCGCTCTCTTTCAGGCCCCCTCACGTTCTGTCAGTCTCACATCTGTCTGTAGATCTACGTTATCTAAACCCCGGGGAGCCGATCCGGTGCGGTGTCAACAGCTCACTGGCCGTCATTCAGACAATTCACTATAAAGGCGTTCGCTCACTCACACTACATGAATAGCGCCATTTTATAGACTGCTACAAGTGTGTTTGAAGGAACCCAGTAAGGGAGGTCATATCATGATTGAGAATAACAGGCTACTTTTATCTCTCTCATGCTGGAAGTGGAAAAAAGGTCTTTTTATTCTGTTTTTTTTTTTTTTACACAGTCGAACTAGAGGGCTTCATATTTCCCCTAAAAATCTAAATTTTATTTTGTCCCTATTTTGCATTCACAACACAATTTAAGATATTTCTGACAATGCAGCTGACACATTCAAAGCCCCAAAAGTCTGTGTGGCATCAGTGGTTAACCTTAATTTTATGAAGCTACGAGAACACTTTTTGTACACAAGAAAAAAAAAAAAAAACAAACAAAAAAAACAATTTCAACAATAAAAGTGCTATGTTGCTGTATGCTGATCTCTGATTTCATCCAAAAGTAATTGACAAAGACAGATTTTTTTATTTTTGTGTGAACAATCCTTTTAATCTTTGCATACATATTTATGTATGTGTGCGTGTTTGTGAACCAGGTGAGTTTTTGAAGGCGCATACTTTCACAATAAAAATAAAATAAACAAATGCTGTTTCTATTCATCAAGATATCAGCCATGGTAATTATTGTTAACTCAAACTACATAAAACATTTTTGTTAACTGAAATGCATTTCAGAAAAATACACATTTAATGAAAATTAGAAATATCGCCTTAGCAACTAATTAACAATCAAATAACAAAATTACTACAAATTAAGCTAAAATTTAAATGAAAACAATAATTAAAAAAGCAGCACAAATGTATTTGACTTTGATTAGAACTAATGTTTTTTGAGAACCAAATCGGCATATTAGAATGAGTTATGAGGTGAAACTACATTTAAACCCATTCATCAAAATCATACAATCTAGATGTGTTCTTGACAGGAAAATCGGGGAAAATCTGATTTTGTTAGACATGAAAGATTCAGATTGCCATTTTTTATGGAAACCCTGCTGTACATGATGAATAGCAATCATTCTTGTGAAGCATACATGTTAGATGTACTCGAATCGAAATTCTATTAAAATACAGTAACTTTTCTTTACTGTAATGGGTTGCAATAAGTGAGATCAAGTTCATTATATCATCAAGCAGCAAAAGCCTATAAGCAGAATCTTGTACAGTTTGACTAAGAGACCTTTTGCAGTGCTGAATGCCAAAAAAGAAATATGTGCGGAATAGAAATGCATTATTCTATGGTATGTTTCTCTTTTTTCCCAAGTTTTCAAGCGTTGAGACAGAAAGAGGCTACACCAGCCTCCCCTAAGCAGCATCACAAAAGTGCCATCAAAAAGAGGCCTGTGACGAGGGAAGTCGACGGAAATCACAACGCGACACGACGGCGCTATCACACTGTATTCAAAAGAAATCTGTGTTTGCAGTTAAAAGGAGCCAGACGCATCTCTCAGGCCCTCATATCAGCCAGTGCAAACCGCAGAGGAAGTGCAGCAAGAAAATGCATTGCAATGCTGCCGCACATCCATTCTGCACAATCGATTCAGTAGCACCAAAAACATCTTTATTCTTCTTTTCGTATGTCATCTCAAATAATAAAATGCTTTGTGTGTGTGAGGATGTGATGTCTGGGGAGCACTCAACACAAAGTGACACACACATTCTTGTGGGCTGATATCAGAGATATGGAGCACCGCTCATTAAATGAGCAGCATTCTGCACGCCAAGTCCATATGTGGTTCTTTATGAACTTGAGAGGAAGGATATGCTAATAGGGGGATTTTATGAGGAGAGAGTGAGAGAGAAAGCGATTGAGAGAGTGATTAAGAGAGAGGATGAGGGGAGAGTTTTAAGTACACAACTTCACCAGCATTTGCAAATGAGCCTTGTGTTTTTTCTCCCCCTTTCACTCTCTCACCACAGCCATCAACAGTGCTCCGATCTCCGTTAACAGTCTGTGATTACCAAGGGAGCGGAATGAAGATGAGGACGTTTAAAGGAATGCAAATGCTCTCTGTGACGGCCTCCTAGCATTTCAGCCATTCTGCAAAATTCAACTTGTACAACCACATCCATATTCCTGTAAAAACTTCATGCTGAAAACCAGGGTTTGAGGAGGCCTCCTGACCTTATAAAATTTGTCTTCATGCTGGAGAAGTGTTTAAAACCAGCCAACAGACCAGACTGTCTAGAACTTGACTAGATTTGAGAAACCCTGGTCTAGACCGACCAAGCAGGGACAACAGGAGAGAAAAAAATTCTGCTTTCTCAACTGATCTAGATGATAAGATGGTCAAATTCCTTTGGGCAGCTGTGATCCCCACTTGACAAATTCTCTAAACCAACAAATTAAGCCAGACGTGAAGAACAGTTAAGACCAACAAACCAGTTTAGGCTGGTTCAGGCTATTTTTTCCAGCAGTGTACAATTACTGGCTAGATGACAAATGATGTGAAAGTGAAACGTAACATCATAAAAAAATCAAGCAATATAGAAATGTTTTTGCAGCTTAATGTTGTCGCCCTGTGAAGTTTTGTTTGCTTCTCTAACGCAGTTGCATCTTGCCCTTGAGGGCCACCGTAGACACTATGACACATTTGCCAACTCAATGACAGCATGTCTGAAAGGTAGTTAGCAAAATATATTCCGCCGCAAACTTTGTCTTGCTTCTTCCAAAGAGTAGACAAAGGAATTAACTAATCCCTACCTTGCATGTCATTGGTAAGGCACCTTAGAGGGAACCACATGGCTTAGGTTCTGCAATCCTTCTCTTTCTAGGAGGGTCAGGGTTTAAACTGAGTGACAGACGAAAAAGAAACAAGCCCTAGGGGAGACCTCAGTCTCTTACACTGGTGATTACTTTCAGAGCTGTAAGTTATGTTAATGTATTCATCTCCAAAAGCATAGCGATTATTTAGAGTTCCTCAGCAACTGTTTTATATTTCTTTAACTTGCCATTTTATGCAAAATGCTTTTTTCTTTCCATTACTTTCTTTTTTTTTAACTCTATCCCCCTTTTCTGAAGCAAGCAAAGTGCAGTGGTTGTAGATAAGGGGTTCAGAGGGAAAGCCATAAAGGGAGTAAGAAGTTTCAAATCTTTTAATATTTGGCCAGTTATGTTAATGTGGTCTTGATGCAAATGAAAATGTATAGAAGTAAAGGGAAAATCCGATGTTGCAATTTCACCAAATTACAGGAGAAGCGAAATCACATGAAGCATGCATAAATTTCATCTTACTTTCTTTCCCCCTTTCTCTATTTCTATTTAAATTACCATGGTATCATCAAGATGAGATATTCATTCTGAGAAGACTCTTTCTTCCCCCCACGTAGAGCATCAAATTAGAACGGGCTCACATTTGTCTTTCCTAGTAGAACAATGACTGAATAAATCCTCTTTCTTAAAACGTGGACTCCTGAAGCATGTGAATTGGTTCGAAATTATCACCAAAGTACAACTGAACATCTAAGGTGTGTATTATTGGACACCAGTGACCTAGTTGTCTGCAAAGTTACTTTTAAAAGTAATGCATTACAATATTGCATTACTCCACCCAAAAATTACGTTACTTAGTTACTTTCTATGGAAAGTAATGCACTACGTTACTTTAGCATTTTTTTAAATCATTAGATGCACACTAATGCTCATTCACATTTAGTCTAGAACTACACTGTATTCACACAGCGTGCACTGTAATGCTCTGTATTTCTGATTTCTCCCAGCATGTCAGGAGTCAGAAGACTTGTCAGTCAATAAAAATTAAAAAGTAATGCGTTACTTTACTAGTTATTTGGAAAAAGTAATATTATTACATAACTCACGCTACTTGTAATGCGTTACCCCAACACTGCTTGTCTGGTTATAATAAGCCAAGTAAAACTTAAACGGATTGAGATAAATTCTGTGAAAAGTGCTGAACTTTGATGCAGGTCTAGACCCATAGCTTAGAAAATCTCAATCAAACTCTGTGTGAGGTCAGGCTTTACACTAGTGTCCATTGTAACATAATTAACCCTCAGCTGGCCTTGGCTACTGTTGCTAGAGCTGACAAGCTGAAAATCTCACTGGACTAAACTGGATATGTTAAACAAATGAATAGATATTGCTCTTGTGTGGGCTGTAATGAAGTCCAAGCATTCTTCCTGCCATTTCTTTAAATAAACATCTGATTTAATAATAAAACTGAAAATCACAACAGATGAAAAACAGCCAAAGTGGACAAAATATTGGTCGGGTCAACTACTAGTTGTTCATTTGACGCATTAGTTGACTAATCACACGTTTATTAATAAACCATTTTAATCATAATAATGTGCCTTTAATTGCCTACATTGAAATAAGCGCACACATAGTTAAAGTTTGCTAAAGCCCATGTCACAATGGCAGAAGCAATGATTGTGAATGTAGCAGGGAAAACAGTATAGAGGCCTATGTCCCTGGGAGTACGGTCCCACATATGGCATTTAGAACGTTCAATGACTGGTCAGCACTGCACACAACTAGACAAAAGTTTGATTGTTTAATGTATATTTTCTCTAAACTAACTTAGGCTGACTAAGGCTGATAAATATGAGCATTCGAAATATAAAAATGTAACCATTTGAAATAAAAAGTAGAAAAATATTGACTTTATTTTTGTGGGGACACCAAATGTGCCCGCAATTATAGAATTATATACAGTTCCTTTTCAAAAAATGTGCATATTGTGATAAAGTTCATTATTTTCTGTAATGTACTGATAAACATTAGACTTTCATA